>CM046867.1:19109891-19679891 GCA_025617745.1 Heliocidaris erythrogramma
CACGACCAACTTTATGTAAAATAGGAAGAATATGAGAGCTGAAGGTCCTAGCTAACATAAAAACATGATTTAAGATTGTGCAGACAGTTGTTTTCTTTTTTGTATTGATAAATCATAGATATTTTCCACAAATAGCAGCATTTTGTGTACCGTTTCCATAGCAACGGCCCTTTTATACACGCCCATGACTTCAAATGACTCAGATTGTGGTTGGAATCAGTGGGGCAGATTAAAATACATATATTAGAGTCCTTACCATTTATATTTCATGCTGCTAAATGACAAATATACGGTATTTTCTAAATTCCAGTATTTCGTTATGTTACCATGGTAACGGCACTAGCGGCCACGCCCACCACGAACTCTATGGAAAACAGGCAGATTATGAGAGCTGAGGGTCCTAGCTAACAGAAAAACATGATTTAAGATTGTGCAGACAGTTGTTTTCTATTTTGTATTGATAAATCATAGATATTTTACACAAATATAATCATTTTGTGGGACCGTTTCCATAGCAACGGCCCTTTTTTACACGCCCATGACTTCAAATGGCTCAGATTGTAGTTGGAGTCAGTGGGGCAGGTTGAAATACATATATTAGAGGCCTTACCATATATTTTATGCTGTTAAATGACAAATATACAGTATTTTCTAAATTCCAGTATTTCGTTATGTGTTGCCATGGTAACGGCCCTAGCGGCCACACCCACCATGAACTCTATGGAAAACAGGCAGATTATGAGAGCCGAGGGTCCTAGCTAACAGAAAAATATAATCTAAGATTGTGTAGACACCTCTCTGTCTATTTTATACTGATAAGTTTAGATATTTTTCCAAAATATAAACTTTTTATGTTACCGTTTCCATAGTAACGGCCATTTTTTGACATGACCGTGACTTCAAATGACCTAGATTTTGGTTTCAATCAATCAGGAAACTCAAAATACATATATTTAGATGCTTACCAGTCATTTTTCAAATTTCTGAATTAGAAATATTAGGTATTTTAGTAAATTCCTATATTTCCTTGATGCGTTGCCATGGTAACGGCCCTGGTGGCCACACCCACCACTAACTCTTTGGCAAACAGGCAGATTCTGATAGCCTAGGGTCCTAGCTACCAGGAAAACATCACAAAAAAATGTGCCTAAGGGGGGGGGGGAGGGGGGTCTACGTTGGCCCATAGACTAATAAGACGATCACTTGCACCAACTTGACACTGTAAAAACTGAAGTGCTGTATATAGCACTTTTTGAGTGCATGCATAGGGAATGCACTCAGAGTGCTATATTGAATGCACACAGCGTGCTATTTCAGCACTTTCACGGGAGCTGGACCGGCTCCTTAAACTGCTAAACATTCATAAAAAAAAATGATTTGGGCGAGCTTCGAACCAGGGTCCGCTGATCGAGAATTGCTGGCATTACCGCTAGACTAACTCACAATGTACGATTTAGAGCAGATCATATTGTTACATAGTGAATGTACGACACCACATAGTCATGTTTTCTACTTGACTCCCATGACTAAACTGGATTGCAAGAAGCATTCGTTAGTCCACCGGTAACGTCAGCGCCTCTCAATCAGCGCAACCTGGTTCGAGGCTCGCCACGGTCACATTTTTGGCTGGTAAATTACCACACTACAAGTGCTATAAACAGCATTTCAGGTGTAGTTACTATACATGGCCCTAAAAGTAGCACTTTAGTTTTTACAGTGTACAAGACGTAGAGATGACGTCAAAATAAGACGTCCTCTTGACGTCTTGCGTTGGTGCAAGTTGTCGTCTTATTGACGTAATTACAGGACGTAAAAAAGACGAAAACCACGACGTAAATATCACGTCATAACACTTTCTGCTTTAAGCTATCCTATATTGGGAGCGCAATATTTAGCAGGAGTCATGAAAATTACATGATATTGCGAGCAAAGCAATTACATCTTATTTTTTCAAACTTTTTGAACCCTTTAAGCTATTTAAGAACTATACACTGGGGGAGCGAAAGTACGAGATCATGAAAGAAAATAATTAAGCAACGGAGCAAAGCGACCGAGCTTTGGAAAATTTTCGCATTTCAAACCATCAAAAACTAGATTTCTAGTGCATTTACCCTGTGGATTTGGGGGCGCGTGATCCGTAAAGATTATGATTTTTCTTCATTTCCTCCTATTTTGCTTTCTCTCCTTTGCGTTTTTTGCGCCCCCTCCAAGTGCCTCCCTGCCCCCTAGATACACCACTGAGGGAAGAGACCGAGTGGGGTGATGGGTATTCCCCTCCTACATCAGGGTTTTTTCAAAAATCTGTCTATAAAACTTGCATTTTCGAGCAACCCAAAATGGTTTATGCACGGATCTACGTCAATGGACGGAACCCCTTTGCCTTAACTGAGAATAACAATGCGAGCGAACGAATTTTTTTCGATATTTTCGCATGGCATTTCTTATTTCCTTACTTCTTATAAGACTGTGATGGTATTTCAAGATCAAACATCATAAGTTTGGATAATTATTAGTTTTAAGTTAATTTATCATAATTCTTATTTATTTTATCCAAAAATATTGGTGGGGGATAATACAGGCCATCCCCCCCCCCCCACTTCAATTCTTTTTTTTTTATATATACCCCCATCCCCCGGGATCGACACCCATCGTAACAGGAGTGGTTGCAGGGAGAGGAGAGTTATTTCTCCCCTTCGCGCGCGAAGCGCGAAAACTTTGACGTTTTAGCAAATGTTGAGAGCCAGATTTTTAGTGGCTGCCCCGACTACGCCAGTGATGGCAATAGTACATCGACTTGGTTTCGAACCTGGCAAATCCCTGTTCACGAGACCACTTCTCTATCACTGAGCCATCGCGCCTCCTTTCTGCCTTCGAGATATCTTTTAAAATTATTATTTGCATAAAAACAAGAAATGGACAAATGTCTCGTGACCAAAATGTTTGTATAGGCAGGGAGATTTATTTCCCTGGTATAGGCGGTTCGTTTGTTTGCTCGTTTGTTTTTTCTTGTCAGATAATTTTAAGACCTGTGCCCCTAACAAAATGTCTGTCGCCGCCTTTGATCCTGAAAACCACTCAATCAGTTCTGAAAAAGGGGCGTCTGCATGCGTTTGGAAAGACAGTGGGAATAACTTTGAATAGGATTTTAAAAAAAAGGAAACACTCACACACACTCACTTTAAACAGATTTTACGAAACATAGCATTTGCTTAGAAAACTTTTGAATAATGTACTACATGATATTATTCAAGGTTTAACTTTACCACTAATATAAAGCATGCATGCATTAATAAAGAACGATTGAGACGTAGGTGTATTTTGAACTTTTATTGAGATTGAAGCATACAGTCACATGAGGTTGAAGTGATATGCTCTTCCTAGTTAATTTTAATGTCTGGTTCGCTTGCATCTTAAACTGAGTAGCAAGGGGCTTTAATCTTCATCTTACACATATATATTTGATGACTTTTATAAGTAACATTTTACTTCATTTTACATTTTCGATTTCGAGTCTTTTTTTTAATAACAATTACCAACCATTCTTTGAAGTAATATGGATTGTACCGGTAAATGCAAATTCTACAGTTTGATCAGAATGCAAATTATAATGTCAAAGTCACATGATAATAGGTTTAATATTGTATCCAAACACACAGTGTCTGTAATTCACTATTTAGTAATTTTGTTTTCGTACCCTAATGTTGTTTTTGAATAAAGATTACTTTTTAAAAGTGCATAGCCTTTATCTTTATTCGTTTTTTCAATACTTTGATATAGGTATGATCATTCGCAACATGATTTCACAAACAAACTAATTATAGGCCTATATCTCGTATACATAAATACATTTTTTCATAATTTCAGACAAAATATGAATATTTCTTTTCATTTTTCAATATATTTGTTTTTTTAATATACATTTTGTATTTTTTTGGTATTTCTATTTTGTATTTTTTTTGGCATTTTCTTTTTATATATTTTTTTATTTTTAAAATATTTTTTCAACTTAATACTAGATTTTTTTCTACCACAACAACATCATTCTTTGAAATGATCATGACAAAAATAAATTCAATCTGCTGCGAAATTGGGTCAGCATTACGATAACATTTCAATTCCATATAATGCTTCAACGTGAGATAATCATGCTTATCATGGTTTTTTGTTTTCAGGCAATTTGTTCATTTCATCGTTGCATAGTATATTTTAATATAAGTACGTAATATACTACTACTATAAATTACTACAAATTTGTTATTTACAAAGCATTCTATATGCATGCAGTCATTGTGATTTTCAGTCCTTAATTTTCCCAATATTCAAAATTTGTTTTAAGGTGGTCCAAAAGTAATTCTAGATGAAGTCGTAAATTGTTTGAAGGTTTGTTATGTGATCCAAAAGTAGCAAAAGTTTTCTTTTTCTTTTATTGAAATGATAATCTTAGTTTAGGTGATGTAGAGGTTCCTATTCAGCCTTAGAAGAAGCCTTGTTCTTCGGCTTGTGCCTTCTAGCGAGCTTGAGGAACCGTCTGAGTCGCTTCTTCTTAGTCTTGGGGTCCATGGCCTAAAGTTAAGCAGAGAAGAAGAGGGAAAAGAAAGAAATTAAAATTGAACCCAAAGTGAGTAATTTTTAAGTATAGGAGGTGATGAACGAGATAATGATGTCATTAACCCGAAGACTACTGAATTCTCTCATTTCTATAGGTTTAATACAGGGACCACCCGGTCCCCATAGGCAAAGGGTTAATAAATTGATGTCAGATATATAGAGATGTGATGATACAAAAGCCTTAAAAGAGAGACTATCTTAACTTACATTACTTTCTTTTTGGTATGTCTGCCATGATAACGTTAAACGATGTTTAAGAATGTTCGTATGATCCTCACCAATTTTGTAACTTTTGTAGTTTGCATGATTTACGTTTAATAATTCAGCAATGAAAGTATGTTGCTTTTACGTCATTTTCTATAATAAATTATCGTACCGTGCTTTGAAACTTTTGTAAAAAGCGCTTTATCATCATTAATTATGCATTTGTAAAGTTCAGCCAAAATAGTGCTTACATATAACAACAAAATGGATAATGGAACAAAATAAAACCATAAATCACTAACAGTGGAAGCTCACCTTTTGAGGCTCATCAGAAGGATTGTTAACGGGGTTCAGTTCCAGGTTGTTCGGTTTGGCAAACCTCCTGTATGATGGCTCCTTCTGGGTCTTCTTTGCACGCTATATAGGTGTGGTAAGAAGAAGAAATGCAAATTTATCAAGATCACTTTACTCGCAAGATTTGGGTTAACTGCAAAAGCATCCACACTTTAAATAAGTTGCACACCTTAAAGTAATTGATGACAAAGATATGATACATATTCCCCTCTCCCCTTTTTTTAGAGTACACAGATTATAGAACTAGAACGTTGGCACAAACCATGGAACAATGATAGTCATTCACATTTCTGATAGAAATTCACCTTTGGAATGTCTCCTCCATCAGCAGCAGGTAGCCAGTCCTGGTCTACAGATCTTGGACCAATGGTCTGATTGGGTGGAGGTCCACGTGATTCTGGATCCTGGAGAATTATCTTGAAATTCTCCTCTTGGCTGCTACAGCTAGTGATCTCTTGAGGCTCAGGGCTAAATACAGGTTCCTGAACCTTGACAGGCTGTGCAGAGACCAATCCTGGTGAAGGCTTGGCGTGCTCAATATCCAAAGAAACAAGAGGCTCGGTGGTCCAGTTCAGGATCTTAGGTGCTGGAACAGGGAACGGCATCTTCAAAGGATCTGCAAGAGGTTTGGGAACCTGGCAACACTCGATCTTCGGTGGCTTCACAGGATCCGTGGTGCAGGCAGAAAGCTTGGGCTCAGAGGCTGCGTCCTTGATCTTGCTTGAGTCAGCTGGAATGTCAGATGAAACAGCCTTATTGGTCACGCCCACGCTTTGAGGGAGTTGAGCAGCAGATCCAGGTCCTCTGATAGCCTTGATTGACAAAGGCTCATCAACCGATCTGACAGAGATTACTCGCACGTTCTCTTGTACGTTGGTCAGATCCCCACTTTTGGAAGCCTGCACAACAGATCTGGATTCTCCAATGGTCTTGGTCTTGAAAGGATCATCCGCTGGTCGAACGTTGATAAGTCGAACTTTCGACATGGCTGTGGTCGGACCTCTGCCTTCCAGCACCTTAGCATCTGATCCGGATTCCCTAGTGGCCTTGGTCTTGAAAGGATCATCAACGGGTCTGACGGTGATTTGTCGGATATTGGGAATGTCGATGGCAAGACTTTTGATCTCAGGCACCATAGCATCAGATCGAGATTCTCCAGTGGCATTGGTCTGCAAAGGCTCATCAACGGGTCTGCAGGTCACTAGACGCAGCGTCTCAAGAGCCTTGGTCAGTTGAACAGCAGATCCGGGTCCTTCGATGGTCTTAATCGGAGGTAACACAGTGGAGTCGATGGATGATTCGACAGTGGGCAAAATGCTATTTTTGCTTACCTGTTACAAGAACCAATTTAAAGTCCTAATTACAAATTATTTTTATGTAATAATCGTTCCACCATGATTAATTTAATTATACACTAAAGGAAAAAAGAAACTTATAAAAGTTCAAGAGATCACCAAATTAAATTCTCTGCATGGAAATGTACCAAATTTGGATATAATGTTGATTCAATGCATGGCTTTAAATGACAGTCAATAACAAAAAGTTTTCTTCAATGCCACAAAAGAAATGTGCACTGAAGCAAAGGACTCTCTAATCCCCAAGTCACAAAGACAAACTGCAGCCTTGTACACCATATGCATGTCAATGAATGAAACAAAAGAATTTCAAAAGGGATTTGCACCCCTCGAGCAAGAGGATATTGATGTTCTGCCATGGTGCGCCCGTTCACCAGACCTTTCCCCAATTGAACATCTCTGGGAAGAGCTTGGTCGACGTGTGTCAAGGCGTGACAATCAACCCATCAATAGGGAGACGCTCATTGCAGCACTGCAAGAGGAATGGAACAATGTTCCCCAGGCTACCATCGCGAATCTGATCGGAAGCATGCGAAGACGGTGTACAGCTTGCCAGCAAGCTAGAGGTGGACATACTGGCTATTAATCTGTTTGGATATGAACTTGCAAATCCCTTTTGAAATTCTTTTGTTTCATTCATTGACATGCATATGGTGTACAAGGCTGCAGTTTGTCTTTGTGACTTGGGGATTAGAGAGTCCTTTGCTTCAGTGCACATTTCTTTTGTGGCATTGAAGAAAACTTTTTGTTATTGACTGTCATTTAAAGCCATGCATTGAATCAACATTATATCCAAATTTAGTACATTTCCATGCAGAGAATTTAATTTGGTGATCTCTTGAACTTTTATAAGTTTCTTTTTTCCTTTAGTGTACGTTTATATATTGTTGAAAGTTTTAAACATATCCATGCCACACTTGGAAAATTCCTTTTAGACAATGGTTATTATCCTATCTAACGAATATATTTATATGATGTGTTAATATCAACTATATACACGATAAAAAAGGGAGGAAAAAATCCTTTTATATATATATATACATATATATACATATTTCATTCTTTTTGCTCTACGGAGCACTTGTAGACTTTCTATTGCCGGTCTTTCATTTTCGACTTTGAAGAAATTGTGCTAAAATGTACTGTTATTTCTAAATCATTATTTGAAATCAACCAACAAAAAAAAAAAACTAAAAAAGAATATATATATACGTACCCGTAGTAAGATTAATATTTAATTAATAAGAATTTTGATTTCATATTAACACATGCATAATTAAGTTGTATGCACTAGTAATTAATATTGCATCAATTTCATTTGAAAACAAGTCTCTTAGAATCAAACTGAAGTACCTTGTTGACATCGTAAACCTTCACCTGATGTGGTTCCATGAGGTATGTATCAGACATCTTAGGGGAAGTCGGAGTGTCCTAATAAAATGTAAAACATGATTTCTTTATTAATGAATTGTATTTTGGTTGTATTTCTGAGCATAAGAAACACCAATTTTCTTATTGTTTTACTAGCGATATCATATAAGGAGAAACATCGTACTGAAAAGAAGTATCGAGGGCATTATCTTTTGTATAATTAATGTTTTAGTCTTAAAAGTTTTTGATGCATGGATCTGCAGATACATCAATATTCCTGATATGGTAACATTAAAAGCGTATGAAGCTAGGAGATAGATACCAGTTGTTGCTGCACAGAGAAGATGGAAAATCCTCCTTTCGGAGCAGCAAACTGGAAAGAAAAGAAAGATAGGAATTAATTGAAAGTACGATGAGATTCTTCTGTGGTGAGTGGGGTCAAAACTGCATTATCGGCAGTATTATTTGTATTTTACTTTATCACAATAGATGCTATTCGAGAAAAATTCAACAGAAGTGAGTACTTTGTATGGTTTTGAAAGAAAACATTATTTTATCTTACGCATATAATGTACATTTGAATGATGAAGTTTACAAAACTAAATGAACGAAGGAAAATTTACTGATCTTTTATCACCGGTATTTTTATGTTTTCTCTCCCATTTACATCTATCAATTAGTGGTGTTTGCAAGACCTTTTTAAGTCATAAAACGATATGACTATAATTAATCAAAGGGTCGTATGTTTTCCTATGAGGTACCAAAAACATTTTCTAACTACCTTTCTGGGAAAGGAGCGTTGAGTATTAATTTCTTTAATCAATAAGTCTTCAAATGTTTTATGTGACTACTAACAGGAAATTATACAGTCCTAGTATAAGACCTAAATATTAATGATGTTAATTTCAACATAATTTAGAATTTTACAGTCATTTATACCTTGTCGCCAGAGTAAGCCTTCTCCGTCTTTTGTTCCGGTACATTCTTATCAGAGATCTTAGTAGCCAAATCATCCTTGTAAGATATAAAAAGTAAAGATTAGTATTATATCTTAAGTTATGCAATGATAAAAACGTACACATGACCCCTATGGTTTTGCGTTTTATAAAATCCTACCATATCAAAAATCAGTAATTGACTTCTACATTAATGATGCACTGGCAATGCTTATATGGATACTAAAAATTAAACATCAGACATTTCAAGACAACTTCATTATATTTATAGTTTCACTTCAGTGATTTTTTTCCCCTTGAAAACAATCATATGCAAACGGATTAATATTACTACCAACGTGAAAAGAATTTTTATTAGTTTTCTTAAAACAGTGCCTCAAATAATGTTCATACAAGAAGGAGAGAATTACCTGTTGCCTCTGCACCGAAAAGATAGAAAATCCACCCTTGGGAGCAACAACCTGAAAAAAGAACATACAATTAAATATGGGAATAAGCATTGAAAAGAGGCTTGATTTAATTTTGATTTCTCTTTAACGAAGTTATTAATAAGAAATTAGATACAACAGATTCTAACAATACTGTGCTCTAAGTTCATCTATATAAGTCTAAAAACACTATTTTTTCATTACTTTAGCACAGTATGCTGAAAGACCATCACTATATACCTTTGATAATTGGGTACTACAGTAACTTTCATAAAGTCAATGGACAATAAAGCTGATTACGTCGCAAACACTAACAGAATATATTTTATTACAAAGTGTTTTGGGGCGCTTTTTTGATATCCAGTTTATACTTTTAACGTAAGCGACTTTTCTAACATATACCGTAGATGCCGCCCGGTCTTCCTTAGGTATGTCAGTCAAGGTTGGTAGTGCCTTTGGCCAAGAGGATGTTGCAGGGTTGACCTTGATGGACGGTTTAGCAACGACTTTGGGCATGGCAACAAATCCGGTAGGCGTTGTAGATTTTGGCCCTGTCTCTGGCACGGTGACAGCAAAGTGAAGAGGACGAAGCTTTTGGCCGCGCCTTGTTGCTGGCACACGACATTCGTCCCGTGCCAGGTCCGTCAGTTGAAAGTCTGCCAGTGGAGGGCTGAAACATTCCATATCTACTGTGGCAGATACCGTTGGTACAACCATAGGACTGTCGCCAGTGTTAGCAACAGTCGGTGACAAAGTTGGTACAGATGGTGAGATTGGTCGGGGGAGAACAAGGCATTCATCCAAGTCCGCGTTGAAAGGAAACTGAGAAAAAGAGGAATCGTTATTATAGTCAAATAGATAAAACAAATTTATAAGCACGTCTTTGAGATTTCGAACCATTTCTTCCTCTTAATTTCTGGTCCCTTCCCGACATTTTCTTTTTACTTTGGTATGTCATTCTTTCAACAGAAAAATTGGGACGCCACTGGAATGAATGGAGCGAGGTATGGACGTGCATACACTTGGATAAATATTTCGTTGAGATTCAAACTTACAACTTTCTAAATGTCATTATCGAGGAGAAGGGCAAACAACTTGTCCACAGTAAATTTACTGCACAAAGCACTACTTGTTTTCCGTGATGTTCAATCTTTTATTTCTTTTTATACAACACCTGAGTAGATCCTTGTAATTTGATTGGAGAATAATAGGTCACATGTTATTAAATATTTGTTCCATTCCATGGTTTAGCGCTAGCTAGCGTGCATTTTTGTTCCATACGATTTTTTCCATTCAACGCCTCGACCTTTTCAGTGTAATGCGCGGCTGCGATACAGCGCACTACCGGACTTTGCCCATAGATCTATGTGTTATTTTACGCTCGCGAGCGACCGGCCCAGCGCCGTATACCTTTGTACAAATAACAAGGATAATAATAATAATAATAATAATAATACAACGCACTTATATAGGAACTTCTCAGATGTTGTATAAAACAAATAATGAATTTTTTTCATTCGTGCAATGGAAAGAATATTTTCATTCGTTGAAAGATGGAATCTGTTCCATTCAATTCGGCTTCGCCTCATTGAATGGAACATTCCATCTTTCAACTCATGAAAATATTCTTTCCATTGCACTCATAAACATTCATTATTTGTATACCATTTCTTCATGTCCTTCCCTTGTTGAAAGCCCAGGTCTTCAGCTTTAATGTTCATGGGGGTGTAAACTGATTCTCTAAATTTCTAAAAGGGCATAACTTTGCTGGAAGCCTATTAAAGATTAACATACCACGGGCGTCGAGAAATGCTCAGGTTCATCCAGAATGGTAAAAGTCGTATCCGTTCCAGTCGGCTTCTTTCCAGTCTGGAAGATAGAATAAATATCATCCGTCGGCTGGTAGGGGTTGTCCAAGTCCTCATCGACGTCCCGGAAAGAAATCTAAACGATGATGAGGGTTAAAACAAAGATAATTACTTGATAGTTCTTATCTTCTTTTCTTTCCAGAATAATTGCTACATTGTCTAGTTTCTTTCCACTATTATTTCTTATGCTATATCTTATATTCCATTCCGCATCATATTCCCTTTTGTATACAAATTTTACGGTAAAACTTATTCCTTGGGGCATTTTAAAAATATTACCCTCGACTCAACATTATCTTGAAATGATCATCATAATGTATAAAGATATCTCATTGGATGAAAGGAAATAATTTCCATTGTTATTACCTTGGCTGCAGGGAGATGAAAAGGGAACCGTTTGTTAAGACGGCCCGGTCTCGTGATTAACAAGAAATAGGCGTGCCCTGCAAAAGATAAGGCCAAGTCGATTCCGTTCCAGATATTCGGACTGTGAAGAAAGGAAATCATACTAGAGTATCAAACGAATTGAGAATATATTCATTATTTCATGAATATTTCAGCGGAATCATTCAGGGGCATGCAAATATGTGAATCAAATTAGTATAAATTCATAGCTTACTCATACTGTTATTGGTAAATTGAATAATTTCCAGTGGAAAAGTATGATTTAGGTGTGGCATGTTGATACTTACAATAGTATGGAAAACAAGCTGCTGAAAACTGCTTATCCAATAATAGCGAGCCAAATACAATAGTATTCAACACTTTTCGACACTATATACATTATCAGCCATGAGGAGTAAGAAAGTTTTTTTTTAAATTAACAGTTTGTATTTCTAATAGGGTTGCATTCACGTTGAATAAAATAAAAAATCAAAATTGTGCAGATAGTTATAAACCCATCAGTATTCTGTATTCTGTTCTATTTCACATAAGTTCTTATATGGGGACTAAATCGAGAAAGGAATGATTTTTACCTTCGCAGAACTCGGTAGATGTCATGAAACGACAGGAGTCGATAGATGGGCTCAGTCACAAACCAAACACTAAAAAATAAAGTGAATGGTACATAGAAGAGCGCCTTTTTCGGGTAGTTCTTGATCGAAAAGAAACAACCGAACACGAAAAATATGCAGCCTGGAGGGGGGGGGGGGGGTGTGGAGAGAGAGAGAAAAAAAATAATAATCAGTGATCCATATTTTTCAGAACAAAACGTTCTAAAATAGATTAAGGTAATTTATTATTGGTGAACTAATAGAAGGCAAATGAACGAATCCTTCAATAGAGAATAGCAAAAAATTATCATTATCATGTATCTTTTCATGTTTCAATAGAACAACATTCTTTTGGAGCAATACGAATGATGATAATGATAAAGACATCGATAATGGAACAATATATCAATTAATAAATGTGTCTTGATAAGAATTGCTAGTATATATTGTTAGTATACTATTAATACATGGTTGGGAGTGCGTTTGTGCGATCTGGCAACACAAAGGTTTTTATCCTGGTGTACTATACGCACGAGGCGCAAAACCGAGTGTGTCGGACACCACGATAAAAAGCCTGCGAGTTGCCGGATCACACTAACGCACAAACACACAACCATGTATTAATAGTTTTATAAAACGGGTCGGCAATATGATTATGAAGTCTATAAAAATGGTTACGAACCCCATATAACGCCACGAATCGCACAGTCATGGAGGCTGCCATTTGCTTTCCTGGATGACATCACATAAGCGCAGCCAACAAAAGTCATGGGCGTTTCAGTGCGCGCATGTAATCCCTGCGCTAAAATGACAATTAAAGTACGTGATTTCATTACGTTTAAAGTTTGCACGCACCAGATGTACGCGTACGCGCAGCTCAGCCGTGCATTAGTACCTTTTTGCCATGCGTTAGTACTTTTTTTGCACGGTAACATGGTGTTATTTGACCAATCAGGATGGCTACATTCTTGGACCCGTTTTATAAAATATATTGAGCAAAGTGATTCTATACAAGCTATTTCAATCGAAATAACCTTATCCTTTGCCAACCAGCACCCACCTTAATACAGCTAAATAAATTTTGAAAGCTTATTCATGATTGGATAAGAGTAGAGTAGCTTTAACTGATAAAAATATAGATGAACAGGAAGGCGTTTCATCAAGTGTCTTGTTGGTGATTTTTACCGACAAATTTGCTCTCAGCCAATCACATGCAAGGATTTCCGTAGCGTATAATAGCCGCCTACATTCAATCCCATGAACCCCTTTTGTGTAGACAAAAAGGGCCCGAATTCACAAAGGAGGTTTAATCCTAAACCATGGTTTAAACCAAATTCGGGCCAAGGATTTCGTTCAAGCTTTGCGATTGTTCTGAAATTACGGCGTCCGGGTCCATCGAGTATAATGTAGTTGATTTCGAGTAATTTGTTACATAACTGCGTGATAACCTGATGAGTGCAGGTCGAAAAAGCTTCGTTACCATGTCTCTTTTTCGTGCCATATTGAAATTTTGTAGTACCAGGAAATTATTTATTTCTTATAATATAGGTTTTCCCGGTCAATTTCGCAGATTTGTCATTCAATTTGATAAGGGAGTCATTCAAATTCGCGAAAAAGATCTGTGCCATGAAATTTATCATTCAAATTCATTTTGAGGTCATTCAAATTCGCACTTCGGTCAAGACATTTAGCGTTTACATCATTCAAATTCAAATATGCGTGGAGAGCATTCAAATTCGCTACCTCGCTTGGAAGCGTCTTTTCGAGCATTCAAATTCGCACGTGGGCATTCGAATTCGTAATGAGTTCATTCAATTTAGCATGTACTTAGCGTTTGTGTGTTTTTGCCCAACATGACATAGGCCTACTATACAAAGGAAACATTATATATATAACATAATTCATGATAACTACATGTACGTTATGAATAACATTTTTCAGAGTATACATTGACAGCCAACACAGTGACACACTCACTATATATATATACAGTTAGACATGAAAAAACAGATTATGAAAAAGAATAAAAATCAATCAAGAAAATAAATGAAACAAAAAAAGATTATGAAAAAGAATAAAAATCAATCAAGAAAATAAATGAAAAAACAAGATTCTGAAAAAAAATATAAATCAATCAAGAAAATCTGCAATTCTGCAGGCACTATAAACGTTAGAAATGAAGAACAAAAATTCCTAGAACTAAATTTCAAAATGATGATAAATCAGAAGAAAATAAAATAAAAATAATAAATCAGAAGAAAAATAAAAGAATGTTATTGATTATAGGAAAACACACCCATGTGTGCAGAAAACTCATAAGGAAAGAATGAAAATAGCAAATAATTATCAACTGACAAAATTTACTGGAACTACATTTGATTTTGAATGCTCAACGTGTTAAGTTGAATGATCCGAAATGAAATTGAATGCTGGAATAACAGTATTGCGCAATTCCCTTGCCATTCTTTGCTAAATTGAATGAACGTTTTGCGAACTAGGTGCATTTAGTGCGAATTTGATTGACAAAAACTTAGATTCAAATGACATAAATACAAATTCGAATGATATGAAAATGAATTTGAATTACAAATCGGCTGTGCGCGACCTAAATCCTTGAAATTGAATGCACGCAAAATGAAATTGACTGACGATCATACGAAATTGACCGGGAAAACCTATAGTTATTGCAACTTGTCATTGACGACAAGTTTAATGAAACAGGGCCCTGGTATGCGATAAGTCGAGATTACACAAATGCAATTATTGATATGAATATCATAGGGAAAGAAGGGGCTGATTTCCACACCAGAGTTTGCATTGTTATTTTGTTACATTATTACAGTTATTCACACTCTCTTACCACAGAATTTGACGGCAATCAAACCACTTGCAGAAAGAGATGTTCTACTGACGATGATGTCTTGGGGATCAAGGAGCACACGTTGGTCGAAGAAGACTACAACATAGCATGCCGAGTACAGCAAGCCATAGAAAATCATCTTCACCGTGCCAACAAGGCTGGCGTGAGCTCTGTATAGAGGAATCAAAATTAATAAATGTATTTAAGCATCATCTCCATCAACATGCAACATGTCCATCATCATCATCATCATCATCATCATCATTACCATCTTCATCATCATCATCATCGCTATCATTGATTTGTTATAAGAAAACTGTAGATAATATTATGTACTATTATTTTGGGTACTTACCTAGTGATAGAAAACCCTTTCGATACAAGTAGCAAAACAGAGACGAAGATAATTGAAGACAGGCACGAGAGAATCTCAGCTGCAGAGATTAACAGTAACAGAACATTCATATTAGATTTCTTCCAAGTATAAATTCAAATGAGTTTATAAGAAAATAATGATTGTAAATTTTCTTTTTCTTTCTTCTTCTTCTCTTTCTATATTTTCTTTTCCTTACCCTTTTCATTAAAAATTTTAATTTCCTTCTACTTCTCGATAAATCCTTCATATTTTCGGTTTTGGTTTGCCTATTTTAACTATAGTACTTCGATTTAAACGAATGATTTGTTTTTACATCATTTATCGAATGAGTTTTGGGTGCTTTTATGAATTTCAAGGCAACAGTTTGGCTTGTTTTAAGTTTGAAGAGAGTTACATCCCACCCGTGTCTTGCAGAGTAGTCGTTTCAAGTCCAGTTCGGGCAAACCTCAATAGTTCGATGTTTAGGAGTAGGAGACACACTGTCTTGAGAAAGAGACTGCTGTAGAACAACCGGTAGGTTAGGTGGAGCAGTTTCTTCTGTAACAAGACGTCTGGAATAAGATACACAATTTGAAACAAAATAATGATAAAGTATTACTAAAATTGATATATGAACTTGAATATATTACTATAGTATACATAGGAACTCAATTAATATGTACTCATGTAATTTTTTCTGCTTTCTCTCATATTCTTTCTTAATGTTATATAATATAATTTCCCAACTGGAAATATAAAAGCAAAACATGGAATCGAATATACGAACAAAGTCGATATACATAGATATGAATAAAGATATGATAGAATTGCATAGATGTGAATAAAGAAATGGATTAATTTGATTATAAACCTGTTACTATAACTAAGCCATGAAAAAAGTTGAATATATTGAGAGGAAAAAAAAGAATGATGTTAGCACTCAGATGAAATAATAGGTCAGTCCATTTAAAAACAAACCAAAAACCAACATGTAAATGGAAGTATGTATTTATGATTATCAGAAAGGTGTAGGCCTACTTCTATAATAAAGAAATATTCACATTATGAGTATTGAATATAAATACATGTACTTTCAAGCCATGAATGAGGATACTTACATCTGAATCGAGTTGCTAGGATGGTCATAGCCAGGTATCCAAGAAAAAAAGCCAAGTCCGTTTCCATCATAACTATAAATTCGGTAGAAATATGATGTGGATTGGGGTTAAAAATGAATATACAAGTATACCAAAACGTACAGATGATCGAATGAGTATACAGATGCATTAATTTAATCTCTTTATCTCTTAAAGCATTTACTAAATAACTATAATCAGTATTTGTAAAATGAAAATGATAGATATATCAAGTTGTACAACAACTGATCCACAATCAAATCATTTGATTTGTTTGTCATGTTATAGCGATGATTTAATGATAAATCTTACATTTCCGGTTCTCGGCAAATTCTTTCATTAGACCGTTCTTTCCATTGGTCATATGCACTGAATACGTGACGTTCCGTAGTCCTTTTCGGTTGCTTCGACAGTTTGTAAGGTGAACGAAGTAAGACTGTGGGCGCTGTCGGGATGCGAAATTGATGTCACCGCGACAAACCAGCCACTGAAAATGTTTTAAATTATTTGAAAAGACTAATGGATCATGGATGTACTTTACTAATTGAAGTTAATTCTCTTGCTCGTGCTCCCAGTGCTTACTCTTGCCCTTCCCCTATTATTTCTGATTGATTAACATATTCTTCTTGAGCTTCATCTTCTCACAATATTAGTTACCATTAAATACCATCACCTAAATAATCCACATCACTTCTACCACCATTTACGACTTTGCCAACTTACTAATTCTTACTGACATTTTCATGAGATTAAAAACCTCTCCATGGAACTCTACCACATTCTTATATCATATCTTGCAGTTTACGTACAAAATCAAGTTTGATATCACAATCGACTCACATTAAGGCCAGCATCATCGGTCTCCATGTGACAAGCACGATCACGCTCAGAGAGTTTGATTTTGTAATCCAAGTCTGTCACGCGATCAATCTTATTCCGACAGGTCTATTGATTGATTTTTGAAAAGAAAAACATATAGCTCATCCAAATTTTCAAATCAAGAAACAATTCTTTTTTTTTAATCAAAACAAATCAAAAGATGTCTAAATATCCTATATTCCTATACCCTGATCAATCTAAAAATATTTCTATTTTTATCCAGAAGGTGTCCATTCTCTTGTAAATCACTATTAAGTACGAAAGGGTTTCATTAAACCATATTTCAATACTTGAAACAAGGTAATATGAGAGTGTCATACATATAAATGAGACATACGTTTCGACTATGATGTCTACTTTTATTTCTTTTTTTGTTTACAACATTACAATGACGCTAACAATATATTTTCAAGAGTTTTTAAGGGCTTGTCAATGCAGGCTATATGAGAATGAAACGATTTGATTTGAATATTATTTATTTGTATATATTTACTGAATCATTCATAACAGTAAAAAAAAATCATATTTAAATATATTACCAGTCTATCTCCGTGCGGTCTTATAGCTCCCCACTGTGGATAGCTTTCGTCAAATATGACGAGACGATAGCAGCATTGGTCCTATAAAAACAGCCACATTGATACTTTATTCAAACAGAATATTAGACCTCCAACAACAACAACAACAATAATAACACTTGGAATATACCTTAGTTTGTCGGAGGCCTAGCTAGAAAAGAAAAGGACAGAAAGAAAAATTTACAGTGGGTCTATCGATACATTATGGGGCACCGACTCACACTGGATACACCTGTGCCAGGTGGAATAAATTCCACACTTGGCAAAACTAGAATTCGTGACGCTTACATAATTATTAACGGTTATACTAAAGGAGAGCAACTACAATTCGATATCACTCTCACCATTTCCACATCAGTCAGTAGAGGTGTTGTGGTCTAGTGGATAAGTCACCGGACTGTAGATCACAAGGTACGGGGTTCAATCCCACCATGGCACTAACGTCCTTTGGCAAGACTCTAATCTACATTTGCCACTCTCCAGGTGTAAATGGGTACCTGATATGCTTGAGCGCTAGTTACTTTGGCGGCTCGGCTATAACCAGGGTAATAATAATGTCTGAGCGTCACTGCCACTATTATTATTATTAAGTGGCCACTATTATTATTATTATTATTATTAAAGGAGAATTAACACTAGAATATAAATGTACTTATGTTCAAAGGTGTAATATATTATTAATCATTGACCTGTATCACTTTAGAAATAAAATATCAGAAAAGGGTTTAAATCAAGACATTCTAGCACACGGTATCATCTGCTTAACACTTCATGGGGGCTGCCATTTTCTTGATGACATGGAGTTGTACATGAACCATTGGAGACCGTTCCGGTCAGGAAGTTTTTTTTAATCCACGAGCTAAATTGCTTCTATTCATTATAAAAAAGCCCCATATATGATTGGAAATACATAACAGGCGTATACATTTACTTTAAAATTTGAAATTTATAGATTTCTTTTTAAATTCTCCGGTTTCGCTAACAAGAAATCGATATCTTGGTTTTGCCTGGCAGAGCAGAACATAATTTATACAACGCGCGTTCTGACTTTTGAAGTCCATTATCTCAAAGCATGCAGGTGAATGCATAGTTTGTCACTATTGACGCTCGGGAAAGTCATCATCCATAAATTTGAATTAATTCGCTCCGTCACGTACGTCATAGTATCAAGAAAATAGATTGATATTTAGTAAAATCGTAATTTTCAAAGAAATATAAAACACATTTTCGTTTTAGAATATATGTATATATCTGTTAAATATTTTAAATCTCAAATGGAATTTTGTATCAGGAAGAAAGACAATTTTGCATTCGGATTAAAAATATCTTTATGTACACATCAAGATAATGGCAGCCCCCTGGTATCGCTAGCAGACGATAAATCTTGCTGAGAAAATCCTGATTTATACCCATATATACGTAGGGCAACAAGAAGGAATAGATTACATCTTTGAATATGAGCATATTTATATTTTAAGGTTAATTCCCCTTTAAATAACACATGAAAGAATCTATGCTGATGTTTGTTCAAATAAAAGTTCATACTTACAGCAGGGTACTTGATTTCATAGTTCAGAACGTTGTCTTCCGTGTTGGTAAAGAAGAACGTGTCCAAAAACACGAAGTTCTAGAGAAAGACAAGACAAGAAAAAAAAATGCCAATACCCTAGATACGTTAAAAAAAACCCACAAAAAACACACGCATATTTTACATCGCTCTCAAAATGCTTTGAAACAGTCAATTTACTCTATTCATTTGCAATTATACAAGCAAAAATCTGTTGTTACTTTGAGTCTTAAAGGTTTAAAGTAAATTGTTGCTAAGCTGAAAAGATGAAAGAACCTATACCATCGAAACGCCTATAAATGTATTATGTATATAGCTGCTCGAAGGAATTTAGGCGAGAAAGTTTGGCATATACTTTCATCTTTTGGGGTAAATGTTACATTATCATTATACCTGCATGCAAAAGTTAAACTGTCATACATTCCTTAAAAATTTAACAACACAAAATCGCCGATCAAGCCCAGTAGTATAGTTGGCTTATATAGGAATGATGTGCCATGTATTTTATAGTCATCAGTATTTCCTCTATTTATCTCTCAATCTCTCTTGACTCTCTTTCTCTCTTCATTCATCGCTCTCATGTTTTCATCTATATTCATATATATAGGTCCTACAATACTTACCTCTTTCGTATTAATTTCCCCGCGCTTGATTTTGGCATCTACATTGCTTGGAACAAGCAAAATACAGGCCAAAACCAGCACGAAGAATTTTCCAAGTTCCATTGTCGATCTTTCAGTAAAGCAGCTTTATTCACTTGATTTAATTTGCGAATTACATAGCTGTACTCAAAGTTTAGATGTGATCGAGGATAAGCTTGAAAAAATTGTGATTAGTTTGGTAGCAACGCGCAGGTTATGTAATGCATTGCTGTGACCAATTGAGCGCGCAGGTAGTGACGCAATAATGCATGCGCGTATGAAAAACTGTGATTCCATAATACCGCTGTTGATGGACATGCTAAGTGAATCCTATACCAAAGGGTAGTGATATGTTTCCACAATCGGGAGGGTTCGAGAAGGGGGTATCCCTTCTATGTCTATATAAGACTCAACAATTTGGAGTATTGAAGCTTTGTATTCTAGAGAGTAGTACCTTTAAATCAAAACATGGACAGTTCAGTCGGAGAAATTAGAAATTAACACATTCAAGTTGATTTTTTTTTAAATATATATTCTAAGACAGGAGAATAACCCCGAATAAAACCCCCTAGGAGGCTAGGACAACTACCTCCTGAGGTAATTATCCTATAGATAATTTCTGAGGACATAGTTTGTACTTTTAAAGAATTTAAATGTATCCCCCATCTTTTAGCGAGAGTCAATCCTGTAGAGTACATTGTTAAAGATCACATTGCAAGAAAATTCCATCAAAGTAAATATTGGCTTAATACTTATTATTGCATAGATGGCATAAATTAAACAAGCTTATCCAAATTCAACGCTTGGAAACATTTGAATTAATGATTATTATCAATTATAAAACGGTAAAATACAGCCCCCGATATAGCAGCTGAAGACCTCCTTGAACGCTGCTCAGATGTGTGACGCCACACGAAGGACCAATCCTGTCTAAGCAGACGATGTCCCATAACATCTTACACATTTTTCAGTGCCTGTTTTGTCATCTCCTCTTCACTTATTTCTCTTACTTGACTAGCGTCAGTCTTAATGTTAGTCTGTTGCCTCACTCTTAACTTCGTGTATGGTATTATTTTGATGAAAAATGCAGCGTTAAAAAAAATAAATGAATCAGTCACTTGTAAACAAAATAAGACGCCATTGTATTTTCAGCTGCTTGCACCGGGGCATGTTCGGCGTTTCAAGAGGGAACGAATACAATCTGTGATATTATTCGGAGGGCTTTTCAATTTGAAAGTGGGGTTTATTTCATTGATCATTAACCCTTCTCCTGTGTATTTACTATCAAACGGTTTTAGTTATCAGAATCGGTTCACTTTCCCTTTTAGAATGGTGTGAAATAAGGTCATGTTTAAATGTACCAAACTCTTTATAATTTGATAAATAATTGCATTGCAGTTACGTTTATTCATTATAGGACGTCGTCTGCTTAAGCAGGATTGGTCCCTAGTGTGACGACATCAAAACTTCGCTATATTTCTGGCGAATCCTCGGATATTCCAGATGCTGAGAAGAGCTTTTATTTGTGTTGTTTTTATAATCATCATATACGCAGTTGACATAAAACTTGACAACAAACTACAATATATGCTATCCAAGTTTTTCTATAAAAATGTATAGTTGAGGAAAAGCAATTTAATATATTTTAAAGAATTTATGGGCAAATGGATACTTATCAGTACTCTAGGGCCAGGCAAATTTGGCATTTTCAAAGCTTTGTTAATTATAGATTGTGGTGATAATTTTAAGCTCTTTGCAAAATCATCACAGTTTGAAATATTAGATCGATGGGAGGGCATGTATTGCACTTTTTGGATATATCACTTATTTCTAATACAGAATGGTCATTCTACAAAAAACTGAAGAGTTTTAGAATTAGGTTTTAGTAAACGATGCATTTTTTAAGGGGGGCGTTAAAAATAAGATTTTTTTTAAAGACCCATTTGATATGCCACAGTGGCTTCATTTTTGGAGTAGTTTGAAATATTAGATCAATGGGAGGGCATGTATTGCACTTGTTGGATATATCACTTATTTCTAATACAGAATGGTCATTCTACAAAAAACTGAAGAGTTTTAGAATTAGGTTTTAGTAAACGATGCATTTTAAAGGGGGAGGGGCGTTAAGAATAACAATTTTTTTTTAAAGACCCATTTTTTGGTCAGCTAAAATACTTGAGATTGTAAAATCTTACAATGCCCAGCTACTTGGCAGTAAAATGTGACACTGTACAAATGACAATCAAGGACATTAATTATGTATTAACATTACATGAACCACTACTAAATTTCCTGATGACATGCTCTAATGACACAACAGAATACATGTATGATATGTGGACACAAAAATACTATTATTCATGACCAATGTATGATAATGCAAAGGGATAAATGTTTGGCAGTATGCTAACAATATTAGCGAGAGGGAATCATTCAATGGGATGAGTTTAAGGAGTACATAACCTTTCCACTGAAGTTGTGAAACATGTCAAAATATGGTTTTAAAAAATACATAAAACATACACAAATGTAGAAAAAGATGGCTGCACATTTTTTTTGGGGGGGGGGGGGCAGGAGTTTCTGCATTTATTGTCAAATCAAATAACAAATTTACAAACAATTATAGTAATAAATATACAACATAATTGTTCAAATTACAAACGTGACATTTAAAGTACCAAATAAACTACAACAATAATAATAATAATAATAATAATAATGGTTTCTTATGAAGCACTTTACAGTAAACTGATCAGAGCTCTGATACAACAAAAGTAGAACATATATTTGGAACAATAACATAAATGTAATATAAAGTATTAAACATTATAGCATTCATCAATCCACTAAGATTAGGCAAAATGTTCACAATAATTATAATAATTAGCAATGGCATAGGTACAGTGTATGTATATAATCTTCTGAGAGACAGAAAAGTGTTAATAACACTTAACACACTTAACACCACTCCAACTCAAAGCAGACGATATGAACTGGATAAAGATGTAAAGTAAATTAGTGATAATTCGGCGCACTTATTGAAATTCTTCACGGCAGGCATAAATCTGCTACCAAGTAAAATTTAAGAATTATTTGCAACGATTGATACTTACGAATGGGCCTGTCAGCACGCTTTCCTTTGCTACAAATTTCTTTAATCATATTTAATTACAAATAAGTTTAGTCAATTACCTAAAATAAAACTTCTTAAATTTTCGAAACACAAACAATTTATCATACAGTTTTAAAATCATGAATTCACCCAAGGTGTATATTTTGTTTTTAATGGCTTTGCGTCTCGTGTGTCGTTCCATAATCGAATATTTATGAGCTGCTCGATGACATAGTATTGGGTTTATGGATTCGCCTAAAGTGGAATGATATGACCATGAAGCTACGTGATATGACTCACGTATGTTCCCCACATGCATACTGCATGCATGTCGCACGCATCCGTGTATATTTCCATGGAAAGCTTTTTCTGGCCTTTGGACTAAAAATGTTTCATCACGGGGTTTCTTTTTCCATATAAATTAAATCTAACGTCAAAGCCTTCAAAGGCTGGCCATAAGTAATGCAACACACACACACACACAACAAATTCGCAGCAGACCACTTATATGCTTGTCTTGCAAGGAGGTTTTATATATTTTTTATATAGTAAGGACTGGATGTCTGAGGCATTATTGGATGCAGGACCGATTCGTTTTGCTATACATGCAGGCTACTACAACGATCCTTAAAAGATTGATCACCAAGGTTAATATAAGTAGCATCAGGTAAGTCTGATTTGCATTGCATTATAATAATAGTGAGGCTTTTTAAAAAGCAAATAATTGATGTTTTGATTCAAAATCACAGGCAATAATAAGGACTGAATTACATTGTTAAGTTGATAAAGCGGTTTCAGACTTTTAGATCGTATTACTAGCCGATCAGCAAAAAATGGCAAATTTACTGTCAATTCCATGAAATATACGTGATTACGTTACTTAAATTGATGTTCATGTTGGTAATAGTGATGCAATAAAACAGTTACATACATATGTATATGTGAAATGGTTTACATGTACTCAAACTTTCATGTTTTAAACTGCATTCTAACTTCAGCACTTTTTTGCAGACCGTTTGCTTTCAATATACAATATTTTTATATCTTTGATTTTTGGACAACGAGCCACAAAACATAAATAAGATCCTACAGGAGAAAATGGGATTGGTGTAGGGGTTAATTTCTTTCTCAGGCTTGAGCAGGTAATTATGGTAATAGCAATTGCAATAACGCCGAGCGTCTGCAGGGCATAAGCTATATTAGACGTATTCCGCGCAGAGT
Source organism: Heliocidaris erythrogramma (assembly GCA_025617745.1). Classification (NCBI taxonomy): domain Eukaryota; kingdom Metazoa; phylum Echinodermata; class Echinoidea; order Camarodonta; family Echinometridae; genus Heliocidaris; species Heliocidaris erythrogramma. Next base: position 19,134,380 of record CM046867.1, read on the forward strand.
TACATTGATTGCTTTTTTCCAGCCATGAGATGTTCCTATTACTTTTCATTCAGAGATCATTCGCTGATGCAACTTTAAAGAACTGTAGTTTATCAATTGGTGCTTAAAAAATCATGATATTCTATTCAAAATAATGCTTTTGCATATTTCTAAATCACATTTTTTGTCAGTAAAACAGTGCACGTATAAGCTTACAGACTTAAAATTTATGACAAAACTGAATGACGTATTCTTTACCTGGTATATATATTTAATCATGGTAGTAAATCAATAGTTATGTTTTATAGGTTTATAAGTAAACGAATAACACTATAAATCTTGATGAAATAATCCTGAAACCTGATATACATTAACCCTTTGCCTAAGGGAACCGTGTACTCCCTGTACTGAGCTTATGGGAATGAGAAAATTCAACAGTCATTGGGTTAGTGAAACTCATGATAAAAATAATACATTGTTTTATTATTAACAGTATTGCTTGCATTGTATTTTAACGCTTTGGGCATGATCTCTGTTTTATGCATTGCTTCTTTCTGTCTTTTTCGTTTGTTTGATATTTGTATAATTGATGTTCTTATAAATGTACGTTTTAAACTGACCAGGCAGGGCATCTGGGAATAATAATGATAACTAGACATTGAATTCGTCACTGAAGACGAATTATGTGGTCTGTCTTGAACTGGTAAATTGTTCTGTAAGATATGATGAAGATAATGGTGATGACATTGATGATGATGATGGTAATGATGGTAATGGTGGTTATGGCGATGATGATAATGGTGGTGATGATAACGGTGATGACGATGATGACGGTAATAATGATGATTCATGGTGATGATTATGGTGATGATGATTATGGTGATGATGCTTTACCGTGATGATATAATGATGGTGATAATCATGATGATGGTGATAATGATGATGATAGATGGTGATGATGATGATAATGATGGTGATGGATATGATGATGATTATGAAGATGATGATGATGATATAATAGTGATGATGATGACGATGATGATAATGGTGATGACCATGACTGGAATGACATTGACATTCGCCATGCCAAATATGAAAGAGAAATGACACTTCGTTATGAAGATACGACCATAAGTTGATTTGTACAAAATGGCTCCTAGATGACGTCACAATAATCTGATGACCTTGAAAAAGATGCGGGAACTTGACCTTATTAGGACTGATGAATAACGAAAATTTTAAGATAATTGACTAAGCCAATTTTGAGAAATTGTGATATCAAATAGGACTATTTGATATTGCAAGATACTTGGGAGATAAACCGCATAGCTCTAATACACACAGGGAATCAAAATTTCCATAGGGTTGTACACAAACTACTGCACACTACTTTCTAATAGACATAACACGAAAAATAAGGCAGTTTATTAAAATGGTTTGTGATTGTTTATGTTATAATAGTTTACAAAAAGGCTTGACTAAATAACCAGGTTCGAGTGAGATCCTAAAGTTGCTGAGCGAGGATTGATTACGAATGTCTTGTGGGAGTTTATTCCAATAGGAATGGACCAGCATATAGAAATGATCGATCCCCCAAGAATTATGAGTTTGTGGTATGGCAAGAAGAGATGATTTTGAGGACCTAAGGCTCCTCGAAGGATTGTATGGAGAACAATACACGTTTATTCATTCATCCATTCGATCATTCATTCATTTATTTCCATCAATAGTTAAAAGAGTTAAAACTAAATTTAAATACAAATCAGTACAATTATGCAATTACAAGATAGAGGAGACAGCAAAAAAAGTAAGGAGCTTTATTAAAAGCTGTCACATATAGTGTATACATTAATAAACACATGAAATGGGCATATTGGATGGATAGAATGTAGATATATGGCCAGTAATATAGGGACCCCCCTTCTATAAAGAAAACTGAAATTTGTATAAATGTCAGTGATGAAATACAATAACATGCAATAAAAAAGAATATAAATATTAGATAAATCAAATAAAATTCAATAAAAATGAATATAAATATTAGATAAATCAAATAGAATGCAATAAAAAGAATATAAATATTAAATAAATGAAATAAAATGAAATAAAAAAGAATATAAATATGAGGTAAATCATATAAAATGCAATAAAAAAAGAAGATAAATATTAGATCAATCAAAATTAATAAAATGCAATAAAATAATAAATTCAGTATATGAAATTACAAATCAAATGCAATAGATACATGATAAACTCACGAATAAAGCGTACACAGTGGATGCACTTGCATTTCCATATCGCATATTTTGTACTTAGAACAACAGAAAACAACATAACAACATAATCTGTAGCACAATCGGTTACCTCCTTCCAACTTTACAATAGTTTTAAATCATAGAATTTACCCCGAAGAAAGTACATTGACATGATAGCGCTTTTATAATTATGTACATAACAATTTGTCATATGACAACTCGTTGAAGTGATACAGGCTTTTCAAAACTCAGCACTATTCATTTCTTTGGCAAAACTCAAAGAGGAAAAATGTATAGAATGGTTTCAAGCCTCGATACAAACAATATTTTCCCAACAAGAAAAATAAAAAAGAACACAACAACAACAGACAGACAAACAAATGCCTTACTTAATTGTAATTGCCTGAAAATACTCCCATGTCACAATTCCCTTTCCAATTCCTTCATTTACGATAACTTTCTTTGTTTCAGGATAAAAAAAATCAGCTTACATTTTTATCAAGTGGAGTGAAACAGAGAATGTGGCAACAGTTTTCGTGATCGAGTACACAAACCGTAGAAGAAGATGGCTACAACTCGTACAATGGCCCCTGCTATGGCACAGTCGACCATGAATGCTAACTTTCAAGACAGGCCATGTTGCCAGCGATATTTTCCTTGCTCAATATACTTGATAATGCTTTCCTTATTGATCATATTTACGGGAGCAATAACCATCGGAATTGGAGCATTTACAGAGAAAGGTTACAGCTTTCCAGGAAGGAAAAACTCTGGTCAAACCGAGAAGACCGCAGGGATAGTAGTTTTAATCATTGGAATCTTCCTATTCATCCTTGCTCTCTGCTGGTGTTGCTATGCCAGAGAGAATATGTCAACGCAATCGATGTTCTCTGGAACGGCAATGACGACAACTGTCCTTTCAGACACTGCCTCGACATTGGGGGTAGTACAACCGCCAGGAATTCAAGGATTACGCGGACAACCGATATACGTGTATCAACCCTCGCAACAGGCGGGATCCTTTCAACAGGTCCAAACTGGTACAAACCAGTACCCACACTCTTAAAAATGCGTGGTCAAAAATAACCCCAAACGGGGTTACAAATGATCCCGCATGCGGGGTCATTTGTAACCCCGTTTGGGGTCACATTGACCCCGCCATGCGGGGTCACCCAAAGTAACCACATAGCGTGGTTACATTTCGACCCCGAATGTGGTCAAAATTTAACCACGATTGCGTGGTCATTTCTGCATAACTTGACCCCGCATACTAATGATCATTACCTTATAACCCCGTCAAAACGTACGGGGTCATTTCTTCCGACCACGCAACGTGGTCATTTCCCGTCGGACGGGGTTGATACTTCTGCCGGATGCGCGTGTACCATCCACGTTTCAAAGATTAAAAAAAAGAAGCTAATGTCAAGTAATATCATAACATATTTTGTATATTTTGCTCACTATGACCTATAACCTATCCTCTCCTATCGTATAGCATATCATACCCCTATCATCCTACTTTAACCCTACTCCTATTATAGTCCTACATCCTATACCTATATATCCTGAAAACCTTTACTTTATTATATAGGGACTGTATTGCAGTGCTTGCTAAAAGTGGTTAAAGATTTTAATTTAATTTTCTAATGTAGATTTTTAGATCTTAAACCTAATTACATGTTTGAATATGTACAACATAATAATTAGTATACATACATTTTTCATCACATTTCAAAGTGCAATCATTGCATAAAAACTTAAAAATCAAGTGTCATTTATATATATAAATTCTGGTTGTTTACGGTTGCTCATGGGTATTCAGGATACATCATGAATATTCATGACAATGGCCCAACGTTTAACCAAGTAGAAGTCGGACCAATACTTTGCTGATGAATAAGCAATATTTCAAATGGTTAGTGATTAACATAGTGACCAACGTATTTTTGGAAATAACCCATATGGTGTTGACCAATCGCATTGGTACATTTTTTGACCAGTCCTTTTTTAGAGTGCATTAAAATGACCAGTTTTTGGGAAAGGATCTATTTGTACTTAAGCCTCAAATTAGTTTATTAAGTAGGTCTACAACATTATTACATCATCTTGCCAATCCTTTAGACATGTTAGATGTGAGATTTTTCAAGACGGAATTTCATAAGAAATCCTCAATACTGTGCATTTACTAAAGATAATCTATTCTAGTAGTTAAAGCGGAGAACGTCCTTTTTCTTAAAGCAAGTAGTACACAGTAAAGATCTAGCTTGTACATACATGTGCGGTATATGCAATTTGTAATTGTCATTAGGTAAATTTCCAAGTACGTATAAAATTGCAAAAGTGGTCTCACCATTCTTTCTTTCTAATTAATTTCTTTACCAAATAGATCTTTGCTTTAGGAAATCGCATTTAACAGATTTAAAATTGTCACAACTGTATGATATTGTTGAATGCCGTAGCCGAACAAAGACGTGTTGTTGATGTATTAAAGGATTTTATCATCAACACTTGGCATTTAATGTGCCCAGTGTTGTCTTGTAATCATATTTGTACTCGTCCCACTCATGTCATATACGTACATTCATCTTAAATACCATTTTAGGTTGACCTTTGCTAATGCCCAAAAGATGATGTGGCTGAAAAATATTTTTGATGAAAATTTTAATGCTCCATGGAAGTGTATTGAATTATCTTGCTTGAAAAAATTTAATGAAGATGTTTCAATTTTGTGGACCTCATTTGCTCCAGAATGTATTCTTAAGTCACTTGGAAATATACAACTTGCAGAATCTCTACGGGTTTGGTATTTATTCAGTGAGGAAGCTACTAAAGAGTTTTATAGTCAAAAATTTTCAAATTTGAGCACTTGCCAATTTATTTGGTTCAATAGATTAATCCACTCAAAGTCTAAATCCTATTTCTTTTATGAAATTTGGTTTGATAAAAATGTTCGCACTCTATCTGATTTATTTAATCCTCCATTTCCAGGTCACAAACTTTTTGAAGAGTTAGTATTAGATTATGATATTCCCACTGGAGATAGAAGGAGATTTAATTTTTGAATTAAATGTATTCTTGAAGATTGGAAAGAAAATTTTGATGTTGATATTGTTGGAGTCCATGAAACCATTGTCCAAAAGTTGCTGAGTACTAAAAAGGTTCCTAAAGATGCTTACAATGTTTTGTTTGGTGCCCATGTTCCTGACAAGAGATATGCATATTGGAACGACAATTTACCTGTACCGGCTACTTCAAATTGGGAGAAAATACATATTACTAACTTTTTCTGTACTATTGATACTAAACTTCGAAGTTTTTATTTTAAAATCTTTCACAAGGCTATTGCTCTGAATGACTTTCTGTATATAGGATTAAAAGAAAAGATTCGCCTAATTGCTCACTTTGTAACAAAAAAGGAAGAAACATTGGTTCATTTATTTTGCGATTGTGAAAAAGTATCTCCACTCTGGAGAGATCTTTTGGTCATTATCTCTCGGAAATCTCAAAATTTTGTTATCCATAATGTGTCTAATTTTGAAAAGATTTTTGGAATTTGTGGTGATAAGTTTGTCTCTTATTTATTTTTATTATTGAAATTCCATATTTACATTTGTAAGTTTAAAAACAATCTTCCAAATTTCGTTGTTTTCAAGTCCTTTGTTAAAAAACAGAAAGAATTTGAATATTTGTTAGCTAAGAAAAGGAACAAACTGTCCATCCACTTCAGTAAATGGCGTTTTGATTTATGATTGTTTTTATCTACATGTATCTTCTATAGTGGAGACCCACTATGGAGAAATGGGGTTAACAGATTATGTTTGCCTGTCCAGGCCCTTTGTGTAACTTTGATTGTTGATTTCTTCCTTTTGTAGGGCAATCTATATGGGGCAGGGAGGCTCTGCTATCATGGGTTTACCCTGTCACACACACAATCCTTATAACATTGTACAACTTTGAAGAGTTATTTTGTATTTTATCTTGTTGATTTCTATAGTAATTTGTTAACTGAATACTGGGCCGGTATGTTCTGTGTAAGTTACATTTTGTGTCCTAATGCATATAATGTATGTACATTGAGTTCAATTTCTCGGTGTACATGTAGTTCTTAATGCAACCCTCTACATTTATAGATACACATATTTTAGCTGATGTATTGGCCTTCACATTTACTGCCTTATGTTGTCTATTTATCCACTCCAATGCTTGACTTGATCACATTTTGAGCAAACGATTTGTTATTTTGGCTACTATCTTTGTTTTATTATACCATCTTTAAAATAGTATAAGCGCTTGTAACTATTGTAACTTGCTCGAATTTAATCAGTTTTAGAATTTAAACGAAAGTTTAATTTTAATTGCCATTCTTTGTACATGTACTTTAAGAATGCTCCTTCGAGGCTTTACTGGTTGATTTTTTGTTAGACTATAATGTTGTTTTTAAGTTTGATGGGTTATTTTGATTTTTTTAAATGCAAGGTTTACTTGCCACTTCACGACGTTCTTGGGACGGGTCGGCTCGGGTGGCGGAGCATCCGTATATGTTTGATTGTGTGCATGGGGAGTGTGAGGGTGGGAGAGTATGATAAGGGTCGGGATGGGTAGGGAGGGGAGTCAGAGGGAGGGGGTGTTGGGTCTTTTGTGTTGTAAGTGATTGTTTTTGTGTGGATTGCTCCGCCTCTCGGGTCTATTTGTCCCGGTTTTTCCGTTGGTAAGGGTTTATTTTTTTAGTCTTACATTATATTGCTATAGTTAACCCACATCATTTATTTGTAATTTGTTGTTTTGTAATTTGCTTTGATTTTTCAATAAAAACATAAATATAAAAAAAAAATACCATTGTAGGGTTATTGATACTTTTCATTACATGATGATGATGATAATTTCGCTACCTTATTAGTTCTTTTGTTAGAATCCGAAAAGCGCCCTTTTATCTTTTATATATATAGTTATTCTTGAAAAATTCTGCGCTTGAAAAAAAAAGTTTGCCATTATTCAAGTAAATGAAAAATGGATCTTTGTGGTAAGGTTAAATCAATGGACATATTATAGAGACCAATTAAATGTGTTCTTCCTGTCATACATATATCTTTATGCCTGTAAAATTACATTTGGCCTTTTTGATAACTAGGTGCTCATGATTTCGTTATTTATTTAAGTTTGATTGCTATAGAAAAAAAAGAACATCTTAATGCTCGAGAGACGTCGAACATTAGCTTAATATTGGAGCTTCACTTCTGTTTTTATTTCTTTTTTTTTTGTCCTTCACATTTGTAAGTTCAAATGTGTATAATACTTTATTCTGGAACGTGCTTTATATGTTCATATTTTATATACTTGTTTCAAAATCGTTGTATTCTTGTTAATGGCTGTCGGTCTTCGGACTTTTGCCATTTTTGTATTTAAATGTGAATAGAACCGAGATTTAATGGAATCGATTTGATTTGAGAACTTAAAACTAATTGCATTGAAATTTACGATTTCTTAGTTCATGTGGACGTCATTAAGTGCTTCTGTGAGGTGAGTACAGGTTTATATAACGCAATGAAAATGTTTATGAACCCATTTCCAAATTTAAAGAAGAAAAGTTATGTAAATTCTGCCTAATACCAAAAAATAATAATAACGCAGGCTTCCGGTATTCATAGCTACCCACGTGTGACAAATAAATTAGTAACTCAATCATTGAAGTATTAAAGGCCTTTCGTAATGCACTCAAAGTTATACACGTTTCCAGGGCCGGGGTTGTTGCATGAAATCAACTCCAGTCATAACTCTTGTCAGTGATTTACGGAAAAGTCATGGACCTGACAAACCGTTTCACGAAGACATGATAAACGACACCTCAATGATATCGATACTCATTGGCTAAAAACATAGACTTTATCACAGTCCATCGGATTTATCGTCAATTACCCAAACAGATTTTGAGGCTCAGATTTTTTCTGTTCCAAATGTAAAAATTGGCAGCGAAAATTAATAATGATTATACAAACATCCCGTTTACATGAAAGGATTTGTTACTTATATGCCATCTTAGAATTTATAAAATTGAGAGACTCGACGATGTTTTTGCGATGTACGAATCTAGACAGCAAAGAGGATACCGTATTGACCAATTAGGGAAAGAAGACCCAAATTGAGTTCACTGTAGAGAAATAATCATATTGAGATATTTTATAACCGAATTTTTAGATATTTATTCATAAAAATACATCTAATATTATTATATCAAAGCATTGCGTAAAAACGGGAAACAGAGGGAAAATACATACATAATAAATTGTCATCGTTTACATGGGTCTGTAGATACAAACTCTGCCATTTTCGATAGTGTGGGTACTTTTAATATTAATCTCATTTACTTGTTGGGGTCAAGAAGCTATAATGACATAATATTGTTCTGTAAAAAATCATAATACAAACATTATTTGACAAAGGAATGTGTTTGGAAGTCAGGAAGTAAATTTTATAAGAGCTTACTTGTGATGGCGTTCTAAAAAGATATGACAGGTTCGGAGTACCGACAAGTCACTTGTCAGGGAAGTTGTCGCAGATACATGGTCGTGCCTAGTACCTCCTTGTTCTTGGCAAAGGCGGCTTTGTGAAACAGTTAGCGGACAAGTGAGGGACAGCGTCGAGATGTCGCTTATCTTGTCGTTATGTCGGTTTGATGAACCCCCAGCTGTTAGTTAGTTACAATTCAATTGACAGTAAATTGCAACAGGTAAATACATGTATACGGAATAAAATTAAATGCTTTAAAAATGGCCCAACAATGGTCATTTATCCTACACGTGTCGATCCAAGTTCATGAAAATTATCAGTTATCAATGTAGCGGGGGAAGTGAGAGAAAAAGGCCTAAAAAGGCGCTACAAGCCGTCAAAGTTTTCGCGCTTCGCGGGAAGGGGGAAATAACTCTACTCTCCCTGCACCCACCCTTGTTACATACAGTACAGTATTGCGTCCAAGTAACTGAAAAGCAGTCGGGGTGTCGAGCTATAACTTTCCGCCTAATAAATTGTTTGCTACAAGTATAAGCCGTTTGCTAAAACGTCAGAGCTTTCGCGCTTCGCGCAGGAAGGGGGAAACTCCCCCTGCGTGCATTACATACAGTGCAGTATTGCGTCCAAATTAACTGAAAAGCAGCCAGGGCGTCGAACTAACATTCCGCCTTTAAAAAAGGTGCTAAAACGTCAGAGCTCTTGTGCTTCGAGCGGTAAGGGGAAACTCACCCTCCCTGCACCCACCACTGTTACATAGAGTGCAGTACTACGTCCAAATAACTGAAAAGCAGTCAGGGCGTCGAACTATAACTTGATAACTTGCCGCCTAAAAAAAGTCAGAGCTTTAAACTTCCCCCTCCCTGCACTCGCCCCTGCGGAGCAGGCTTTGCGTGCTCATCACCAATTTCGCATTCTTCGCGAGCTCACAACCGCCCCCCCCTAAAATGTAATCCTGGCTATGCAGTTGGATCCTTCACGTCTTCCTCCCCCCCCCCCCCCCCCCCTCCCCTCCTCCTATTGAAAAATCCTGGCTACGCTTGTGTCTATAGGCTTGAGAAAGTGTCGGGGAAATTCAGGAATGCTACCTGAAGTTGTGATTTCTTTCAAAAGTTGAACCTTTGCAAATGCTGTTTTATACTCTTTATCCTATATTGGGGGCGCAATATCTAGCGGGAGTCACATGAAACTTACATGATATAGCGAGCAAAGCAATTAAATCTTTTTTTTTTTTTTTTGAACCCTTCAAGCTATTTAAGAACTATATACTGGGGGAGCGAAATTACGAGATCCTGAAAGAAAATAATTATGCAAAGGAGCAAAGTGACCGAGCTTTAGAAAATTTTCACATTTCAAACGTTCAAAAACTAGATTTCTAGTGCATTTATTTTTCGGGATTTGGGGGCGCATAATCCGTAAGGATTATGATTTTTCTTCATTTTCCCCTATTTTTCTCTCTCTCCTTTGCGTTTTTGCGCCCTCTCCAAGTGCCGTGCGGGGCACGTTTCCCCCTGCCCTCCCTCCTACCCTGATAGCAGAAAGTGGTAAAAAATGACGTGATATTTACGTCGTGGATAGGGACTGCACTCAGAGTGCTATTGAATGCACACAGCGTGCTATTTCAGCACTTTCACGGGAGCTGGACCGGCTCCTTAAACTGCTAAACATTCATAAAAAAAATGATTTGGGCGAGCTTCGAACCAGGGTCCGCTGATCGAGAATTGCTGGCATTACCGCTAGACTAACTCACATTGTACGATTTAGAGCAGATCATATTGTTACATAGTGAATGTACGACACCACATAGTTCATGTTATCTACTTGACTCCCATGACTAAACTGGATTGCAAGAAGCATTTGTTAGTCCATCGGTAACGTCAGCGCCTCTCAATCAGCGGAACCTGGTTCGAGGCTCGCCACGGTCACATTTTTTTTTTGCTGGTAAATTAGCACACTACAAGTGCTATAAACAGCATTTCAGGTGCAGTCACTATACATGCCCCTAAAAGTAGCACTTTAGTTTTTACAGTGTACAAGACGTAGAGATGACGTCAAAATAAGACGTCCTCTTGACGTCTTGCGTTGGTGCAATTTGTCGTCTTATTGACGTAATTACATGACGTAAAAAAGACGAAAACCGCGACGTAAATATCACGTCATTTTTAACACTTTCTGCTATCAGGGAAGAGGAATGAAGACGTAGAGATGACGTCAAAATAAGACGTCCTCTTGACGTCTTGCGTTGGTGCAAGTTGTCGTCTTATTGACGTAATTACATGACGTAAAAAAGACGAAAACCGCGACGTAAATATCACGTCATTTTTTACCACTTTCTGCTATCAGGGTAGGAAGGAGAGCAGGGGGAAACGTGCCCCGCACGGCACTTGGAGAGGGCGCAAAAAACGCAAAGGAGAGAGAGAAAAAAAGGGGAAAATGAAGAAAAATCATAATCCTTACGGATTATGCGCCCCCAAATCCCAAAAAATAAATGCACTAGAAATCTAGTTTTTGAAGGTTTGAAATGTGAAAATTTTCTAAAGCTCGGTCACTTTGCTCCTTTGCATAATTATTTTCTTTCAGGATCTCGTAATTTCGCTCCCCCCAGTATTTCTGCTATCAGGGAAGATACGCCATTGAATGAAGTGACCGAGCGGGGAAAGGGTGTGGGAGGAGTACCCCCTCCTACATCAGGGACTTTTTTTCTTAATCTGTCTATAAAACTTGTACTTTAGAGCATCCCATAATCAGTCAGACCCAACTCCGTAATACCGAGCACAGGTATATACTCCGAAAACGGCGTATAGAACAAGATGAATATAGAGCCCTCATCGTTCAGTATAAGACAGTGTGTACAAAAGGCATGTGGAAAATCTTGCAAAGTCAACATGCCAACGATATACATTTTCTTAAAAATAATGCTGCGTGTCAATTATCTTCAAAATCCTTGAATGATTCGTCATATGAAATGAATTTCAAATGACAAACATTTGAAATAAATATATCCGCAGTATTAGTTTTGAAAAATATATTATCAACAGCAGGTCGACACTGCACGATTTTCCCACAGAACTCCAAAAGACGTCTTTAGAAGTTCTGTGGATTTTCCCCATGCCTTTTGTACACACTGCCTCGCACTGAACGATGAGGGCTCTATATTCATCTTGTTCTATAGGGCTCACATAAGTAATTCACGGCCCCATTCACTCACGTGTTATAACGAAGGTTGTCTATAAACCATATTTTGAACACCCCTCGGTAGAAATCGTTTATATTCACAGAATAGAGACAAAATATAAATATCTCTCAAATAAAGTACCTAATTTGGGCACTTTCCCAGCGTTAAAAAAAGTTATTTAGGCTGAAACAAGGCTAGCCGAAATTTCAGCCCATTTGCACATAGAAACAGTGGAAGTGCACCAGTGATAAAATAAATCCTTTAAAAATAATAAAAAGCTAGCCAACTTCGGCTAAGGTGTCAAATTGAAAAGAGTATGTCTATTAAACACCATTTACGCTTTTTAAATTTACTGAGGACAATCAATCGATTTTATATGAATATTTCTAATCAATTAATTTCAAATAATCTCTCACCGGCATGCATTGCGAGCGGATGAATTACTTATGTGTGCCCTATACGCCGTATTCGAAGTATATACCTGTGCTCGGTATTACGGAGTTGGGTCTGACTGAAAATGGTTTTTAATGAAACGAAGGAATGCACGGATCTACACCAATGGACGGAACCCCTAACTGAGAATAACAATGCGAGCGAACGAATTCTCTTCGATATTTTTTGCATTGAAATTATGGCATTTCTTTAAATTCAAATTCAAATTTCTTATTTCCTTACTTCTAATCATTAAAGAATGTGATGGTATTTCAAGTTCAAACATCATGAGTTGGGATAATTATTAGTTTTAAGTTAATGTATCATAATTCTTATCTATTTTATCAAAAAATATTGGGGGATGATAATACAGGCCATCCCCCACCTATTTTTTAAAATATATACCGCCCCCCCCCCCCCCATCCCCGGGATCGACATCCATGGTTCCCTCGCAATATTATTCTGTTCCCTCGTAATAATATTTCGTTCAATAATAGGTTCAATAATGATTGAATTTTCCATCTTCCCTTGCAACGTGCTCTGCTATATGTCTATAGTTTGTATTAAAATGGCTGCATTCTCTAAGCACTCGTTTCAGGCAGGGGCGGCCCCTTTTCATAACAGATAAGTGCCCCTTTTCTTCGTATAGTGCCCCTTTTTCTTTCTAATAAATGCCCTTTTTACCTTCTGATAAGTGCCCCCTTTAACCTCAGACATTACTGTCACTTATGAAATTTAATAATTGCCCCCTTTTTCGTCTAATTAGTGCCCATTTTCCGTTCTAATAAATGCAATTTTTCCTTCTGATAAGTGCCCTCTTTTCACTTCTGATAAGTGCCCCCTTTCCTTCGTATATATAACTGCGCCCCTTCTTCTTTCTGATAAATGCCCTTTTCACCTTCTGATAAGTGCCCCCTTTAACTTTAGACATTACTGCCCCTTTTGAAATCTGTACCTTTGTTTTTCGTCTGATTAGTGCCCAATTTCCATTCTAATAGTACAATTTTCCCTTCATATAAGTGCCCTTTTCAGCTTCTGATAAGTACCCCTTTTAAGCTCAGATAAGTGTTCCCTTTGAAATCCGACAAGTGTCCCTGTTTTCGTCTGATCGGTGCCCATTTTCCGTTCTAATAGTGAAATTTTTCCTTGTGATAAGTGCCCTTTTCACCTCTGATAAATGCCTCTTTTGCCCCTTTTTCTTTCTAATAGTATTATTTTTTCCTATTGATAAGTGCCCCTTTTGTCTTCTGATAAGTGCCTTACCGATATATATATATATATAAATTAATATATGGTACCTATATACTATATAGATGTCGCTTACAAAACTGTGCCCTAAAGTCCACAAAAAGAGCCATATACCTAGCTCCAAATAATCAGAGAGACTTCATAATAGATTCCCCTACTGATATCAGCACAGTGAGAGGCAGTGGAGCAGGGGCAGGAGGGGCACAATTTCCTAAATCATACAAGAATGAGCAGTTGCCCTAAATCATAACAGGAAGGAGGACAATTTTTTTTTCTTAACACATTTCAAAGCTCGCTCACTACGCTCGCTCGCATTTACCATTGTCTTCTTATCATATTAGGAAAATCACTCAGTGCTATTCAAAATATCTTCAATATTTGAATAATAATGAATAATAAAAACATTACACTCAACTGCAAAGTAGTTTTTTTATCCAGAAACATGTTAAGACATAAACAAAATCATGTGTCGAAAATGATCCTCGATAGTGTATTAATCAGAATGTAGCGGTATACTAATGTCTCAAATTGGCATTTTCCGCCTTGTGTGTGTGTAATTGGGTTTTTACAGACGTGTATCAATCAGATATGATTATTTACGTCTGGGACCGACCTTTAAAGACCTCAGCCTGACCGAATTTTGAAATATACACTTTATTCATCCACGGGGAGCTATATATTTTCTGAACAAATTGAAACCAACTTCATGAGATTCCGTTTCCTGTGGAATGAGTAACAGCGTCCCGAATGTTGAGCCCCGGTGGTTTTTCTGACGAGGGCCCCGTCTCTGAGGAACGCTACTTTGCGGGGGGTGAAAATTTGATGACGACATATCGTGTAGACGCACTCGGAGCTGTATACATGACATGTCGTCACACGTCTAGCGACCCCCTGCAGTTTCCTCTCTTGTTACGCAATAGGGAGGGGGCGGACCAAAAAAAATTATCTTTTTTATTTTTTATGGATAAACGGAGACGAAAATTTATGAATACCCAGGGTAATTATATTCTTTGTTTACTAAGCTTTACGTCAATATATGGTTGTTTTGGGTCAGGCTGAGGTCTTTAACGTCACCATCCGAAAGACGTGACTCAGTCTCGAACCTGGGTCCGCTGAATCAGTTTATAACTTCCACTGATAGCTGGATTACAGGCGCACGCCACAACGCCCAGTTGCATTTTCCGCCTTGTTTACATTTGAATACATTTAGTTATCATCTGCAAATGAATGCCGTTTCCGGTTTCACCTCATTTGCATAACAATAGAAAAGGTGAGTTATCCAAACTGGGCGATGTTCAAAATTATTCATACCCTTGCTGATTTATTGACTTTGTCAATCAGTATGAATCCGATCCTTGTGATTAATGCTTGTATTTCACTTTATTATATAATACACCGTCACAAGGCTTCCGGAGGGGTCTCTGCTGGGATATCAGGCCAGTACCTGTTCTCCAATGGCTCAATCTCCTTGGGAAGTGTCCACACATGCTTCACCTGACCTTCAGGGAGTTCATTAGATTTTGTGTCCTACAGGTGATGCAGTTATCGACTTCATGATGACAGGACTATGATATTGAAATTTTCGGTCATTTATTCCATGCATTTTAATAAAAATTCTGTATCTACTTATGAAGCAAAGCACCATTCCTGAAGAGCCCTTCCCTTTTGCACTGCCTGTGGGAGGGTTCACCTTTATTCATTGGCCCCATTCTTAATCGGAGTGCTCAGGAAGGCCATGTTGGTGATATTAAAGTCATTTCATGACTCTAACGTCAGGTCACCATGAATAACAGTATGTAACCTTTGAGTACCATACACATCCCACATTGACTGTTACTGTATATCAATCTTCATATGGTATATTCTTTGTATCTTTGGTATGAAAGCTACAATCCTTGATATCAAAATGAATGTAAACCAAATTTAGACCATATGCCCTCCATGTTACCAGCTGCAGTGCACAAAATGCTACCAGTTTGACAGTGCACTGGAACATAAAGATCAGTATTTTAAGCTTCACTAGAGTACCCACTTGCAGGTGTCCATATCAAAAATGTGTCAATCAGTGTAACTGAATAAACTGATAAAATTGGCACCATCCAACCTTTAGACAACTACCATGGCCTCCCTAAACATAATGGAACAAAAGTATCAGGAAATACCTTCCCTTGACAGAGTGCAACAGTGAATGCCTCTAGGGAAGTCTCTCCAGGAAGAGTGCTTTGTTTCAACTTAGATACAGAATTGTCATTAAAATGTAAGGAATATTAACGAAAATATCAATATCATAGTCCTATCCTCATGACGTCTAAAACTACACCACCTGCAAACACAAAATCTGCTTTAAATCCATCGAATCCCCTGAAGACCAGGTGATGGCATGTGTGGACAACATCCTCAAGGAGATTGGGCCATTGGAGACCAGGTATTGGCCTGATATCTCAGTAGAGACCTCCGGAAGCATTGTGACAGTGTGAAGAAAGTGTTACGAGCATTAATCACCAGGACTGGATTCATACTGATTGACAAAGTCAATAGATCACCAAGGGTATGAATAATTTTGAACATCACCCAGTTTGGATAATTCACCTTTTCTATTGTTATGCAAATGAGGTGAAACCAGAAACAGCATTCATTTGCAGATGATAACTAAATGTATTCATGTGATGTGCAATTAAATTCAGTTAACCATTCATTTTTAGGAAAAATGCAAAAAACTAGAATTTTCCAAGGGGTATGAATAATTTTGTTGTTAACTGTATGTATAGCAGAGCACGTGGCAAGGGAAGATGGAAGATTCAATTATTATTGAACCTATTGTTGAACGAAATAATATTGCGAGGGAATGCAATAATCCATGGAGAATTTTTATTTCCCTCACGTAACCTGGCGGGCTCAGTACATAAGCCTTGAGGGGAACAAAAACACCCCAACTTTTAATAATAATAATAATAATAATAGATTGCATTTATAATGCGCTTAATACAAATGTTTCTAAGCGCCGAAGTATTATTACCCCGGCTGTAGCTAGGCTACCGAATTCGGTGCTCACAGCATTTCAAGGAATAAATTCCTACCGGGTACCCATTTACTACACCTGGGTAGAGATTGGCAAATGTAGAGTAATGTCTTGCCAAAGGACATTAGTGCCGCGGCGGGACTCGAACCGCAAACCATGAGATCCACAGTCCGGTGACGTATCCACTAGACCACGACACCTCTACAGGGCCGAGTGACAACCCGATTTAAAATTTTGTCAGTTTTTGTGTTTTGAAATCAACACGGGTTAGTGGGGGGGGGGGGGGGGGCTCTGGGGCCAAACCCGGCAGCTTAGTTCAGGCTGACAAGCTTTTGTGAATAACATGGATGGTCTAAGTAACTTAATGGGGTGACTATTTTGGGACAGGCCCCTGGCGTGTAATGTTCAGTATGCAGCATTTGACAAACTATGTTGTTTACAGATTTATTTCCGTACAATAAATTCATTGTAAGTAAATTCATGAAAGAAAGCATTCAACCCATGTGTTTATGGTTTAAACACTGCATGGCGTCTCGCCGGGCCGGGGGGGGGGGGGGGGGGGGGGACAAGAATGGGTGACTGTCAACAATCAATTGGCAGTAGAGAACAAGGAGATAGAGATAGAGGTGAAAATGATTGCTTCTCTAGCTTGTTTCTGGTCTTTGACGATAGACATTTTCCCCAATACGATGACACAATGATAACGAGACAAGTGAGTCCTACACTCTCAACTGGCCTGCAAACATGCATTGATTATACTTGACCTACCGTGAACTTCGAGGTCACACACCAACAAGATCAGGGGCGGCAGAGCGTCTTTCAAAGGGGGGGGGGCACCAGAAAAAAGGGGCACTTTGGGGGAAGTGGCACCTGCAAGGGGTGAATATAAAGCGACAAAGGACCATATTGTGACATTGGTTTTACCCTATTACTTTCTGCTCGTTATGCCTCCTGGCATGTATATAGGGCAGCAACGAAGGTCTTCCACTCCTGTCTATTTTGGGCTGTTTTCTGGACACTTCCCCGGGTCAGATTCATATCTTTCATTTCTTTCTCTACAGTTCCACGCCAGGTGATTCTGGGTCGCCCTCTCTTTCTTTTTCCTTCTGGTGTCCAGTGCAGGGCTACTTTAGGGATGCTGTTTCATTGACTCTTTTCTCAATACATGATCAATCCAGTTCCAGCGCCGTTTTGCAATGATATCATCCATGCTATCTTGATGACATCTATTAAGTAGGTGTTGGTTGGATATTTTGTTTGGCCAAAAAATCCTACAAACTTTTCTTAGATTCTTTGTATGGAAGACTGAAAGCCTGTTGACGTCAATTGCTGTCATTGTATTACCCTATACAGTCTAATTAATATAGTTGTTATCAAGCATCACCTTCTTCCTTTTTATTGTGGTTCTGGTCATTACTTCAGCTTCCCTAAATCAGCAGTTGTGTAGGTCCTAATGGTCTAATGATTCATGTGCGAGCGAGTGAAGCGAGGGAGCAAAAATGTTCAGACTTTTTTTTTCTAATGCTGAAGTCCTTATTTACAGGATATAATGAAAAATGAAACTGACAACAGCAAAGGGGCACTTATAAGAAGAGGAAAGGGCTCTTATCAGAGTTTTAAAGGGCACTTATAATAGGTGAAAGGGGGCACTTATGAGAAGAGGAAAAGGGCACATATTAGAAGGGAAAAGGAGCACCTATCAGAAGTAAAAATGCACTCATCAAAGGAGAAAATGGCATATATTATCAGAAAGAGAAATGGAGATTTGAAAAGGGGCACTTATCAAAAGTAAAGAGGGGGCACTTATCAGAAGTAAAGATGGGGCACTTATCAGAAGTGAAGAGGGGGAACTTATCAGAAGTACAAATGTACTTATCAAAGGAGAAAATGGGGCAATATCCCCCTACCACACCAGGGATTTTTTTAAAAATCTGTCTATAAAACTTGCATTTTAGAGCATCCCAAAATGTTTTTTAATGAAAAGAAGGAATGCACGGATCTACGCCAATGGACGGAACCCCTTAATTGAGAATGACAACGGTGAGCGAACCAATTTTCTTCGATATTTTCGCATTGAAATTTATGGCATATATGGTATTTCAAGATCAAACAGAATGAGTTTGGATAATTGTTAGTTTTAAGGTATTGTATCATAATTCTTACTTATTTTATCAAAAATATTGGGGGATGATAATACAGGCCACCCCCACCCCCGGGATCGACACCAATGCTGACAGACCCGAACTACTTTCCAAAACGGTCCTGTCAGCATTTACTATGTACATAACAATATTTTTAAATATTGACATGCAGAAAAAAAAATATACTCCCTTGTAGAAATTACTAACAAAGAAATACATTAATTTACGTATATACAAAATCCAGATTTGAAGACAACTTATAATAATTAGATTGAAGAAAAGTATTAAAGTTTGGAAAAACACCCCCCCCCCCCCAAAAAAAAAAAAAAGCCAAGATAAAAAACGAACACACACCAATTAAAAGAGAAATAGAAACGATTTAACAGTTAACTTAACTTAATGTTTAAAGCTGACATTAAAATGAGTAATTTGGAAACACTTTGGCAGAAAGGGTTCATTGAGATTTTGTAAAGGGGGGGGGGGGGGCACAATAATGCAGGTCTGTCGTCAGGGGCGGATCCAGGATTTTGTAAAAAGGGGGGGGGGGTGGTACAGAAATGCAGGGCTGTCATCAGGGGTGGATCCAGGGTTTTGTAAACGGGGGGGGGGGGGCGGACCTGATGACAGACCTGCATTTCTGTGCCCCCCCCTTTTACAAAATCCTGGATCCACCCCTGATGACAGACCTGCATTTCTGTCCCCCCCCCCCGTTTACAAAATCCTCGAAACGCCCCCGATGATAGCCCTGCATTTCTGTCCCCCCCCCCTTACAAAAGCCTGGATCCGGCCAAACAGGGGGAGGGGGGGCTTTGGACGAATGGTGGCCTTCACGTCAACGCGACGCTGCCCACCCTTTCGGACTAAGCCAGAACGAACAAATTGGGTAAACATATTTAAGTAAATAAGCAGATAAAATCTGTTGATAATAGTTCCGGAATTGTGACCCCCCACCCCCACCCCCCCCCCCCCCATCTATTCCTGTATCAAACCAATGTCAAAGTAGCGTTTATGGAGAAGAGGCATACTATTTCTTGATATTTTTAAAAACAAATAAATTGGCTTCAGGGACGGATCCAGAACACAAATGTCAACAATTTTTCTGACAAACATAATATATATATATATATATATAGATTATCAGATTTTTGGTCCAGTTGTCCTCCAGAATTTGGCCGATTTGACCCCCCCTCTGGACAGAATTCAAAAGGGGCACGGCCGATTCAGCCCCTCTAGCTTCAAAAGGGGGGGGGGGGCATGGCGGATTGCCCCCCCCCCCCCCCCCATCCTGCCCAAGTAAATTTTAATGCAAAATTTGAAAATGCTTTTAGAAATTCTGTGTATCTCACTAAGCTCTAAAAGAGGGTGGGGGGAATTTGTCAATAAATTAAGTTTTTTTCAATAAATTTGCATACTTTAGCATAATTGATTAATTTTAGAATTCTGTATAAAAGTTTCAAACCCCCACCTAGCCTTATCATAAAGATGCAAACAAAGAGTCAAAGTCGGATGAGAAATGAAGCAGCATTTTGAAATTGTGGAATTACGGACGACGGACGCCACCCAAGCTCATCCGGCCCGTTCAGGCCGAATGAGCTAAAATTAGTTATTCTTAGAAGGCAATTCATCACGTTATATTCTTCTCAAATTCCCCTTTGCTCCTCTTTCTCACACTCTCTCTAACCCACACATTCTCTAACTTTTCCTTTCACTTTCTTCCCTCCTTTTCTGCCTTTCTCTTCCTCACTTTCTGTCTCCCTCCCCCCTTTCAACCTCTAGTTCACTCTAATTGAGGGTAAGACAAGCCATGTGTTTCCCATTCAAAACATTTACACATGTAGAACAATACAAAGCTCCAGTGGCTTTGAAATGGAGGCCAGGTATTACATTGTCAAAAGATGTCTTCATTTTATCTCACAGGATGGTGTGAATGATATTTCATATGCTGAGAACCAGAAGGGCCTTAACTCTGTATAAAATGATAGGAGCTAACGCCCTTCTAGATCTAAGCAGAAGATTTGCTCCCAAGACATTTGCTCTGGCTTTTATTATGTCTCAAATACAGGGTTAGTGTTAGGTATAGTGTTTGGACCAGGGTTGAAGTTTAGAAATTTGGTCAGAGTAGCAAATTGACAGAGTAGCAAATTGACCGGGTAGCAACTGTCGCTGAAGCAGGTGCCGTACATCCTCCAAATGATCACCAATGAGAGGTACTGTTTACTTTATGTATTTGTGCTCGGACAGAAAGGTTTTATTGTTTCATACACAAAATGCAAATATATTTTACACAAAAAATATCTCCCACGGAAAGCTAGTCTGTTTTCTCATGAGATTTGTAAACTTATTTCTGCATCCATGATTACTGGAACCTGGAATGAAGAAGCACATATTTCCATGGAATATTTCAGATGTACATGTACAAGGGTGTGAAAATGGATCTATATACTTATTTTCAGAATCATACCTACATGTAATCCTTTTGTATAACCCTCTTTGAGAAATTGCAAACCTGTAAGAATATTTAAGGGCAAATTACAGTTATAATTTGACATTCCAGAAAAATGTGTATAAGAGTGAAAGAGTAGGGTTTAACCGGTTCGTGGAACATCGTTCTGATGAAAATTGGCGATACAATTACAATAAAAAAATATTACAACTATAATGAAAAATATACTGCCATCAAAGGGATAGGTGTTAACAGCAGTCATTAATGGTATTACCTGCAGAGCTTGTGATACACAACACTGTTAGGTGCAAAAGGAATCTAGTTTGAGGCTCAAAATTCAAACACATCAGAATACATGTATTATAATAGAGATCCATGATCCATGTCATATTACAAATTGGCAAATCCATGACATCATGCTATTTATCAAGTGCATGTATTAGGGCATATGGTAAATGTGAATTAAGATGCCCGCTACACTTACATTGGAATAAATAGTCCAAAATTTCTTGAAGACAGTTATGTTGTGAACTCATTGAGAAAAGTCAGTTATTCACAGAAAAGTGTGCTTTCCATGAATGTACATGTATTCACATAAACATACTTTTAATTTTAGAACATTTTCAAAATAAATCAAAGGTGAAATGTCAATTATCTGGGCCCCTTAGAAATCCCAAAATACTTTTCATTTTTAAAATTTAATAGAATACTAATCGAATGCCCGCTGAAAGTGATAGAAATGTAATAGTGATTTGGAATACAAGCTTGAGCACACTTACATTCCTAACATATACATGATGAAAATAATCAGCCGAAACTCTTAGCAAGATCCCCACTTTCAGGAAATTGAAGAAAAAAAGCAAAAAGAGTATCAAGAAAGGTATGGACTGATGTTCATATACATAAGGATATATATATACATGTATATACATGTATAACCATGAACCTATTGTATGTACAACTGCTCATTGAACTTGATATCACCACTGAGGCAATCCATGGAAAAGACTAGCATTTAAAATAAAATATACCAAGACTCAAATGCTGACACCATAGAGCAAGAATTGACCAACAAAAAACAAAAATAAATAGTTTTAATGAAACCTTATGTATTTGAAGCGATTGTGGATCAGAAGAGATTAAATCCCTTTAGCAGTTGACTGATTGTATATGCAATCCACATTGTAAATCTAGATTCGCCACCTGTTTCTAGATTAAAACCATAGGAGCATAGGTTATCCAAAGAAATAGAAATAGTGCAACCCCGCCCCCCCCCCTCAAAAAAAAAAAATTAAAATACGGACTTTCAAGACAAATGCCACCTAGAAAATAAGCAGTGATTGGTTACGGAAAATACTGTGCAAAGATCAAAGAATTATTCAGAGTACTTATACTTTGTCTGCCACTTATTACAAAAGATACAGATTGACATAGAATTCAAAATACCTTGATTTTGAACAAAATAGTACTTTATATCCAAACAGTAACAAGAATTACGCAAGAGAGTCCTGAAGTTTCTTGTCCGATTCCTTCAGTCCGATCCACGTGTTGAGTTGACGAGCACGGATCCGTCCCCAAACCACGTGATTGGTCAGGCCAAGGATTTGAGCAGCCTGCCAGGCGGCGCCCTCAGGTGACAGAGTGGTGGTACAACCGAGTCCTGCATTGGGGGGGGGGGGGGGGGGTATGATATACAATAGAAAGTGAACATTTGTCTTGAGGAAAACAGGTCTGGAAAATGCTAACATAAATACACTGGTAATCAACAAAACATTCCATTCCATTTAAAGTGGCTTGTCACAATCTGGCAATGAGTATCAAAACATGCTCTATTTGGTTGTTGCTGGCATTGGTGTATGATGTCAAAGGGCCTTGTGCAAGTGGCCTCACTGAGCCAAGAGAGGCAAAGTAATTGCTGTTACCGTGGCCCTACGTATTTCAACAGCACCAGTAAGAGCGAATGATTGAAAGCAGATAAGCATTAACTTATTATTACTCGGTTCATGACAAGCAAAATAATAATATCTATTGCATGGACATCACAAGGCAAATGGCACGGCAGCACAGAGAATGCACCTGAATACAGAATTGATCAGTTACCATTTTGATGACAGCCTGGGCCCCGTTTCACAAAACTTATTATCAATAACAACTGCAACATTATCTATGAAAAATTTGCTCTCAGCAAATCAGATGCAAGTATTTCAGTAGCTTGTAACTGTTATTGTAACTTGTTATAGATATATCAAGTTTTATGAAACAGGTCCCAGAAATGTTTTAATTGGATGGAAACACTAGCCCTCGCCATCACACTGGGTCCTATGCAATGATTTATCAAGTTAATACCGCACGTTAACAACAATACTTCTTTACTGAATAGCACATATCACACAGATATGACTCTAGATGCGCTTCCAAACAATTTAAAAAGTTTTACCTTGGCTCTAGCGCAATCAATATTAATTCACAGTGCACTGGTTGGAACAAGTCCAGGTACTCACTAACTACATCTGCATCAAGAGTGACAAATGAAGATTACTTCCTTCCAAAAGAGGGATCAAAGCCGTGACTTTAATAATCCCAGCCAAGTGATTGCACAATTTGACTATGACACCGCTACATCATAAATTGTGAATAAATTTTCTAGCTCAATGACCCTACCTGCTGATCACCATCAACCTAAGCAATATTGTGGCTCTTTCTTGAACAAAACTTTATTCTGGTGCGTGGCTTTGGGTTGCCATGGTGTGACATTTCTGAAAAAGACTCCTTACCTGATGGCAAGCGAAGAGAGGACCAGATGTCTTGTGCTCCCCAGTCAGCCTTCACCGGTGGACAGTTGATGACGGGGAAGGTGGCATTCCCTGAGAGAACCGGTCCGAGGCCATTACTCCTTCCAGCTACAGCGATGAAGACGGCCGGGATGCCTAGCGACTCGTAGTACTTGAGGATGCGGAGGCTCTCGTCAGTGCCTTTGTGCGCTGAGGTCACTCGGAGGTCACAGTGGATGCCGAAGGAGGTGCACTCATTCTTGATCTTCTCACCATGAGGCAAGTCACTGGCTGAACCCATTAAGACTACCACCTGAGCCTTGGGTTTGGGAATGAAATCCTGCAAGAACAAGACAACATATAAATGAACAGCATTCTACGATTGACACTCAAGGAGACACTTTGGCTTATTCATAAAAGCATATGCCTGTCAAACACCAGAGATTGTGGGCTCGACCCAGCCAAGGCGGATGACTGAAGCCTTTGTGGTGTGTTAGCATGCCACTCACTTCTTCCATAGACATACCTGCCAACCTTCCATGGCCAAAATTAAGAATCTCTCATAGCAAAATTAAGAATAGAGCATATTTTGTAAGCTTTTACAGTACAGAAATTCTAAGAAAAAGAGAGGAATCTAAGTTTAACATGTAGTATGAAGTCCACAGATTTGTAATCATTTCTCCACAATTAGAATGGTTGGCAGCTATGCATAGGTGCAGGCTATGTCATAGTGGAAAACACTCCATCCCTTGGACAGGATGATAAATAGACTAACCGTATTAAATGGAATAATAATAGCATTGAAAAAGTGAAATTAACTCCTCATACTCACATCCAGCTTCTTTGCCACCCATTCAAAGTTCCTCTTGACCTGCTGCAGGGCGTCGTCAGTGACCTCTTGAAGGTCACGGTAGACCTGTTTGTCCACCATCAGCCGTCTGTCTCCCGCCGGCCACAAACGCCATGAATCACTGTCGATGATGTCAGCAAGCAAGATCTCACCTAGATAACATGAAATATAAGTGATCCAACATATTTAGAATTTCAGATGGTCGGTGTTCACCATGTTTCTACAGATGCCTGGCACATGCTAGTTACTTTTACATTGCCCCCAAATTTTTTAGCGTTCAAATTCAGGGTGATAAAAACTTGGTTTTAATAAAGCGGACAGATATGAGAGATATACATAAAAGTTTGAGGAAAATCTGAAGAAAGATAAGAAAGTTATGCTTTTCAAATATCATGATCAGTCAGACAATTTGGAAACTATGGTTACCCTTCCAAGCAGCCATTGATTCTTGTCTTGTCTTGTCTTGTCTTGTACGGAACAAAAACGCCTCAAGAGTGGCTATCGACATTCAAATCATCATACAATTGCTATAGCGCTAATTTAAAGTTTTCTATTTATCATTAAAGTGTAGCCACATGAAGGGTGATCTTTGCAGCTGAGGCCGAGGGAAGTATATTCCACTCAACTATTGTTCTAGGGTACAAGGAGTATTTGTAAGTCTTTATTAGCCCTAATAACATTATAATTTAATTTGTGTGATTGTTTAGTTCTTGAGCGACATTACTCATGTTAGATGGGGTTAAATTGTGAGTCTCCTTGAATAAAGTTATAAGCCGACTTTTTGCTCTCCTGTCTTGTAGGGTTTCCCATCCTAAGTTTTGTAACATTGTAGTGACACCACTACAGTGTCTGTACTGTACTCATTCGTTACAAATCTAGCAGCGCTTCTTGATGAACTTTCCGGTGGGGATCCCACACAGAACTACAGTATTCAAGTCTACGCCTTTCAAGTGTCTTGTAAGCTATTTCTTTAGTACGAGTAGAGCAGTTCCATAGGATATGTTTTAGTAAGCCCAGGATTCTGTTTGCTTTACTGACAGTTATGTTAACATGATTTGCCCAAGACATGCTGTTGCATAGCTCCACACCCAAGTAAGGATGGTTATTGACAACATTAAGAGTAGAATTTCCAAGATGGTATATACAAGGAGCAATTTTCTTCTGATGGGTAACATGCATTATAAAACATTTAGATGTATTATATTTAATTTCCCACATTTTCTCCCAATCATGAAGTCGTTTAATGTCACTCTGAAGTATGTCACAATCTTCAGAAGTAATTGATCTTCTCAAGATTACATCGGCAAACAGCCTTATATTACACACTACATGATCTGGTTAGTCGTTTATGTATGCAAGAAAAAGGAGCGAGCAGAGTACAGTGCCCTGGAGGACCCCAGATGTCACTGGAGTAACAGATGTTTGTCCATCCGTGATAACTTTCTGATGGCGCTTGGTCAAAAAAAACATTTATCCATCTTTGGATATTTCCTCTGATACCAAGATGGTTGATCTTTAACATAAGTCTTTGGTGGGGTACAGTATCAAATGCCTTACTGAAATCCATTATACAGATATACAGCCACGGTTATCAAGGGTCTGTGCCAAGTCATTTACAAGACAGCAAGCTGGGTTTCACAGGATCTACCACTTCTATCCGTGTTGTTTTAAACCTGTTGAGTTGTTTTATTCAAGAATTATAATTACTATCAGGGTGGACTTCTCCATTAGTCAGGGCATAAATTAATCGGCGGCAAGGCCGTCAATGCCCTCCAAAAAATGATCAATTAACGGCCAAAAAGGCTGTGCCCTTTTTTTTCAAACTGGCCGTCATGCCCTTTTCGGTAATTTATAAATTCTTTACACGTAAAGTAATACCGTATCGGTACATCACATTTGTTTCATCTTCAATAAAATCTGCGCGCACAAGTCATGCTAAGCTGCGATAGCTAGCTACATGTAGCTCAAGAGATAGAGATAGAGATAGAGATGTAGCACTAGCTAGATCATCGAGAATTAAAAAATATACCACATATGCATATGTGTATGTACTAATTAATGTGTGGAGCAGCTTGCAAAAACGTGACACTTGTCAAAGTAAAACTTTGTGATCGCATCTTAATCACCATCAAAATGAAAGAAAACCTCACAAAACACACAGCAACGATACAGACATCTCTGCACATGGCTTGTGAATAAATTCATTTGCATATCAGCTCAACCATAGCGCATTGGTTGAGACAGTATGCAAATTAGAGTGTGCAATTTAATTATGCACAAGCCATGTGGAGAGAAGTCTTATTTTAGCAGAACGTGCAGACTAGCTGGACGGCTGGAGCAAGGGAATCTCTATATGCATAGGTATGAAATGGGGAAAACTTCACAAACGCTTTTGGATTGATTGTTTTGTTGAAAAGAATTGGGTCATAGTCACAGCTCTTCACACATGAAACCTCTGTCATAGTTCTTGGAATTATTTAGGAATATTTTCTCAAGAAAGATATCACTTTGCCTTTATCTGTATCGTTAATGTGTGTTTTGTAATGATTTCTTTTATTTCAAGATATGATCACAAATTGTTCCTTTGAGTGAAAGTTGACAGCAAGCCTTTCTTTCAATTGGTCAATTACTCATATAGAGGATTCCCACAAGCAGTCATGCTTGAGGACATAACAATAAAAACCTTTGCACTAGACCATGACAACAATGGCTTTTCATAGTCTGATGCACATGTTTTTAAATGTACTCCAGCATGGCTGCTTGTGGGAACCCTCTATTGGTGAAGAGATCCCGACTTCGAAAACAAGATGAATGCGACTGCGTCTCCTATATGCCTCCGCCTAAATTCAGTTGATGGCTCAAACTGTTCTAGAAATATTTGATAACGAGGCTAAAAACTAGTAATTCCATGTAATTTCATGTAAATTGACCTCTGTGACCTCTGACCTTTGACCTACTTACCCCAAAATCTAATCACTTCATCTTTCTATGGGGATACATAATGGTACCAAGTTTGAAGTTCTCACCTCCGATAGTTCTTGAGATATCGCGGTAACTGTGCTAAAAACCAGTAATTCCATGTAATTTCATGTAAATTGACCTCTGTGACCTCTGAACTTTGACCTACCCCAAAATCTAATCAGTTCATCTTCGTATGGGGATACATACTAGTACCAAGTTTGAGATTCCTACCTCAAATGATTCTTCAGATATCGCGGTAACGAGAAGTGGGACGGACGAACGCACGGACGGACGGTCAACCCGAAAACATAATGCCTCCGGCACCCACCTTCGGTGGGCGGAGGCATAAAAACATTTCACATACACCTGTATAATGAACTGTCACCTTTGACCTACGTGAACCAAAATCTAATCAGTTGATGGCTCACAGAAAAAGGGGGCACTTAACTGTTTAACTTGTTTAGCACAAGGCTAATCTGCCACAGGGTCCTGCCATTAAATACTTGCCTGTCTCAGCATCTACACCAAATTCGATCTTCATGTCAATGAGAGAACAGTCCAAAGATGCCCAAGCCTTCTCCAGGACTTCAAACACAGTGACCGTTACACGACCCATGAGGTCAACCTCATGGGCTCCAATGAGCCGACCTCCGTGGGTCATCTTGGCCTCAATCAGTTGGGCGTAAGACCATTCTGGATCACCTGCAGCATCATCCTAAAGGACAGGGCAAGAACATTCAATCCATGTATTAATAGAGGACTTTGAAACTCTCTATTAATCATTTTTCATCCACAAGAGAAATTTGCTGCAGCTTAGAGTAACATAACAGAATCGCACAGATTTTTTAATGGAGTCTATAAACCTAGTAGAACCATGAGTAAGATGAAAAGTCGAGAGCAAAAGCTCTAGAAACACTCCGAAGATATAATCTTGAACACAAAATATCAACGTGAACATGAATACAGAACACATAGACCTTATTCTGAAACTACATAAGAAAATATTGAAGCATAATTTCTCTAAAGGTCATGGAATCAAGGTTAACCTATGGTAGCCCCCACCAGAAAAAAATATTGACTTGGTCGTGCCATTGCAAGATTTTTGATCCAAAACCTTCATGTCATCTGAAGACATTTGTGTGAGGATGATGGCTTCTTGTATAGCAACCGGTATCCGCCTCCGCTGGGTGCCCATGGCGCTTGCTCTAGAATGTCTCACAAATTCAACTTTTTAGTCAGTCTTTCAAATTGAGGTATTCAATTTTCCATTGTCCTTTGTTAGCATTATCATTCTTGAGATGATGTCATAGCTGGAAACTGCCAAGTCTTGAGGGCCAACATGAAGGAGGACAGAGAATCAGTACTCCTGATACATTGAGGAAAGCTATTCCACAGTTAGGTTCAGAGCTGTAGAAGGCTCTATCTCCCCAGGCTGTGCAACTGAGAGCCTTGGTCAGCTAATCTAAGACTATGTGCTGGTCGATATTTATTTCCTTATTGATTAAATGAGGATGAAATATTCTGAATATCATTATGAACAATTGTGGTATTTAACTGCCCAATGGGAATCAGGGAATTTCTTGCCTTGGGACTCCAAATCAGGACATTCTGGTATGTTAGGTTTGCAAATGGGGGATTACAAATAAAAGTTTAATATCCACCCACCTTGTAGAAATACTCCAGCTTGGGAGGTGCAAAGCGGTACCCCTCATTAACCCCTGGGTTGCGCTTCAGGAAGGAGCCGGTAGCCACACGCCTAGTGACCCACTCGATGGGGATCATGTCACATCGTCGACCGACAAACGCTGTGTCTGACTCCTGCCTTTGAAAGTGGGTCTTGATGCCTGAATGAAGAAAGAAATGCTAAAGATTAAAATCTATGAAGAGTGAGGATTAGTACGACTTTTATTAATTTAATAATTGAAATAATGAAAATGGCTAAATAAGGTCCGTGTTGGACTTTATTTTTACACTAAAGTGATATTTTTTTCATCAGATCCAAAGACAAAGAACATTGTTTTTCCATCTGTATAACAAATTGTCATCAGAGCATGTTTCGTACCACCATTGACTGCCAGTACTTACCAGTCAAGTTGAGGAATTCAAACACTTTCGAAGCTGTGGCGGTGGAGATAGCGGCCTTCCCTGCCAAATCATTGACACGCTGTGCATTGTGGGCAGAGATTCGGTCCTTGGACTGCAGGAGAACTTCAAAGTTGGGCAGTTCATAGATGATCTTTGTCTTGCCTTCATTCAGCTTCTTTCCTGGAGTGGCTGCTCAGTGGAAAAAAAAAGGAATTAAAAAATAAATATCAATATACGACAGTCAAGCACTTTTATTAAAGAAAAAGGTAATTTCTTATACTGGTAATGATGGAAAATAAGTTCTCACAGAATCAAGAAACTTGCATTTTAATATTGAAAACTAGAAGAAAAATGACATCTACAAAATGATTTTTTTTTTTTTAATATGAGCGCTGTTAAATGGAAAAAAACATGGTCTCCTATGTGCAAGTACAATATGAGCTTTTCTGGGAATGAGATTTCCACTAAGTTTTTTGTTAGTTTTACATGTATTTTTCTGGTCTAAACAACCTATCTACTGCATGGTAAACGATTTAAAAATATATTGGAACGGAATTCCACCACAATAACTAAAAGTTAGCTTCAATAAAGATGTCATCAGTATTAGAAGCAGGCCACGTTGGCTACTCAGAGAGGCACACAAGCTGAAACATATTATCATGAGCACACCTGACCTAAAAATGTGGCCATTGGCTTTGTCATTTTGAGAGGATCACTGCATACTGTGTAGCTGCTGGGTAATCTGTGACCTAAAGATATGCCAGAATATATCTCTCTCTCAATGATATATGAATATACGGTGAAACCTGTCTGTAAAGGCTGCTTAAGGGAGAAAAGAAAAGCAAGTATTTATGAGCAGGTAGTCCTTATATACAGGTTCCTTTAGTACAGGTTTCAATGAGAAACACTTTTAGGGAAACGCAAGTTGTGGTCTTTATAGACATGTGGTTGCGAAAGCAGGTTTGACTGTATTACAACTCCACAAGATACATTTTGAAAAAACATTGGTATTGTGGATCCCTTACACTGAGGAGAAAAATACCAAATGCAACCACATCCATGAACAGGGCTCAAAATTAAAGGTTGCCCAGAGAGTGGCTATTGTGCAACTAAAATATTACTGGGTAACCTGGGTGATAACTAAAAGTTTGCCAAAGTGTTGCTACCGCTTCACAAGAAATGGCCAATGTAAGCTTAATTCCACCACCACAGACCACCCAAGCAAATAAACTTTTGAGGTTGTCTACCTAAATCATATTCAGAGAAATATCCCCATCACTGAAACAAATGTGATAGGGTTTACTTCATCTGTCTGCAGCACTAGAGCATGACTATTAACAGCAAACCTAATTACATCTCAAAATATTCTAATATATATCCCTATTGCACCTTCTGTTTTCAATACCAGTCGCAATTTTACTTTGATTTCAAAAATGAATACCAATCACTATTCCTCTCCTTTATTGTTCTAACTTATCACATTGACATCCACTGCCTTGACACTCTCTCTCTTTCATCCTTTTGTACATGTATTCACATTACATACTCGGTACATACTGAATTATCAAAATTGTTGAACATGCATACTAGAATATTTCAAAAGATGTATGAGTTAGTAGTTATTGTAGGTATGAAATGCACATTTCCTATTAAGACGTACAGCCACTCAGGCATTAAATATGCACATAGTAAACACCATGGAGCAATCCATAGCAATAATCTGCACAGGGGCGGTAGAGTGTCTTTCAAAGGGGGGGGGGGGGGGGGCACCAGCAAAAAGGGCACTTTTTTATAAAAGGGGCACCTACAAGAGGTGAACATAAAGCGAAAAGGGGACAATTTTTAAGTGACATTAGTATTACCATACAGTCTAATCAATTTATTATCAAGCGTCATCTTCTCAACTTTTATTGTGCTTCTGGAAACTGCTTCAGCTTCCTCAATTAGCAGTTGTGTGTAATGCAGGGAGTGAGCAAAAATTTTCAGACTATTTTTCTAATGCTGAAGTCCTTGTGTTATGCATTATTTCAGCAATATAATGAAAATAACAGCAAATTAAATTTGGGGGAACATCAAAATATATTTTAATTTGTACATGAACCCTGTCACTTTTCTTGAATGTACATCAATGTGCTTGATTTCATCTTATACTACAGGTGTCATACGAGCGAGTGTAGCGAGCAAGTATTAGGGAAATTTAAAAAAAATATTGCCCTTAATTGGTGTAAATTATGTTCACATTTAGAACAGAATTAGAAATCCTTTGCTTGGGGAGGGAGGTTTGCAATGTGCCCCTCTTGCCTCCAGCTCTACTGCCTTGCATTGTAGTTGTATTAATATGGTTCATTGGGTCCCTGCTACTACAATATAAAGGCATAAAGCCGCGCCGATGCTTTGAAGCTAGGGATGGCTCTTTTGGTAAGAAACAGTAGGAAATACACGTAAAAGGGGGCACTTATTAGAAGAGGAAAGGGTGCTTATTAGAAGGAGAAAGGGGCACCTATCACCAGTAAAAATGTACTTATCAAAGGAGAAGAGGGCACATATTAGATAGTAAAGAGGGGGCACTTATCAACGGGAAAAGGGCACTTATTATAAAGAAAAGGGGGCAAGTATCCGGAGTAAAATTGTACTTATCAGAAGGAGAAAAGGGCACATAGTGGAGAGATAAGGAGGCAATTATCAGATTTTAAAAAGGGACAATTATCAGGAGAAAGGAAAGGGGGCACTTGTTGTAGTAAGAAGGGCACTTATTAGAGAGACTTTCAGAGAAAGGGGGCATTTTTTCAGAAATAAAAGGGCACTTTGGGGTACTTTAAAAAGTGCCCCCCCCCCCCCCCCCCCCCCCCGGAAACTGCATGCAGATCAAATATTGATTCTGGTATTCAAGCAATGACCTAAAATACAAACCCTGATAGCAGGATATAACCCATATATTAAAAAAACTTGTTCATGGAATTTAATGGGAAAAAGGGACAAACTAATGTGTTTATACTTATCACCCAGGTCTGACATCTGGCCACAATATAGAGCTAGATAATACATACAGAATGTTGTTTGAAAACACACCTTATCCCAAGTAAGACCAAGCATAATAGTTTAATTCTGAGAATTTTTCAGCATTTATTTCAAAGTTATAACAAAATATAAGACATGAAAATTTATGAACTATGGAGAACTAATTACAGTAAAAAATGGCATTAAAATTATAAGGCCCCAAATGGAAAAGGAGAAGTAATTAACTCGGACAAAATTGTGGCCTTTCTGGATACAGCCTTGAGCCGGTGACTTGTGTTCTTAGCAAATATGAACTTATGACATATAAATGACTTCTTGACATAGATTCATCCTTTCTAGAAATATCTTACAATCTACTACATGCAGGTAGTATGATCTACATGTACAAAGAGGAGTGGCAAGAGAGGATAGGCAAGAGAGGATAGGCAAGAGAGGATAGGCAAGAGAGGATAGGCAAGAGAGGATAGGCAAGAGAGGGTAGGCAAGAGAGGATAGGCAAGAGAGGATAGGCAAGAGAGGATAGGCAAGAGAGTAAAGGTAAAGTGTGCTATGGAAAACAAAAGCAAACAAAGGTGAGGGGGGATGGGAGATATTTTGAGAGATACAGCACAGCAAGCAAAAAATGGGATGAGAAAGGTTTTTAATGACATGCCTACCTTTCATTCTCTTTGATGGAGGTTGTTCTGAGAGGATACATGCAGAATCAATGAAGCAAAATCAAATTATTCAAAGTACAATGAATTACCAATTGTCGTGATTTCAATCCTAAATCGTCTCAAAAAACGCTAAGAATTCACAACTGATTCCACTTTTTAAATTCAATTCTCCGATAAAGCATGAATTTCGTACCATATTGGTTTACAGATTGATTTGCAAAACTGTTTGGACAGTTTTGTATGCACTGCAGCTAGTAGCGAGCTTTACATCCAGCTCTGAGCAGGGAAAGTACAATAACAGATGCAATCAAAAGAATGATGATGATGATAATGCACATAATACACTGATAAACATTTGGAGAAAACAAATCAATCCCAGGTGGCATTACATACAGCAACAAGTCATAGACCCTAAAACAGCACAGGTCATTCCATGTTAAATCACAAAATTTTTTTTTAGAAGTAAAGTTTAAACCATACCCCTTTCAAATAGGCCCAAATTTGGTATATGGGGTAATCGACCCATCGGCCAAACGGTATTCGCGTTACGGCACGCATTCCACAGGCATGTCAGCCAAAAGTGGACACTTTTTTAAATTTTGAAATGACCACAGGCCTAATGCCGGGTCAATTTTGTTCAGATTGACCTAATTTAGAAAGGTAATTACAAAGCCATCTAAATATGCCATCATTTTCCATGTCCGAAAAACAAAGTTCAATGACCTCTTGTCTTGACCTTGCATTTTACCTTGAAGGTCATGTAATCTGGAGATGAAATTTGGTGATTTTATATGTCAACATTTTTCCTACGTCGTCATATAAAAGAATTGGATTACTATTAATTTTTTGTTTTCTCTCCAGCTAACATCTCCCCAAAAGAATTTTGTCGTTAAAAATTTGGTCCCTATCACGTACATGGAAAGGTCCCGATTTTCTGTGTGCACGATCGTAGAGATCGATGTGCGCTTGCGATCCCGAGTTTCTTTGTGGACAAAACACACGATCGCGAAAAAAATCTGCGGCGATTTCTTCGGTTTTGGACATGATTTTGACTTTGGATTTTGCTGGAAATATCAAAGTTCTTCCTGACGGCCATTTGTGGTGGAGTGAGATTTTTAAGAGCTGAATTTGAAAGTACATGTATTTAAAATATTTCTTTTCCCTCCATATTTAGTACATGTGACAAAAATACCAAGTATTTTTGCATGCATATCGCTTAGTGGTCAATATGACTATTTTATTTGTGGTATGAATATGACCACTTTTTGTGGTGTGACTCATTCCACATCCATAGACATAACACGCAGTGTGTGCGTACACACTGAATGAGGGGAGACTTATTCCTCGATTAAGCCGCATATTTAACCATTTAAATGTTAGGGCTATATCGATATATCGTGGAATAAGTCTCCGCTCATTCTGTGTCTATTCACACACTCGAGTGCTATGACTAAAAGTATGGGAGTGGAATGCTGTCAGTGTCACCACTCACCAGCACTGACAAAATAAACGGCAATGAGAACTGCCGACTGGCATGACCATGACGACTGATGTCACGATAATGACATTGTTTATGAAATTTCTAAAAAATGTAATTTGCCACTTGATCTAAAATTTTGTGAGTCTATTATTTCCTCAATTATTCAACAAAATATCATGTTCAACAACATGTCAATTATCGAGACAAGTGTAATTAATCAGTTATTAATGTAAGTTATTAATATGGTTAATTGAAATTTAAACAGGTTTTTAAAAATTAAAAACTAGTCTAAAACTAAAAGATGGCAATTAAATTAAATTAGGCATAATACTAATAATTTCATGTTAGAAGCATTATTACTATTAGGAAACTACGAGTTCAAGAATGTGTCCAAATTACCGGCCATTTCCAAAAGATGCTTCTCAGACGTGCAGACCTGGCTCTGAATTGACAATCGTGCTACAGCTCAGCTCACGGTGCAGTGCTAGTACAGTGCAGTGCGCTTGATGATAACTACGACGTGGTCCATTTGCTGCATGCGCTGGCGCTGGCATGGCTCGCTCGCGATTGCTAGCTGCACGTGCAGCATGCACACACGTGCACAACGCGCGCCATTAACTGTCAGGTGATCAAGAATAAGATAGTCTTTGATCGCAGACCATCTATTCAGTAGTTTACTACAGCCAATGTGATTGCGAAAGAAGAAGAATGAATGAATGAATTTATTTCATAATACTGCAGAAATCTGACATGAACATTACAATTGGTGAGCGTACATCGTTCAAAATTTCGAATCTATCATAATCAATAACAATTCCAATGTACATAATAGTCAAAAGTGAAAAATTTACATTAGTCAATAGAAAAAAGCAGTATCATGGGAGAACCTAAGGAAATTATAAAGCACAGCTTGTTAAAACTAGGTTCCCCAATAACAGAGAGAATTAAGAAATACATGTAAGCAATTATGTATACATATATACACATATAGCAGTAAAGAGGGGAGACAAGACGTGTGTAAAAGGAAAAAAAAACAATACACACACAACATCACTAAAACATCAAAATAAAATAAGAATATTACTAAGCAGCAGAAGAAGAAGAAGAAGAAGAAGAAGAAGAAGAAGAAGAAGAAGAAGAAGAAGAAGAAGAAGAAGAAGAAGAAGAAGGAGAAGAAGAAGAAGAAGAAGAAGAAGAAGAAGAAGAAGAAAAAGAAGAAGGCCAAGAAGAAGAAGAAGAAACGCGGATGACAGAGCACATTTGAAAACTTACTTACACAATTTAAGCAAGCTGCATATAACATATTGAAGCGAAGGAAACTGAATTAAATATAAAATTGTTCTGATTTGTTTATTTGTTTATTTTTTATTTCCATTCGCTTAATATGAATGATTTATTGATTCATACTCTATCACTCTCTTTCTCTCTCCTCTCCTGTCCCAAAAGTATTTTGGTAAAACGGGCGCAGTGGCGTATCCAGGGGGGGGGGGGCGTCTTTAAAAAAAAACTAGGAAAAAAAAATCCTCATACGAATTGAAAATATTGTTCATGAAATAGGCTTCAAAATTGGTCACATATAGCACTATTTTGCCTCTCAGCCTAGGCTCCTTTGAGACTACGTCTGGCTTCGAAAGTCAAAAAATGTTATATGCATAAAACTCCTCCAAACAGAAGTTTTCTGTCTACAAATTGACCTACAGCCAGGTCACCGTATACATCCCCCCCCTATTCACAATGTTCTAGCGATGCCCCTAGCTGTCTTCTCCCTCCTCTTTGTTTCTCTTCCCCTCTATTCCTGACTCTCTCTCTCCTCCCTTTTTATTTTCCCTAATATTCTCATCATGAAAAAAGAAAATTTTCATGACTTGCAATGTGATAAAATAATACTATCATTGCCTGGTATTGAAACTAGTCTTATGCAATCGATGATTATTTATGAGATGTCGGCTCTTCTGAAGTATCCGCTGCAGCGATGCCACACCCACATGAAACCTCATCTGTCAATTCGACATCTCAGAATTTCAGGTTTGTATCTAACTTCAAAATCAAATAGTTAAATGCCTTATTTTGCATAAGAATACAGTGTTTTTGATAGTTATTTGATACGCTGTTTTTATTACACAGTCCCAGGCCTTAAATTCTATGTAATGATATATAGTTGCCTACTTGAGTCTCAAACTAAAGACTCGGGTCAAGT
Source organism: Heliocidaris erythrogramma (assembly GCA_025617745.1). Classification (NCBI taxonomy): domain Eukaryota; kingdom Metazoa; phylum Echinodermata; class Echinoidea; order Camarodonta; family Echinometridae; genus Heliocidaris; species Heliocidaris erythrogramma. The sequence continues at coordinate 19,171,591 of CM046867.1, forward strand.
TGAGAATGCCGAGAGTTGGGGGCATTCCCTTGGCCTTAGCCTTACTTAGTTCGGCTTAGGCCTTAACTTATGTTAAGTTTGAATTTGATTGATGGATGCTCATCACTTCAGCATCACCATTCACCACTCATCCAATGTTTGAAACTTTGATGTCTTATTGTCTATGCCTATGCGGCTAAGGCTATGCCTATGGTCATGATGGTTGGTTGGATTCACATGGTCATGATGATGGTGCATGATGATGGTGCATGATCATGAGCATGAGGTTGTTGATGCCTTATGGTTCACTACTCTAGTCATGCTAGTTTTGTTTTATTCATTACTTTCGGCTTTTTGCGGCTTTGATGCCATGGATAGATCAGCATGATCAGTGCCAACCATTCGGAATTTGGTGGGGGTGTCAAAACGACGTTCTTTACTTTAGACATTGAAAAAAGTGACAGAAGTGATCTAAATATAAATTATAATATACAAAGAAATGCATTTATATAGAGACGTGGAAGAAGGACGCAGGACTAGTTCAAGTTGTCTTACTGACTCGAATGTTTATGGATTATATCACGTACTCAGCCTCAGGAACATAATCGTTTTTCAGAAGAATGCAAGTAAACCAATCAAAATATGCTCAAATCAGTTTGTGGCCAAACCATGCAGCAGAACATCCATGTTAAAATCTCAATCTTATTTTCTGTCATTGTCAATAGTCAGATAGTAACTCAACCAGAGTACTTTTCTGTCCTCAGTAGCAGTAAACCCCCCCCCCCCCCCCCCTCACAAAATTATCCTTCCAGTAGGACACACCTCTACCACTACCCCACTTATACATGTACAAGCTTATCACTACCTCTATCTTCTAAAACACAATTTAGAATCCCACATCTTAGAATACAATCATAACCTAGTACATTGGATGAATGCCTGAATGGTCTGTGACTTAGAATGCCACATTTTAGAATGCAACACTGAATAGGCATGCACCTGAAAGAAGAAGGCATGCAAATAGTGACCTAAATGGTCTGTTACATAACAATACAAAAGCCAGAATAATTGAGAGCAATAATACCTCTGGCATGACGTACATGTAACACCTGTAGTGCCTGCCAAAGTCGTATCACTACACATACGAGAGTTTGATGTTGGATATATGAATATTTTCATAAAAAGTCTTACGTGTTTGTCTTAAAAATGAAAGGTTGACTTGTGGAATTTTGTGAATCGTTTTTAATATGTTATATGATATTATTCGTAAAAATTCTTTGTCACATGATCAAGTACATGTACTTAAACCAGGACAAACCAATTTCTAATGAAAAAAACAAAATTGAAAAAATTCAAGTCTTCCAGTGAAGGGTGAATAATTTGTTGTTAACTGTATATACATATACATGTACATGTGTGTGTGTGTGTGTGGGGGGGGGGGGGGGGTACAGAGAACAAAAGAGCACAATGATGCCCTTTATTCCATCATGCTTGTGGGGTACAAAATACAATAGAAGTACTTGCGGGGTACAAAATACAATAGGAGAAATGAATAGAGTTCCCCACAAGTCCATGTATGTGAATGTGGGTGTGCGTTTGTTTAGCATTATGTCCGAGGACATTTTCGGACAGAGAACAAAAAAAAATCATGACAACAATGGTCCTCGGAAGCCGGACAATAGTCCTCGAACGTCGAACAATGAATTTATGCCTTATTCCGTCGACTGTCCGAGGACGAGTAACAATAGAGGAACAATAGTTGTCCTCGGAAGTAAAGCCATGTAAACGTGTGTGTTTATGCCTGTGTGTGCCTGTTCGTGTATGTCTGAATGTATTTCATCACTTTCAGGCAGGGTTGGCCAATTTAAATGAATACATTTAAACTATTGATTTAAATCGCAAAATAAATCAACTTAAAAAACAAAATCTTTGAATATGAAATAAAGAATACCACTCAAAGTTCAAAACAAAGAAAAAAAAAAGAATGTAGGCCCTATTTTAGTATTTACATCATTTTACTTTCTTTTTTGTCATTTTTTAAAATCAGAATTGATACTTCAAAAAAAAAAAAAAAAAGAAGCTAACCATGCCTTCAGAACAACACACACGCACATACCCGCACCCGCAGTGACACAAAGACACACACTTTCACACATACCGGCACACACTGTCAAGGACCAAGGAGGTACTAGGCAAGCTTGCCTAGTAGTACCTCCTTGTATTTGATTGGACTATACACTGTCAATGATCTCTGCGTACCTATGCTCCGTAGCATGCTGGGCGGCATGCCTGCAACTGCAACCACTGATTAAGTGACCATAGACTGCATGCAACCACCGGCCTGCACTCACTGCACTGATAGTAGCTCCCAGACTTGTTCACCAAAATGTGTGTGTTATTAAAATGTCAATCATTCTTTTTTCGAAAATTTGAACAATTAAAAAAAAAAAGACCTTTAGATGGATATACATGTACATGCAACAACAATGATGTTGGTATTTCTAAAGCCATCATTTATGCAAGCACCTAAAAGTTTTTGAATAACAAAGAATTTTTCCTTACTCAAATTATAATAACATTATAATAAAATTATTTCTTTTAAGTATGTATCTTTAGACCTGTAATGAAGTATAAAATATGTATTTGAAATCCAGCCTATTAGTATATGCCTAGCCTATCGTTACAATAAATAAGCAAAGAAATAAATTAGAAGTATTATGCCAAAAAATCCACTTCCAAACTATGCTTTAAAAAAGGTGTCTTCATTTTAAGATTTTCTTTTTTTTAAAGTCAAGTCGAGTAAAAATAAAATTACATTTTTCTGGATTATTTTATGGAAATGAGACCTGATGATCGGGGGGCGGGATGGGGGAGGGGAGTTTGTTCTATATTTACATTCATGTTCCCTGTGAGATGTTGTTATGAAATCAATTACAAATTGGCAACCCTTGGCTATAAATAACATGAATGTATGATTCAACAACCCAGCTTTTGAGCAGCTCTTCGACTCCATTTGAATTGTTTTTTTTTTGTTTTTTAATTCCCATTTTACCCAAAGAAAATATTTTATCATACCTTTGCCCTGGATACATTATTTAACACCCCTCCCTGAAATATTCCTAATATATGGTCATTCTTCATGTGTTTTTATAACATTCTCATTACAGAACAAATAGAGAGTCTCTCACAAGAAAATATAGAATTTTTTGCATATATTTCAACTTGATGTTTTGTATTTCACGTTTAGCTGCAGCATGGACAAAAATGTCAAGAGACAGCAGCATTCCTCAGAGGTATATAGGACAGCCTACCTCATACACCCACCAGCATCTTCTGAGAGACGGTGAGATCACACCAGGTATAACCTCCCACGAGTTCAGGAGTCGGAGGCAGAATCTCATGTCAGCCATCAAGAAGTCGATGTACAGCGACTGCCCTCACCATGTAGCTGTGATCCTGGCTGCTGACACCAAGTATATGACAGACGAGATACCATACCCCTTCCGTCAAAATACAGACTTCTTGTACCTCTGTGGCTTTCAAGAACCTTCAAGTGCCTTGGTCCTGGAGAGCATCCCAGGGAGTCCACTCCCAGATCACAAATCAACTCTCTTCGTCCCCCAGCGGGATGCTGACAGGGAACTCTGGGATGGTCCTAGGGCAGGTGTTGATGGAGCTCTGAGCTTCATAGGTGTTGACGAGGCCCATGTCATTGGTGGCTTGAGTGAGTACTTGGATCAGTATGCTAGCAGGGACAAGCTTGTTGTTTGGTATGATGTCTTCAGGAATGTCAACGACAACCTGCACAAGGATGTTGTCAGTAATCTTGTAACTCCATGCCGGAATAAAGGCCACACCGTGAACATTCTGCAGCAGCTCATGCACTCTATCAGGGTCATCAAATCCCCTGCGGAAATCCAACTGATACGTGATTCTTGCAGTATTGCATCCCAAGCTCTTGTAGAAGTAATGCGCTTCACAAAACCAAACACAGATGAAGCTCACCTGTATGCAAAAATGGACTTTGAAGTCAGACTGAATGGGGCAGAGTTCCTTGCCTATCCTCCAGTTGTTGCCGGGGGTAACCGTGCCAATACATTGCACTATGTGAAGAACAATCAGATTGTTGAAGATGGGGACATGGTACTGATGGATGCAGGATGCGAGTACCATGGTTACGCAAGTGACATCACCAGAACATGGCCAGCCAATGGAAGGTATGATACACACAGTTTAAGCCCAGAGCTTGTTGCTGATTGGGGTTAAATATTCTTATTAAAATAAACTGTACTTTATTGGTAGAAATTGATCTAAGTAGCCTAAAACTTAAAATGAATAGAAGGCTACTCTCTTTACTGGTGCATTTGTTCTTTTCAAATCCCACAAATATCTGCAGATACACTGATGCCCAAGCCAGCCTCTACCATTCCGTCCTAGATGTACAAAAGGATTGCCTGGATATGTGTGAAGCAGGAACCACGCTGGACCAGATCTATCACCGCATGTTGGAGGGACTGGGTCAGAAGCTCCAGGATCTTGGCATTGTTCCAAATTGGATGAACCATGCAGAGCTCATTAGAGTAAGTGATGTGTATTAGCTTAAATAAAGCAATTTTATACCTCTGTCACAACAAGTGCTGCCAAGGGGTGTTTTCTGAATGTCCTGTTATTTTCTTTTCACAATTAGATCATGCATCCTCTTCAGTTCTTCCCCTGATTATTATGTTGGTAAGAATATCTTGCACATGGACTTGAAAATTAGTACTTGTCGACATATGCCCTATCATACTGATTTTACATTTGATGACTGTGGCAAATTTCAGAGGTCAGTTAATATTCAAATATTTTTAGGAGTGCATAGCAGGTAACTCATGTATGCTAGATGATGATGAATATGAAAGACTAAACCAAACCAAACCAAAAGTATGATGCACAGGTTTATATAATGGTTTGTAATTTTGAATTCTTTTCTTTTGTAATCAATCTATGCAGCCTCTCACAAACTAACACAATATTTCAAATAGTAAGAATACATAGAGGTCTTGTGATTTCAAAGGGCTTGCTTATTTGTTGTTGCTTTATTTGTTTAAAACCAATAGGCAGCCAAGAAATACTGCCCTCATCACGTTGGACATTACTTAGGAATGGACACGCATGACACACCTCGGGTATCCCGTAGCAACCAGTTACAGGCAGGGATGGTCATCACTATTGAACCAGGTGAGAGACAGTAAATAGGGTTGTCTGACACAAGCTCCAGCGGCATTGAGCTCAGGGCTATCTTTTGTCAAATATAGTGTTTAGGGTTAGGGTTGCAATTGGGTTTTTTGTTAGGTTTATGGTTAGCTTGGTGTATAGTTTTAGGTCTAGGGTTAAAGTTAGGACTTAGGAATATGATTAGAGGTAGAAATTGTCGCAGATCAATTTTTTCCAAAGTATGTGTTGTAAAATTAATGAATTATCATGCCAAATCTTTGAATAGAAGCAACGAAGACATATCAGCTTAAAATTGTATGAATCTTGTTATTCAAGCAAACTCAAAGAAATTCTTTTGTCAAACAAAATTAAAGTAATTATACAAATTGTTTGGGTTACAAAACTAGACATACTTCTGTAGTTTGTTTTTAGACTGGAATTACCCTTCAATTTTTTTTTACTCACATTGCAAGGACACTTCATAAAAGGATTGTCTTTTCCAGAAGTCAGTTCTCTTTTTATACTGTTGTCAGACATTAAACTATTAAATTATCAATGTGGGGTTTGTTATGCCATTACCTCTTGACTGCTATTATTTAAGAGGTGATATATTGGTTCAATTTTCTGTCGTCTTATCTCTGTCTTTTTTTATCTCCCACTTTCTCTCTTTTGTTCAACCTCTCTCTCTCTCTTTTGTTCACTCTCTCTCTCTCTCTCTCTCACTCTCAGGACTGTACCTCCCAGCAAGCGACAGTGACATACCCCAAGAGTTCAGAGGGATGGGAATCCGAATTGAAGATGATGTGTTGATCACTGATGGTACCGCTGAAGTCCTCACTGCTGAATGTCCCAAGGAAATGTCCCATATAGAGAGTATTATGGGGGAAAATTTATGATATTGCAGATATTTAATTTAAAGTCGCATTAAACTGGCAGAATTTAAACAGAGCCATCTTACAATGATTGCTCAATTAAGATAATTATAATTTGAAAATTAATTGCATTTTATTTTGAATGTGACAAACAGATTGTTGGATAATAGGCAAGCTTTATATTTCAAACTATAATTTTTGACTTGGCATTGTGGAAAATTGTGTGCAGGTACATTCTAAGCTTCTACAATCAAGAATGGGGCATGATAGGAAAATGAGAGGCACAGACACTTATCATATCCTGTTGAAAGATGGTGCTATTGAGGAGCTCCAGTTTACTGTCACTTTAATTATGGGTAACCATAAACAACCAGGGTGTATTTTGAGAACAAATATATTCACAGATTATATTTTATACTTTTCATTCATATATTTATTTGTCAGGAATAGGGATAACTAAATATCCATTGATATATTTATGTCCATGGGCATTGTAATTGTTATGTTCCATCCATAATCACATTGGCATGTATGCCAACTTTTCAAAAATTGAAGAAAGATTAAACACTAGAAACTTTGACATCATGAGATTTTCACAAGTTGCAAAGGACAGCTACTTTTAAAAGCAGAAAATATTTTCATTAATTGCGAAAATTCAATGCTGTGTCGTTTGTGATTCAATTCCTTAGCAGCATGAAACTTGTACAAATCTAAACCACTTGCAAAATTTGTGAAAGTTTCTTTCATGCAAAGAGTTTCTGGTTTACAGTACTATGTAAAGGGTCTTGGGAGATGTTCATTGCTCATTAGGTTATTTTTCTTCCTCTACATATAGTGGTAGCTCTTCAGTCTTTCTGAGAGTAACTCTGTGCCTTCTTAGAAGTAGTCCTGTTTCTGCCTCTCCGTCGTAAGTTCTTTTGTCCAGCCATTTCTGTACAACTGGCTTCTGCCATTCTGTGTTTTCTACATGTACTTTGTAGGGCTTGAGTCATATTCCATTGCCTTCCTCTAGGTTTGGCAAATATGCAGCATGTTGCTTGTATCTCTTCTTATACCTGTAGGGTCTTCATCTTCTTTCTATCTTCTCTGAAAATGTTGGTAACATATAGTTTCAGAAGATTAAACAGTGTAAGATGGAGTGTCCTTGGCCTGTATACTAATTTCTTCCTTCTTGGCACAAGTACAATATTTCAAGTTATGCTGAAAGTATCCTGCTGACAGTTTCCTCGCCAAAATCATTGTCATAGACCAAAGCGGTGAAGATGAACCCCAGCAGGCAGGATTTGATTTCCCCAAGGCAATTTGGCACTTGGCAAGAGCAGTATCATGTGCAAGTACAATGGACCTTGACACACTTGAGGCCAAGCCCATTTAAGATGTCAATGACTTGCTGAACCTGTTGCCATACAGGTGCCTCACTGCCATTTGCAGTGCATTGTGCTTTGGCAAAACACATCTTCCTTTTATTTGTAGGTACACAATGTCCTGTGCAGTGGATAGAACATTTTGCTCATTATCACTTAAAGTTGTGACCTTCTCTTCTCTCCGATCTGCACTGACCCCTGACACCCATGCTAGAAAATATAAAAGGAATAAGGAATGTAGATTATCCCTGATCAGGTCATCAGGATCTGTCCTTACCCACTTGTGTAGGTCTTAACATTGTGGAAATTAGAACAGATTGGATTATCTGAATAAAAAATTAAGTTATATGTGTTACTTTTGGGGGAAGACATACAGTGTCGAACCTCATGTGAATTCTTTAACATCAAAATTGCCAGATTCTTCCTTTCAATGAAATATAAAGTGATTCATTAAATCCATACTCCCACCTGCATCCCCAAAATAGGTACATTTTCAATAAAATGTCATAAATCATGAATGTATCTACTTGGGCCAGAGCGACGGAAAAAATAAACGAAATCCACACAAAAACAAGAAACAAACATCAAAACTACAATAAGACTGATCATCTCAAAATGTATGACCGCATCAATAGAGGCCGACGGCAAAGACAAAATACGAAAAATCACTTTTATACATGAAAGTGAGTAAAAGTATCAAATATTCAAATGAATGACAAAGTTAAGTTAAACCATAAAGAAGTAGCACATAAACATTGCTAATGTGTATTGCACGGTTCAATTGTTGCCATTAGTTAGTTTATAGAACTTGGTGGTGCAGAGTCATATTTAAACTTGTATTACCCAATTCATATGACTATGTTGAGTCTTGAGCTTCTAACTTAACTTAATGTACATTCAGGAAACCTGAAAATACCCTGACTGATCCTGTGTACTAAACAATCTTATCTTAACACGAACGTGAATCTGTGACTTGCATCGTAGCTGGGTAAACCAGAGATGCTTTCTTCCCCTCCTCTTTCAACCGTGTCAGCTCTGGAAGCTTCTCTTTGTGCATTCTCTGCACCCTCCTCGAGTAATCATCTGACACAAAATATTTTTACTCCCTGGCAAAGGCGTTTTCCTTATAAGAATTTAATAGCTTTTCTGCTTCTTTCCTTGTCGATGTACGATGAAAACCCCACATGAATGGGACGTGCGCGTGGCCCTCGTTGACCTGAACTAGTGTTGGCATCTTCAACCCAACGGCCTGTACGGTGTGCCCTCTGGATGATAGGATCCAGAGCTGATATTGAAGCTGAAGTTAACAGGCCAGACACAAACTTGGGGCAATTTTCTCTCTCTAAAGCCTTCAGGTATGTTGTACAGGACGATATTATTCCAGCGCGAGCCATATTCAAGATCGTCGATCTTATCTTCCGCTTCAGTGAGGGCCTTGGAGAGCTTGGCTATTTCATCTTTCATCAAACTCATATCAATGTGGATGCTCGCATGTTTGGAAAGTGTGCATATATCAAGACTGTTGAAGGAGCATGACCTCAACTATGAGAATAAGTTTTAATGGCACATGTCCTTAATTATTAAAGATTTTTTTTTTAAATTTCATTTAAATGAAATGAGTCTTGTCTTAAATTTTATAGAAATTGTTATTTAATTTTTTTGTTTTTAAATGGTTATTTTTTCCACCTTTGATTTTTCTTCCGACATCATGCTATGATATTGTCCCTCAACAGTTTAAAGGTAGCACCTGTGTTGCCATTTGCTAGTTCCTCATGAGCGTGGTGCATAAATTCATCTTGTATGACAAGAGCTTGAGTAGACTGTGTCTTGGTTTTCCATCTACTTTCTTGGCGTCTCGATATTAAAGCTCTCTTTATTTTCACGTTGGTTCCAAACTTCTCTTTAAACATATGGTCTCAGATGTTGATGGAATTTACCACTTCTCAAACAGGGATTCGTCTGTTATGAGTTTTCCATGGAGATGATAAAAAAATGTTGCCTCATCTGAAAGCCACACTACCTGGAGAAGTACGCCAGGTGGCCGGCTTTCCTTGCAGCATACAAAACTCTGAGTTGGGGTGTCTTTCTTATCTCATATACGCAGCAGAAGATCATTGGTTATTGCTATTTTGCTGCCTTTGAGGTGGTGGGCGTTTCTGATGACAGTAGCTTATCCTCGACACATAGAACACAGGCTTGGATTGGCCTCGGTTTCATTGCGGATGGAATTCAATTAATTCTCAGAAATTCAACCAACTCCACCTCTTCCTCCATGTTTAATTTTTATGCCTCCGCCCACCGAAGGTGGGTGCCGGAGGCATTATGTTTTCGGGTTGTCCGTCTGTCCGTCCCACTTCTCGTTACCGCGATATCTGAAAAATCATTTGAGGTAGGAACCTCGAATTTGGTACTAGTATGATTAGATTTTGGGGTAAGTAGGTCAAAGGTCAGAGGTCACAGAGGTCAATTTACATGAAATTACATGAAATTCTTGGTTTTTAGCACCGTTACCTTGATATCTCAAGAACTGTTTGAGGTAAGAACTTCAAACTTTGTACCAGTATGTATCCCCATAGAAAGAGGAACTGATTAGATTTTGGGGTAGGTAGGTCAAAGTTCAGAGGTCACAGAGGTCAATTTACATGAAATTACATGGAATTACTGGTTTTTAGCACCGTTACCGCGATACCTCAAGAACTATCTGAGGTGAGAACTTCAAACTTGGTACCAGTATGTATCCCCATAGAAAGAGGAACTGATTAGATTTTGGGGTAAGTAGGTCAAAGGTCAGAGGTCACAGAGGTCAATTTACATGAAATTACATGAAATTACTGGTTTTTAGCATCGTTACTGCGATATCTCAAGAACTGTTTGAGGTAAGAACTTCAAACTTGGTACTAGTATGTATTCCCTATACGAAGATGAACTGATTAGATTTTGGGATAAGGAGGTCACAGAGGTCAATTTACATGAAATTACATGAAATTCTTGGTTTTTAGCACCGTTACCGCGATATCTCAAGAACTATCCGAGGTGAGAACTTCAAACTTGGTACCAGTATGTATCCCCATAGAAAGATGAACTGATTAGATTTTGGGGTAAGTAGGTCAAAGGTCAGAGGTCACAAAGGTCAATTTACATGAAATTACATGAAATTACTTGTTTTTAGCCTCGTTACTGCGATATCTCAAGAACTGTCTGAGGTAAGAACTTCAAACTTGGTACTAGTATGTATCCCCATACGAAGATGAACTGATTAGATTTTGGGATAAGGAGGTCACAGAGGTCAATTTACATGAAATTACATGAAATTCTTGGTTTTTAGCACCGTTACCGCGATTTCTGAAGAACTGTTCGAGGTAAGAACTTCAAACTTGGTACCAGTATGTATCCCCATAGAAAGAGGAGCTGATTAGATTTTGGGGTGGGTAGGTAGGTCAAAGTTCAGAGGTTACAGAGGTCAATTTCGCAATAACCATTTGATGAATGCACATCAACTATATTATACTTGTAGGTGATCAGGAATTATCTGAATACAAGCGGAGGCATATTGAAGATGCAGTCGTATCTTTTGCTTGTATTTATCTAATATAATGCACACTTATACTCCATTCATTCTAACTTAGTTCAATTCATCCTCTCAATGGCATGCCACCAGAGCAGACCTCTCGACCTTTCTGAATAGAAATAGGAAAGATACAGCATTTCCCATAGGACTGTGTAGTAAATTTATCATGAAAAATAGGAAAATCGTATCAAAACAAGAGCTTGGAATGGTCAAAACTCAAAATTCTTGTGCAAGCCTGAATACAACTCATATTTTGCCATTTAAATGTCTGAGTATATTCACAATAAAAACAAATTTTGAAATATTTTTTCAACCTCCTATCAAACTCTACCACTAAAAGAAATCTCCAGATATCATGCCTTCAGTGCCATATTTATCAGTAATTAGTAATCTTAGCTAACAAAACATGTACATATAGCTTCCCACACCCTACCACATACAATATAATTCCATGCTACTATACAGAATCTCAACATTACCTTTCTTTTGCTTGTAAATCTAAAACACATCAGACATAGCTATTTATATGTACTAGTAATAGTACTACTAGAAATAACAAAAAATAATAATTACATGTTTTGCTTACCCACAATAGCCTCTTCATTACTATGTACTGTTCACCCAGAGGACACTGCAACAGTGCATTATACTACTATAAATAACCAATTAGCTCTGACAACACCACATACCACTATCACTTTATACCCCACTAATGACTGATAATTAATATCACTAAAGACATGACAATCTGGACCTTATTTGAGAAGAAAACCTTAGCAGCTTCAGAAAGTTATTTAATTTTTTTTTAATAGATGAAACTTATTTAGATGTATATACCAAAATAGAAGATGAGTCCAATACTACACATCAAGAACAATCAATTTGCATTTGAATTACATTTTGAATGCAGAGAACTTTAACAATTTCTATTTTATGTTATATATCATAAACAATAAAATACATTAATAACCATGTTATTTTTAATGAACAAACATTACTTTATTTCCATGATAAAACTGTCATTTTACAAAAATAAACTTATTTCATGCTTTGTACATTTCGAAACAACAAGTTGTCATCCACTCTAACTTTAACAAACAGGATTCACCTAATTGCTCCCTATGCTATGTCATAAAAAGGAGGAAACAATGGTCCACCTATTTTGTGAATATGAAAAGGTCACCCTAATTTGGCAGGACCTCCTTGCCATAATTGCACAAAGTAACAGTTCAGTCATTAATAATACCAACTTTGAAAAACTTTGGAATCTGTACTAACAAATTTCTGTCATACTTCTTTTTGTTAATGAAATACCACATTTATACCTATAACTTTAGTAACAGTCTCCCCAGTCCTGTAGCATTCAAATCTTTTGTTAAAAACACAAAAAATTAAATATTATGTAGCAAAGAAAAAACAAGTTAAATACCCATTCAAGAAATGGCGTTTGGAGATTTAACTCCTCCCTTGCAATCCTAAGACCAATATAAATAATGTTAATTTGTGCCATATTACATTTTTGACATTGAATGCCACATGTATTCGCCTGTTGTCATTATATAGTACAATTAATGTAAAGTGTAATATAATGCCATTAGATCCCATTTCATGTACTTCAAAGGCAACATCCAAGATTTTACTTCTAGCCTTTTGGCATTAGCGTGACCTCCTGAGAGCTATTGATCGTGTTTAACCCATTACCTTCAGGTGTGGTGTTCACAGGATCCCATATGTGCAGTGGCTGGAGTGGACCGGGTCTTTATATTTGAGTGTTTTTATTTTTTTATTTATTTTTTTATTTTTTTATGTTATGTATGTTTGGGTCATGTGGAAGGGGGCGGGAGGGTGCAGAGGGTGTAAACATGTATTGTGAATCATTACATTACAAATACACTAACAAATGTCAAAATAACCAAAATAACCAACTCTAAAAGGAACCTGTACGTAAAATGCAAGAACTCGATTGACCACTGTCCTAGATATGTCAGCCTTCACTGACAAGCCATCAGCTACATGTAGCTTCATCTTTCAAAACAATTAGAACCTGAATCAACCAAAAATCATAAAATCAATCAAACTGTAATGACATATGACACATTTAACTTTTCACAACTTAATAATATCAACATCTCCATAAAACATCTATTATCCAACTAAGAATACACAAAACCCATCTTGAAATATAGCCAATACAGTCCACACATACAAACTCATGAAAACAACCATTTTGTGTTGAATACAAACCTGATCAATAGAAGCAAAAAAAAAACAATAAAAATGGTTAGATTTCATACATAATACTCCTCTGTACTAAACTCCTGAACAAAATACATGAAACAAAAGTGATCAATATCACACAGACACAACAATATGACCATGTTTTATACATAACAATATCCCATTTACTTTAGCATATTTTAGAAGGAACCTGTAGATAAAATTCAAGAACCCAACTGACCACTGTACTAGATATGTCAGTCTTCAGTGGCAAGCCCTAAACTAGCTTTTTCTTTCAAACTAATTGCAATCTCAATCAACTAAAAATCATAAAAAAGAATCAAACTAATAACATTTGGCACATGTAACTTTTCATAACTTAATAATATTAACATCATCATAAAACATCTATTATATCAAAGTAACAATACAAATCAGTTTCTAACTTATCTAAATATTTCCTTATAAAATATTCCCAATAAAATTTCCGGGAAAATTTACATTTGAACATATTTCATATTTAACCTACATACATGACCTTTCATTCCCCTGTCCAAACCATTAAGAACTCTATCCACCATCTGTCACCCTCATATAATTACACACAGCCAATTCGTTTGAAGTTACTGAAATTTGCTCTGCATAGTACAGCACACACAAAATTATAACATAATGACAGTATTTCACCCTGTTACACCTCTGCACTAGACTTCAACAAAACCCATCAGGAAATATGACCAATACAGTCCACACAAACAAACTCATGAAAAGAACCATTTTGTGTTCAATACAAAACTGATCAACAAAAGTAAAAAAAAACCTTATTAAAAATGGCTAGATTTTTTACATGATACACCTCTGTACCAAACTCCTGAACCAAACACATTATAGAACATGACCTATATCACACACACAACAATATACCATATAACAACATGTCAGTTACTTATTCACATGGACGTCGATCCATTTTTTCACTTTGAGGGGACTTAGTCCAAAAATTTACTGACAAGCAAAAAAAAATCAAGTATCTCTATTTTTTTTTTGGGGGGGGGGATGGGGGGGAGGGAGGAGAGGGAGAAGGCCAATGGCACAAAGTCTATCAGAGAAGGTGGTCCACTAAAAAGGTGCATTTTTAAAAAGAGGGCCACTAACAAAGAGTGAACACAGATCGGAAAATATACTGTTCATTCTTTAACGATATACATTCTTATATCCTTCACGTTCTATTTCATAATTGTAATGCTGTCCTGATTACTCATTTGCGAGCGAGCAAAGCAAGCAAGCAAAAAAATGCTAAATTCTTTTGTGAAGACCACAATATTTGCATAGCCATGTATTCATATGGGAGGGACGATCAACTGAAAATATTTTGGGGTCTCAAGGTCAAAGGTCAAAGAGGTAATTATGCACATAAAAATGGTTCGTTCTCGCAATAACTTCAGAACTGTTTGATGGATCAGCTTCTAACTTGGCCCATGTTTGCATATGGGAGGGACGATGAACTGATTAGATTTTAGGGTCTCAAGGTCAAAGTTCAGAGGTCATAGATGTAATTATATACATAAAAATGGTTCGTGATGTATGGAGGCCTACCTATTTTACAAATTTCAAGGGGACAATGGTCTATTTGCTATAAAATATCTATTTCCTTGGGGTATTTGATGATTGTAAGTCATCAATAGTAAGTTTTTTATTTGAAAATGAATTGAAATAAATTTTCTGTCTCCTGTCCTTTTTAAGTGAAAAGATTTGTAATTTTGTTGGACCAATCCTTTTTAGAGTGTACATGTATGCCATACATTCCCAATCTGGTGATGGCGGTGGCATAAATTCCGACCGCATGCGGTCGAAGATTCATCTAGTTTCTGAATAAAGTTTTGTTTTACAACGATCTCCTTTTTTTTCTCCCTCATCTCTAGTGCTCTACTCAGGTATGCCCCAAAACACTGTGTTCTCTCTTGCCACATACAGCTGCAGTCTCTTCAGATTGCTCCTTACATTGAATTCACAGAACTGTTTAACAGTTAGGACCGACCAAGGTTTCCTTCATGTACAGCATTAAACTTGTCAGCTTTCCCAGGAGCTGACGGCTGGGCAAGAGCAAGTCTGGATAGCACTGAAGATTTCTATGTTGAGCCTGTTGGTTGTCTTATTGATTATGGTATGTTATTCATGATTTAAAAGGACTGTTCAATACTTGGCCAGGTGAATATGCTAATTGCTCTTAATGTGACAGGCAGGTAGGAGACCCTCCCCCCCCCCCCTCCATACTATTTCTAGCTCTGTGCCTTTGACTATCTTCCATCCATGTCCATCTGGACTAGGGATAGCAGGAAATTGTTTCAGACATCTGGTGTGGATGGTAGCCTGGTAGTTTGCTCTTAATACATGCTTCCTCACAGAGTTGCTTGTTGGAGGCATGCTTGACTCGGCCTTAGTAGCTAGCAGAAATAGATTGTGCCTAGCCAAGTTAACATTTAAACAGCTTTGTCCATAGAGCTTACAAACACTTCCAATTTCATCAAACACATTAACATCAGGAGTAAAAGAACTGCCAATTTTCTTAAATGCTTCCTGCAAGCTATCACTTTCCATTACGATTTCTATGCTTTTCCATAAAAGGAACTGACAGAGTCGCACCTTGTATCACAATGAAGGCCAGTTTATATTATTCCTATCTCCTGTCTTAGCAATATACTGCAAAACTAACATGAGTAATCAAATCAAGTTTATGCTTACCTATAACCAAATATAAGATTAGCCGAAAATCAACATATATCTTCAAAGTGACACTCTTTAAACTAATAAAGAATAACCAAATTTTTATCCAGACTTATGGACCATATCTCAACGTAATACAAACACCTTTAAACATGAAGAATTGAATATATAACATGCATAAAATATGTGGAATATACCTCCCATGAGCCTGGGGTGCACTAAATAGTACGATAACCATCAAGACAAATATTCAAACATCAAACTGTAATGACCAATATTATTACTAACCACTATCTCAAATTCTTAGTTATAATCGTACAAACTAATTACGGTAAACTATTAATAAAATAAAGCTTTAATAACTCACCAACTATTATGGACCCTCTCACTCCACAAACACTCATGGGTTCAGTCAATATATAATTCATTTACTACTCTTGCTCGATGGCACTGCTCTTCATCTGGAATCATATCGCAGAATGAGGGAGAATGATATACTGGTTGGTGTTATCTACCACCACATTCAGGAGAAGTTCCAGAAAGTGAAAGGACCCATTGTCTTATGACCATGACTCATCCAAAACAACTTGACCCAAAGGAATGAAGTAAGATGAGCCCTATATAGTTTACACAGAGAAGGTTGTTTAACTAACTCAATGGCAATACACTTTTCTACAGTACAAATTTTGATCCTTCATATTTCTTTAAGAAGCATATCCAAACGATTAAATTTAACAAAATAAGTATTTCCCATAAGTTTATCATTTAACTATACATGTTCTGCCGCTACATTACCGGCCCCAAATTAACTAACTTTTAATTTCAATGAATATTCTTAAACAGCGGCAAACACCTTCGATAATACATCTGCAACTTATGAATCTATTCTTTGCACATTTTAATAACGTCTACATAAATAATCATAAATGCAAACACATAAATGATACAATAATTTTAAGTTAACTTGTTCAAACTTGCCATTATGGCTTACGTCGCCTAACATGAAATGATGGTCCCATCAAGACACTTTGAAATAATAATCACCAATAACCTCAACAATAAAGGGTATAACATGACGTGAACGTTTCATGCAAGGCATGTGCGCTGAGCAACTTATGTACCCACCGCGAGCGAGCGAACGCGCAGCGCCTCTAGTATATCTCAAGCGCCTTGCACTGAAATGATACAAATGGCAAATATCAACTGTACATTTCAATAAATGAATATACTTACCAAAGAAACCAATCCTATTGTCATTTGAGTATTTAACCACATACAAAGCCTTGCAATAGTGTGCAAGTACTAATAATCAATAAAACTAATCAATATCAAAGGATAAGCTACTCACTAATCAATAAATTAAGCTTGTGAACCTACTGACTCACACTGTTCCAACATACATAGTCAGCCAATCCGCAGGTCCCCTAAAAGTGCGCTATTTTATTTCCAATTCTGCCTGACTATGAATACATAATGAGCAAGAACAGCCAGGAACATCTCATTTGCAAACTATTGAATAGCCTACTTATCATTCACCAAATGTCATGAGTTATACATCAAATAAAAGAAGAGGGATCAGAGATTTGTGACATGCTTTTATTGTGTTCAAAATAAAAGACGAAATTGGTATAAAATGGTGTTCCTTTTTTGACCAAAAATGGAAATTAAATGAAATATAAATCTGGCCAAATCTACCATAGTTTTATTGTGAGCCAGGGCAAATTTGACATGAGCGTAAAGGGCATTTTCTGTACTTTCCAAAGATTGAAATAACATTAATGTGCACTTCATGACAGGGTCAGGATCCAGCAATATGTAACCGATGTACACACTTTGTCTTTAAAAAAGTCCATTCCAGCATTCTGATTGGTTGCCACCACGCAAGATGTTTTCTCACAGCCAGGCAACAGCTATGCGCATGTTTGCGCAAGGATGAAGCAACAGGTTGCGCAATGTTTCATTCAACGCGCACTTGGTTACGGATGGCTCGCTTGCCAATCACAGGGCTAAGATTCTATGGTCTTGACCATGGTCTTGACAACGGATGATCTGCGGCTGAATATTGCTGGATCCTGACTCTGTCATAAATTTATGGATGATTTGAATGTAACGATGAAAAAGATGAGATTCCAGCGCTTCCATACATATGTGTCTTGATGGCGGCTCATATACTTTTTATATGTATTTTAACAACTTGAAATATTGTGAAAAAAAGGCTTTTGTATGACTATTTCATCAGTTATTTTAAACATTTTCTTTTTAAAATTCTGACTAAAACAAAATATCCCTGTGTTGGTAAACTATTCATTTATTTTTGCAGAAAGTCTAATGAGCACAGCATTAATATTTATTGAAGAGCATAACTTTAAAGATGACCATGCGATACAGCCGGCTGGGTGCAGGGAGAAAGTCCATTTCGGGCACTGGAAATAAAATGCGCGTTTTTTGCTCATTTGCATACGACCTGCGGTCTGACTGTAGTTTAGCAATGGGCCGTCTGAAGAATTTAGACCCTACCCTGACCTCCACTTGGCGCACTCTGCCAAGTTTGTCAGGGTATGTTGCCGTCACGCGACCAAGTGGCCAGTGGCCGCGAGGGATGATGTTATCGGCAAGAAGGACCAAGTCATCTTCCTGGAAGTTCCTTCTCTTCTTCGTCCACCTTTGTCGTTGCTGCAGAAGAGGCAAAGACTTCTTTACCCATCTCTTCCAAAATATTGAGGCAAGGTATTGAACCTGTCGCCACCTTCTACGATTGCCACAATCGTCCTTGGTGAATAGGCCTGGTGGCAAGGGTGGGTTTTCGCGCAGCAGCAAGAGGTGATTGGGGGTGAGGGGTTCTTCATCCCTCGCATCTGATGTAAGCGGGGTCAGAGGCCTTCAGGATGCCTTTGACTTCAGTCATCAAGGTCATTAGAGCCTCATCGTTCACGACTTGGTCCCTAAGTAAGGCCCCGAGGATTTTCCGCACGGAGCGGATCATCCTTTCCCAGACACCGTCCATGTGGCTAGCTCCTGGAGGGTTGAAGTTCCACTCGATTCCTCTTTGGACTTGGAATCGGGTTACCTTCTGTGAATTGAGTTCGGCTAGGCTTTCCTTCAATTCCCGGTTTGCACCCCTGAAATTTATCCCATTATCACTAAAGATCCTTTCAGGTTGACCCCGACGATTAGTGAACCTCCTTAGGACATTGAGGAACGTGTCAGTGTCTAGCGAGTGAGCCACCTCGAGGTGCATTGCTCACGTGCACGTTGCAAGGCAGGTGAATATACAGCCATACCTTTTCACCTTGGCTCGTCCTTGCCTAACAAGGAATGGCCCAAAATAATCTACCCCAGTGTTAGTGAAAGGGGGTTTCCCAGGAGTTACTCTCTCCTTTGGGAGATCAGCTATAATCTGCTCTCCTTTAGGAGCGTTTCGCCTCCTGCACTGGAGGCAGTGTCCGAGGATTCGTCTGACAGCAGCTCCTCCCTTCAGGACCCAGTATTTCCCTCTAAGGGACGACCATGTCATGCACGCACCCGAGTGGCCCACCAACCGGTGATGATGCTCAATGAGCAAACGAGTCACGTGGTGGTCACTCGGGAGGATGATAGGATGTTGTAGGTCATAGTCAAGGGGGGCTCTCTTGAGTCTGCCACCGACTCGAAGCAGTCCGTCCAGAAAAGTTGGACTAAGCTTCTGGAGGGGGTTTGGCAACTGCTGGGATTTGTTAAGATTGAAAGCAGAGGGGAATGCGTGCCTTTGCATGTGCTTGACAATTTCAACCTCTGCTACCTGCAGCTCCTGCACGGTCAGGTCCTTACCCTTTGAGGTCCCTTCCTCCTTTCTCACACGAGAAAGAAGGTACTCCTTGTACCTCAGTACCCACAGTAATCCCCTCCTCAAACGATTCCATGTTGAATAGGAGCTGATCAGCTTACAGATCGGGTCATCTGAAGAAGAGGCGGCAAGGGTCTGGACTTCCTTGACTGCATCTCCAATGTCGTGGTTGGCATTGGGTTGACCCTTCTTGACTTCCGGGTCTTCAGTTTCGAGTGGGTTCTTGGGCATGTGAATGCCTTGGGGCCAAGTTGGGGCCAAGTTCTTGACCTTGCCATCTTGCCTCACTGGTAAGATCAGATGCTGACATTCCCCTTGAACCCTCATCTGCTGGGTTGGATTTCGTGTCCACAAACGTGTGAAAACGTCTGCTTTCGTTTCAGATGTATTGCAGTACGGACGTCGAATCTGTCCAATAGGTTGTCGACCCAATCGGATGGTTCACTTCCCTCTGGACAACCTGTCCCAGCTGGGTAGCCAGCACCACAGCTGACAGTTTTAGGCGAGGTATGGAAGTGGATTTTCCCATGAAAAAGGAACAGTGGACATTTCCATCTGTATCCTCCGACCTCAGGTAAGAGACCACAGCATATCCCCTTTGGGACGCATCACAGAAGATGTGAAGATCATGTCTCGCCATTGTATCTTCTGAATATGGTTTTAGACAGCGCCTGATCCGCAAATCCTCCAGTTGAGGGAGTTGCGTAATCCACCTTTGGCAACTCTGTTGCTCAATTTCGCTGACTACTTGGTCCCAGCCTAGTCCCTGGACACAAATATCTTGCAGGAAGACCTTGGTTTCTAGGACAACAGGTGCTACGAATCCCAGTGGGTCGTAGAGTGAGCTTGTGACAGACAGGATGCTTCTCCTGGTAAGAGGCTTCTCCTTTAGTGTGACCTTGAAGGTGAATTCATCTTCTTCCACCATCCAGGACACTCCTAGATTCCTTTCTAGGAGTAGGTTATCAAGGTTTAGGTCAACAACAGACGCCGCCCTCTCCGACGCAGGTATACTGGCGATGACGTCGAAGTCATTATTGACCCACTTGGTCAACCGGAAGCCACCCTTCTCCAGCAGTTCTCGAAGACTGCTTGCAAGGTCCTTGGCCTCTTGGCGTGTTGCCACTGACGTGAGGCAGTCATACACGTAGAAGTTTTGTTTGACAGCCGTTGCTGCCGACTTGAATTTCTGACTGTTGTTGTCATCTGCTGTCTTTCTCAGTGCATACACTGCACAGCTGGGCGAAGATGTGGCACCGAACAAGTGAACCATCATCTTATAGACCTTTGGCTCTTCCTTCAAGTTGCCCTTTGGCCACCAAAGGAAATGCGGAGCATCCGTGTCCTCAGACAGAACCTTCACCTGATTGAACATCGGCTCGATGTCTGCCACCAAGGCTACCTTTTTCTGCCCTGAACCTGGTGAGTACCCCCACCAGGCTGTTGGGTTAGGGTTAGTCAGGTCCTTGTAGGAGCTGGTCATTCAAAGACGTGCCATGACCTTTCGCGGCACAGTCGAATACGACCCGTACCTTGCCTTACTGTGGATGTACCACAGGGTGGTGCGGCAGGAACCACGTCTTGGTGCTATGGCCTGAGTCATCACTCACTTCAGAGGCATATCCTTTCTCGATATACCCTTCGACCGTCTCTGTGTATTTCACGTGCATGGCGTTGTCCTTCGCCAGACCCCTTTTGAGATGGTTCAATCTCCCTTCTGCCATTTTCCTGTTGTCTGGCAGGACGACGTCTGGGTGTCGCCATGGAAGGCCAAGCTGGTAGTGACCTTCTACCATCTTCGTTGTTTTCTGGAAGATAGATTTGGCTCGTCTGTCCTCTACCGACATTCCCTTGCCGATTTCGTCTATGTTCCAGAACCTCTGGACCTGCTCCATTAGCAAGTCATCGGTAGCCTGGGTGAAGTGGACTGTGCCTTTGGACAATCTCTTCCCCTTCGACATCGGGCCTATCACTGCCCAGCCTAGCGGACACAGTTCAGCGTATGGCTCGCCTTTCTTTCCTCTTCGCCGTTCGCTCACAACGTGGGCATCAACGCTGTCTGTGCCCAGAAGTAGCATCACTTCTCCTGGCTCTATCTGGGGAAGATTCACATCCTTCAGGTGTGGCCAACGTTGAAGGTCATCAGGGAGAGGTATGCTGTGGGCAGATATTGGGAGTTTGTCAACTGTCCTGACCCCATCCAGATCTAATGTTTTGGGGCTCGTTAGCCCCGAAACTGCGAGGGAGACCTCCATACCACGTAGTTTACAGTCTTCATCTGTGAGTGTGGTCGTCCTGAAGTCCCTCGAAGGTCCTGTTAGTTGTAATTCAGCCGCCAGCCTTTTGTCGCAATAGGTGGAATCGCTTCCACCGTCAATAAGGGCCCAAGTCTCTACCACTTTGCCCCCAGCTCGGGCTCTCACCGGAAGGACCTTGAGGCACACCTTTGCCTTTGTTGACGCTAAAAGGGTAGTATCCGTCTCTCGGCTGTTCTGGGGATTTCCTTTGTGGTCACCCTCACAGGCCCCGGTGGACGACTCCCTCCTGTCCATATGGAGTAGTCTGTGGTGTTTGGCTTCACAGCCTTTGTCGCACATATTCTTGTTTCGGCAACAGCCCATACAGCAATTGCATTTGGGCGAAGGCCTTTCACCCCCTTCATGTCCTCTTTTGGAATCTCTTGCTGAGAGACCCATTTGTTCCAGAGTTATTTGACATTTCATCATGTCCTTTGCAAGATCTCGCAATTTCTGCCCGTTTACCTTAATTTGGGCGCGGTCCAAAACTCTTCTTAGCGCAGCGTGCGTGATAACATGGGGTTGACCAAACGTTTTCAACAAAATTTGTCTTGCGCGCTTTGCCTTCGCAATATTGCAGCAAGTACATCAGCCGCGCTCTGTCATCACTAGCCCTGCTAGCTACGTTCACATCAAAGCTATTTTATGAAATTGCAAAACTTAATGGGATCACCATCGAACTTCACTATTCTGCCTTCGGCATGTTCATTGACAACATCATCATATTGCACAACTTTACTACAGAATTGTCAACATGACTACCTTTACAACCATCAGTGTTATAACCACCAACATCAGCCATTGAACCACACCTGCAAGCATCAGCACAAATTTCACATTCTGTTTTAAAGTCCTTTAAATTTGTTCTACTTATCTCGCCGTCATCTTGGTCTTCTTCTTCCAGCAGTTCGACTTCCAGCGCAGCATCCTTTATTTCGTTTTGCACCTTCAGTGCACTGAGTTTTTCCTCCAATTTGCGCTTGGCTCTCTCCAGCCTCTGCTGCTCCCTCAGCTGGTCCATTCTTTGTTGCGCAAGCCGCTGCTTGATTCTCGCGTCTCTGAGACGCGCGCTGCTGGTGCTGGTCGCTAACGACTTCACGGATCCCACTGACCCGCAGTCGCTTCGGTCCGCCGCGGTGATTGATCTGTATGGGAAGCAGACCTCTTCTGCCCCCTTAAGCCATGACGCGATTCGCGACTTGAATTCATTGAAGTTTGCCTGCTGGCTGCCATGTTCCTTATTGGCGTTGATCCTCAATTGATCGCCGATTGTTTCTGCATACACACAGAAATTTCTCTTGTACGTTTCCTATTTCTACACGTGCTCTTTATTTACAGCAATTACAATGAAGTTATGACAGGTCATAACGCAGGTAGTGACAAAGTGGTTTAACTAAGAGAGATAAGAAAGAGAAAAGAAGGACATAATACAATGCATTCACACTAATATTGACGATCATAATCTATCTAAAAGATACACAACAAATGAATATTATTCCTATCTCCTTTCTTAGCAATATACTGCAAAACTAACATGACATGAATAATCAAATCAAGTTTATGCTTACCTATAACCAAATATAAGATTAGCCGAAAATCAACATATATCTTCAAACTCTTTAAACTAATAAGGAATAACCAAATTATTATCCCGACTTATGGACCATACATGTATCTCAATTAACGTAATACAAACACCTTTAAACATGAAGAATTAAATATATAACATGCATAAAATATGTGGAATATACCTCCCATGAGCCTGGGGTGCACTAAATAGTATGATAACCATCAAGACAAATATTCAAACATCAAACAATAATAACCACTATCTCAAATTCTTAGTTATAATCATACAAACTAATTAAACTATTAATGAAATAAAGCTTTAATAACTCACCAACTATTATGGATCCTCTCACTCAACAAACACTTATCCAGATTTATGGATCATATATCAATTAACTGACTGGGTGAAGCCATGTTTTTCCATCAGCTGCACGATGGGAGCATTAACTGACTTATTGAGATCCACATTGAAATCTCCACAGATGATGGTTGTCACGTCCTTTGGGATGAGTCACAATAGCTCCTGCATGAGTGACAGGAACCTCTTCATATCGGATGATGGTGGCCTGTAGATGGTGATGTTGATGGGAGTCGGATGCTTGATTGAAATCGATGTCAACTCCAGTCCTTGGATGACAATGGGCAGATTTTCTGGGATGAGATGTCATCGTGCCATGGTCATGACTCCCCCTCCTTGCTCTGAACAATCAGCTCTAACCGAAGCACAGCCATGCAAGACATGTTCCTTATCTGCGAGACGTCTCTCCTTATTTAGATATGTTTCCACGAAACATAACACATCAGCTGATGTCAGGGCGTTGTCAGCAGCCATGTCGTCAAGGTGGACGAGGTATATACAAGGCCTACGAAGTATAAACAATATCGGTCTAGTGACAGTGTTGACTACGCCTGACACAGAGTTAGATCTAATAGCACGGGAAATAACTTGCGATACTCCGCAAAATAAACCCTCTTATTTTACATTTTAAAAATATCAATACGTCCTAACACTCATCCCATGTGAAAATCAAAACTACAGGAATATTTACCATCAACAGCAGGTTGTCCCATGAGCAATGAGTTCCATGAAATACTATGGTAGCCTTCAATGGACAAAAAGTGATCATATACGCCATTCTGTGCATGAAGTTCCTATACTTTACTATCAAAACTTCAAAGTCACAGAGAATTTGCAGGGGTCAACCAATCATCACCGAAATCTAATCGATTCTTTCCTGTTACTATCCGAACATTCCCTGAAAATTTGGTGCAAATCCGTTCATCCGTTCTCTAGTTATCTTGTACTCAAACAAAGAAACAAACAAACAAATATACGGAGCCCTTTACATAACCCTGCCGATTTTATCGGTGTGGGTAATAAAGCTTTAATAACTTACCAACTATTATGGACCCTCTCACTCAACAAACACTCATGGGTTCAGTCAATATATAATTCATTTACTACTCTTGCTTGATGGCACTGCTCTTCATCTGGATTCATATCGCAGAATGAGGGAGAATGATATACATGTATGTGGTTGTTGTTATCTACCACCACATTCACGAGAAGTTTCAGAAAGTGAAAGTAACCATTGCCTTACGACCATTTTCAAAACAACTTGACCCAAAGGAATGTAGTAAGATGAGCCCTATATAGTTTACACAGAGAAGGTTGTGTACTAACTCAATGGCAATACACTTTTCTACAGTACAAATTTTGATCCTTTATATTTCTTTAAGAAGCATATCCAAACGACTAAATTTAACAAAATAAGTATTTCCCATAAGTTTATCATTTAACTCAAGCGTGTGCATGCAAACGAACGAGTGGTTTCCTAAACCACAATATAGCCCTTACTGTTATACAGTAGCGTGCACTAGTGTTAAGTACACAACACTGCGTGATTGGCTGAAAAGCTTGAAGTGCTGTAAATGTGGACCACAGTGATGGACATTTTCTGTAGAAACAAATTAGCATTTCTGACCACTTTTTCAATTTTTTGAGCTTGTGTGCATTTGTCATGATTGACGAGTTTGAATATGCCGGTAATGCTTAAATATATTTTTCAACAATTTCCACTTCTCAAGGGAGTGGTCACAAAACTGAAGAATTCTTGGGCTCGCCCAGCGGCCTATTACAATTTCTGAGTAGCCGAATTGTTGGTTGACAACGTTGAGTTGGCCCACACGAGGGAAAATTGTTGTTGTGCAAGAGTTGACCAACCGTCCTCCCCTAATCGCGCCTGATCCTCCAGGTGAGGACTGATTGGCCTTCCCATGTTTGTGTCCTTTGGCAGGGCAGTCGTCAACATGAGGGTAGTATTCTCTGCAATAAAATCATGGTTGAGAGAACTAGGATTGCCATTTGAACGATTTTGACAGTTAGCATGTTTCTGTCCTTTTAACATATAGCATAATAGACAGTTCTTATACAGCGCATATCACATAATATTTGTATGTCTCTATGCACTTTAGATGAAAATAAGAAGAAAAGAAAAGAGTGTGTATGTACATGTATGTGAGTTCACTTTGTCGAATTGAGAAAAATTTTGAAGAAATGTGTTTTAAGAGCAGTCTTAAATTTGTCTAAAATATCAATGATTCTAAGTGAGTATGGAAGTTTATTCCATAAAACTGGGGCCGCATGAGCAAAAGAACGTTCACCATATGTTTTTGTCAAAATTGGAGCAACAACTAATAATTTCTTATTGTGTGATGGGAGATGTCGTGTTGGCTTATATACAGTAAGTAAGTAGATCATGTAAATATGAAGGAGTATGAAGAAAGTCTTCTCAACATCAACACCGGAATCTGGTGGTAAGCACGAACCAAGTCAAGTTTCGAGAAAACCTTCTTACCGTCAAGATTTGATGCAAAATCGTGAAGGTGGGGAATTGGATAACGGTCAGGTATAGTAATTCTGTTGAGTGCGCGGTAATCCCCACAGGGACGCCAATCCCCAGAAGCCTTAGGCACCATATGCAGCTGGAGGGCTCAATGATTCCGAGGTCAAGCAGATGGGAGAACTCATCCTTCGCTGCACGAAGCTTCTCAGGAGGAAGTCGCCTGGGATGTGCATGTACTGGCGCAACCTTAGTCTCAATATGATGAGTGACATCATGTTTCACTGGTAAGTCCTGATACCACGGTTGAATTATATCCGGGAAATCATCCACAATTCTGTTGTACTCAGACTGCAAAGTCGCCCTAGGAATCGTAAGACCAAGGGACACAGCATTACTGGCTACCCCAGTAACCGACAAGAGTGTCATCCTGTCAGTGAGCCTCTTGCCACGGACATCGACAAGAAGGCCAAAATGGCTCAAGAAATCTGCCCCCAAAATCGGCTGGGCTACATCAGCCAATAGAAACAACCATGGAAAAGTCCTTCGAAGACCGATTCGTAATGTAAGAGAACGCTGGCCAAATGTGCGAATAAGCGTCTTGTTGGCCGCCTCAAGACAAAAACTCGCCAGATTCCTCCTATCCCTGGAGGTAGGAGGGAGCACACTGACTGCGGCCCCAGTATCCACAAGAAACGCAAGATGTGCCGCATTAATCTCCCGGCCTAAGCATTTTCCTGTGGCTGCTGCTCAGGGTATGTGCATGGCACTCTACACTTATGCGCCTTCTCACCCCAAGATTGGTGGTACCAACACCAACCATCTGGAGCAATGACCACCTGCTCCTCAGGGCTCTGAGATTGTGGCGGAGTACGCCCTCTCGACATCTAGACCGACCGCGACCACGACTCTCTCGAAGCTGAGAACTCAGGTTCTCTACTTGTGAAGTGAGCCTTGCAATTTCAGAGCGCAATTCTCCAACCACAGAAGCGCCAGTGTCCTGCATGGCATTCACCATCGGAGGTACTGGCACCGCCATAATCTTATCTTAACTCAGCCAGTTGCTCATTGGAGAGTGAGTTACTGGCAGTAGCGAGTATCAACTGTACGTTTGCGGGCAAGCGCTGTACAAACAGCTGTTTCAGAATGCCCTTCTCTAGCTTCCTTTCACCCAACAACTGCTGCATTTTATGTAACAGTTGGCTGGGTTTCCGGTCGCCAAGTTCCTCTTCAGTCAAGAGGAGGTGGAGCCGCCTTTGCTCCAGCTCAGAAGTACGTCTTACTAGCTCGCGCTTCAGGGTCTCATACGGCTCTTCAGATGGGGGTGTAAGTAACAAGTCACGCACCTCTTGGGCAATCTCGGGCTGCAAAGCCGAAACTACGTGCATGAACTTTGTTCTTGACTGATTAATTTGCTTGGTATGAAATTGGGCCTCAATTTGACAAAACCCAATCTCTGGATCGGAAGGCCAGAAAGGTGGCAACTTGAGACTCAAAGGCCCCACCACAGGTGTGGTGTTAGAAATGTCACCAACAGAGTCAGGCACTGGAATATTCTCTTCTGCAATAGACATGTTAAACTAGTTCGTTTGACAAAATGTAAGATGAAATATATCTCACTTCACGCCTGGGAGAAAGACTAGGCCTAAACAAAAGAAAGGGACAAACGGCTGTGATATAGACTAGACAAAAGCCAAGCACGCCCTATAATAGACCAGGTTAATAATCGATATAATAAGGCAAGTTTATCTGATAGGCTAAGAAATGTTGAGATTTTTCAGCTGCTCGCTCACTAGGACAAGGACCAAACCTAGCGTTAGGCCGATAATAAATCTAGGCCCTAGCATAAATTCTTAACAAACTTGGCCTAATCTAAGGTACATGTATAAATATCAAAATGGAAGTGACAAAGTATAGCAATTGTACATCTAATCTACATGTACTGTACATGTATATAAAAAAAAATAAACCTGAGCCGGTCCAGTCCGGAAATCTAGTAGGAAATTTAAAAAGCCTTTTTAAAGAACGTTATCACGTCGGGGTCACCACTTTGGCTAAGTGGGGGAAAATATGAATGAATTTTTCCTCCACCAGCTCCTTTTTAGTTTTACTGTTATGCAATGGAAATTTACTCTTTAGCTTTCTAAATTAAATCGAAAAACCTCCCCCAGACAGGACTACTGACTCAAGTAAAAAAAAAATGACAATTCAGAAATTGATTTTTGAGTAACAAAAAATGAGAGTATTAAGTTTATTTATTTACTCACGAGTCGACATCTAAGTTGTTCTCACTGAGAAATATTCCAATTATATTTATCACTGGCAAACAGATATTGGATCAATTCCAAAAGGCATTAATAGACTATATGACATCCACAGAAATGAGAAATATTCCAATTAAATTTATCACTGGCAAACAGATATTAGATCGATTCCAAAAGGCAAATAATATATGATATCCAGAGGTACGATGGTTAAATGAGAAATAGATATTACTCCAATTAAGAGTCCAAGACAACTCGATGAATAAAAGTTTCGAGATGACACTAAGCAATCGCGTCCAAGTACGGAGCTGGAAGTCCAAATATCGGAGTTCGATAAGCTAGATCGAGACAGACTTGAAGTTAATCCATCAAGCTGAAGAGTTCAAAATGCAACAGAAGCTGGAATTCCAAATGTTGGAGTCCGCTGAGATCGAGACAAGCTTGAAGTTAGTCCATCAAGCTGAAGAAGAATCTTTGATGTTGTTCAAGCAGGAAGATGACGTAAACCTCGCAGTAATAGTCTCTAGTTCCAGAACTTCCAGGAATCAGCTAACAGTTTGTCGCAAAAATTAAGTTATAAAATGTTCCTGGTCAACGGCTCAAAAGCTCAGGCACAGTCACAAAACTCGCGAACAATGTCAATGATAAGCTGTCCAAAATGTTCTTGCAAGTTGAAATCACATAAGTTTCAATGAAGTCATGAAGTAGGCGGAGGTCCAGAAACAAGTTTGACCCTTTCAGTTTCAATATCGAAATTTCACAAAATATTCGAGTTCAGGCGCAGTCACAAAATATTCGCAGTCACAAAATATTCGAGCTAACGTAGATATGCTCAACTCGACGGGAACGGTCCTCTGTTGATAAAAATCAAGAACTAGGTCCGTTTTTAATAGGCGACGACAGTGCGCGTGTCCGAGTCTGAACTGCGCGTAGTGGCTTGTGTGTGCATTGTTGTGATGCAACTCTAGTTCGAAGGGAAGGCTTTTGTACTACGCGCTCGGTTCACAGAAGTCGAAGATCCAGCCAATCAAGAAGCAAGGACGCGCAAGTTCGGAGTCCAGCCAATCAGAAGTGAGGACGCGGGCAAGACCGTATAGGTACGAAGCCTAAAAATGTCACTACTTGTAAAGTTTGTGTTCGTTTATATACATAAAAATGCCATTTCTTGCCATTAAATGTAATTCAAATACATTGTAATATACAGCAGAATGTAATTTTAAATAGAAACTCCTTAATAACGATTAAATTGAGGCACACCATAGAAAATACAATACATAAGACAAAATATAATTGTCAAAAATATTGAGGCACACCAGAGACGCTAGTCCGTAAAGACGTTGATAACCTAATAACAATATCTTGAATTGGATTCGGAACTGGACTGGTAACCAGTGTAGATGTGTAAGACGGGGGTTATGTTATCGCGTTTCTTTGTACATGTGGCGAGTTTTTTGCAGAATTTTGGATAATTTGAAGCCTCTGAATTTGGCGATGAGGTAAATGAATGAGTAAACTGTTGCAAAAATCAAAGTGGCACATAACAAATGAATGGACTAAAAGTTCAGTTGTTTTTTGGTCATGTTTTTGTTTCTGTCCTTTTGACCTTCTGTTGACTGGGGATCTGTCACTGTTGCTCATTTCAACATCAGTAGCTCTTACTGCTGAGAGCGAAAGTGATGTGACCATTGCAGACCATTGCAAACAATTGTTCCAAAGTGATCTCCTGCTCTAGGGCCTTCCAGAAAAGCTGTTTTGATTGACTGTCTTCTATGATTTGAGTTTTGAACTTTGGCCCTCTCAGTGTCACTGAAGTCACTTTGTTGACCGTAGGGGCTTGCATCACATTGCAATAGCAAGGGCTTACTTGGGTCAGTGTGTCGCTCTAGACAAGTTCTTTGATTTCTGGAAGTTTCTTTCTTGTTCTTTTCCTTATGTGAGCTGGATCAGGCTTTCTTTAATCTCCTCGCTTCTCGTTACAATTGCTGATAAGATTCATCTTCTTAGTAAAGGAATATCGTTATTCTTTTTGATGACCATAAAATTCACTCTTTACTTCTTGTCTGTTCTTAGGATTCTGTAGAAACTGAGCTACTTGGGTTGTCTTGTACACGAATAAGTTTTCTGCGAGAATCTTACCATACATCACATGGTTATTGAATATGTATCCTGCCTACAGTATCCGGCTGTCTTCTAGGTTGCTTTGAAATTTCTTGTACCTGTCTGCTAGATCTGCTTGGTTGATCTGGTGTCCAGTCAGAAACATCCATCTTTCACTCTTTCTTGATGTACATGTAGCTTGTTGCTGCACTTTTTGATTCCAAGATGTTCTGATGGAAGGTGACTTTGTGGCAAGACACCTTCGTAGCCTGGATGAATTCTTTCATGCAACATTGTTCATAAGAAAAGTCTCATTTAGGACATCCTCCTTTTCTCTTTGCATCAGGGCCGGCCGTATTCTATAAACTAAAGCACGCTATTTCAGAATTTTTTCTTATTTTCTGCTTCGGAAAAAATCTAATTTAAAATGCATATTTTTAAAATTTTCTTCTTGAAGAGATTTTCTTTCATTGTTTTAACTAAGTTGTGCCAGGTTTTATGTATCTCATCCATATTCCTTTTTACAACAGGTTTTTCTTCTCCTTGAAGAGATTCCTTTCATTGTTTTAGCTCAGTTATGCAATTTTTATGCCTCCGCCCACCGAAGGTGGGTGCCGGAGGCATTATGTTTCTGGGTTGTCTGCCCGTCTGTCCCACTTCTCTTTACCACGATATCTGAAGAATCATTTGAGGTAGGAACCTCAAACTTGGTACTAGTATGTATCCCCATACGAAGATGAACTGATTAGATTTTGGGGTAAGTAGGTCAAAGGTCAGAGGTCACAGAGGTCAATTTCCATGAAATTATATGAAATTACTGGTTTTTAGCACCGTTACGTTGATAAGAACTTCAAACTTGGTACTTGTATGTATCCCTATACGAAGATGGACTGATTAGATTTTGGGGTAAGGAGGTCAAAGGTCAGAGGTCAATTTACATGAAATTACATGAAATTACATGAAATTCTTGGTTTTTAGCACCGTTACCGCGATATCTCAAGAACTCTCTGAGGTGAGAACTTCAAACTTGGTAACAGTATGTATCCCCATAGAAAGATGAACTGATTAGATTTTGGGGTAAGTAGGTCAAAGGTCAGAGGTCAATTAGTAATATAGGATTTTAGTGTTTTAAATCACAATTTCGCAATAACCATTTGATGAATGCGCATCAACTTGAACTATATCAATTAATATACTTGTAGGTGATCATGAATTATCTCAATGCAAGCGGAGGCATATTGAATTTGAAGACTCACTCGTATCTTTTGCTTGTTTATTTATCTCATCCACATTTCTCTCTATTATATGGTTTTGAGCATTCAATCTCTCAGTGGTGTCCTCCCACGCCTGCTCCTTATCTCTCGCTGTGATTCCATCACCAAATTTTGGTTTGAGTATGTTTGCTTTGTTCTTAAATTCTTCTCAATGAGGATATCATGTAGAGTCTGAGTGGAAAGGCTACATGTAGATCTGAAGTCTGTTCCATTCTTCATAATTCTTCCTACAGCAATCCCACTTGCAGCCCTCTCCTTCCTATTTCTGTATTTTACTCTTCCCATGAGGTTGGACACCCTGTCCCGCTCAGCTCGCTTGTCAACCTTATGTTCACATGCTTTCATGGCCACCGCGACCTCCTGCAAAGCCTTCCCTAGTTCCCTTGTCCCCAGTCGGAACTGGAATGGCCTTGCCAGAATTACCTCCCCGATTAAGACCAGTTCCATCTAGTTGTCCCGTAATATGCTTTAACAAAAAAAGAGACAATTTACTGTACCCCCCACTTTTGAATTAAACATGTTACTTAAAAAGACCTTTTACTTGTTCTAGTATCACCTAATGGTCACATATTTTCTGTGGAATTCAAAATTATATTATGTAACTTGCATTTTTCATAGTTAATGTAAAAATGGAATTCATATGAAATTTAAACTGGTTAATTCTCCCACACTTTACGTACAAAATTGTTCCGCAGTCAGAATAACCATCTGGGACAGGGCTGTATGTAGGAATTTTTAATATGTGTATTGATGACACTCCTCATCTAGTTGTATCCGATGGTAGCCAGAATTGAAATCAAGCTTGCTGAAAGTTATTGTGATGAGATCGTCCACAGTTGGTGTTATGTGATGCTCATGAAGCCTTATTGACATTACGTATGTCGACACGAATGCGTCTCTTTGCGATTTTGCTTCTGTACTACTGTTGAGACGTAAGGTGTGGGAGATTCCCAATAATTTTTTTTTCAAGAGAGCCTCTTATCTCATTCTGTCTCAGTCTGGGTTACATCCATTTCTAGGCTCTGGTGAATTCTTTGCCAGTTTATATTTGCCTGTGTCTGGCTGATTTCCCTTTTTGGGTTTGCTCTAGCTGATTTCCCTTTTTGGGTTTGCTCTAGGGAGGTCAGCTACCTTCTGGGGATCGGGTTGGATACCATCCTTTGAGTATTAATTCCTAAAGAAGTTGATACTTGTTTGCCCGACGTGGCACTTACTTGAATTGAGTGGAAGACCTTGTTGCGTTGCCACTTGCATGAACTTAAGACGGTTGCTGTCATCCTCCTCTGCTATACGACTACAGACTACTAGTACCATCTGCTATACATACCGCTCCTTCACAGCCTTCTAGAACTCTATCCATCTCCAACTGGAAGATGTCCTGGCCACTGCTGCCACCATGTAAAAAATAGATTTGTTATTTGGTGTGATTGGTACGTACATGTAGCTAGCTGTAAGTTGGTTCACAAAGTAAGGATATTCCACATATTTTTTTATTGAGATTCAGAGGTTTATTCAGGAGTACTTGCAGCCAAGACATCTGCCTCTGTACTCAGACTCTGTAGACTGGTGGTATACCACTTAAACATGAAGATATAATTGATTCCATTACACATTGTTTGTGCTAAATAAGTACTGGAGTGAAGTGAGTGCTCTATACGTGCATGCTTATGTTGACCTTCAATACTAAATTTTGGAGTGCTTATTTTGTTCAGGTTACACCTCTTTGTAAATAACAGGAAACTAATTTATTTGCACTACTGAGAGACAAAACAAATGAGTTTTACATAAACTGTGAAATGTTGTGATTTTCCATGACCTGTGAGAAAATTTTACATTTTCCCCTGACTATCAAGGCCTGGAAATTTCATAAGTGAAGGTACATGACTTGTCAGGTTTCCATGACTCTTGCAAACCCTGAATATTACGTTCAGACTAAAATAATGAAAATAATACTTTGGTATTTGTTGGGGAAAATCAAGTTAAATCAGAAATCTTGTTATGACAATACATTTCAGTGAAGCGAACTGATTTATTTCATGGTGCAATGATGAATTTGTGTAAATAGCACATGGGTGGCCATTATGAAAACAGAAATATAAGTTATTGTAATTATACATTTTATGAAAATTGGATGAAAGTGTAACTGCCACCAAAGTTAGATACCAACGTGAAACGGATGTTGAAAAGTTGATGTTTCGTTTATTCCAACAGTGCCGTGAAACTGTAACAAACAATGCACAGTTCAATAAAACAATCACTGAAATACATTGAATAAGATGTTTTACAATTAAACATATATATATATATCATTGAAGTCTTATGATAAAGTTATCCTGACAACGAAGCATAGCCTATAAACTTCTACAGGTAAATGCACATAAATATTCATAACATCAATTACACAATCATTTGAAATTACATTGAAACAGAGCAATAGTGAATTCATCAGTAATATGTAATTTGGTAATATATTCTTATTCCATTCCAACTTACCTCGTTGGCTGGACATTATAACTTTCAGTTGGCAGTAAAAGTTAATAACAAACGAAGAAAGGAGAACAGAACGAATGTTTCCTTTCGATATGTACCGTATCCAAATAAAAGACAAATCAAAAATAACTATATTGGTTGCTATGGTTCGCGCAGCGCGAACCATATAGCGCATCCAAGGGGGCGCAGGATGCTGCCAAAAAGGTTGCTATGTTGCGCATCCAAAGGGGTGCAGGATGCTGCCAAAAAAGTAAACCGGTGGCAGCCACACTCCCACCCAAAAATCCTCTTTGATTTTTTTGTTTTTGTTTGTTTGTATGTATATATATATATACAAGTTTGTTATTCACTTGATAAAGACGGTGTGATTACCGTCGAAAATTCGTGAGAGTAAATAAATAAGTTGGATAAAAGCATGAAATTTCTACTGGTTTTATATATACATGTATATATATATATATATATATATATATAGACACTTATGTCTACTTATTAAACTCCGTCGCAGAACTTTTGAACTCTCTCTCTCTCTCTATATATATATTATCTACAATATGAAAGTACACATGAAAGTACAATCAATACAAGTATAATTGTCATAAAATAAATATCAGATGAAAAATCTATGTTACACAAGTCATTCAAAAGAGGTAAAATGGTCGTATAGATCAAAACAACCATAAAATAGAAAAGAATATCAGGGAAAGAGTCAAAGATTAGTCCGAGTTAGGGACTAACGGGATCAGCTTGTGAACAGGTCTTTCAATCACAGTTCTCTTGTGGAGAGGTTTTCCATACCTGTCCAGATCTGGAGTTGCCATTAGAAGCTATACTCTACGAACAAAGCCATCATCGCTTGCGAATGTCTGAACAATCTGTCTCCCAACAAGAACCAAAGGTGCAATCAAACCGAGTGGATCATAGATGGAAGCAACGATGACAAGAATCCCCCGTCTTGTTAAGGGACGGTCTTTGAGGGTAAGTCTAAAGCAGAACTCATCAGAGTTGATGCACCATTGTATGCCAAGTGCTCTTTCGATTGATGTGGAGTCTTGCTGACCGAGTTCCAGACTAGTCTTAGCAACAACAGCTCGTTCTGATTCAGGGATGGTGCTTGTCACTCGTGGATTGTTACAAACAAACTTGTGCAGACGCAAGTTGCCTTTAGCACACATGGACACTGCCTTCTGGATAAGGTCAATCGCATCTTCTTCAGAGGATACACATTTTAGGCCATCATCGACGTAGAAATTCCTCTTCAAAAATTCTGCAGCTTCCATGCTGAGGTCTTTGTGGTCTTCAGCTATTTGCTTCAGCCCGAAATTCGCACATCCTGGGGAGGAAGTGGCGCCAAAGAGATGGACCTTCATTCGATAGTCCACTGGGGGCTTGGAGAGATCCCCATCCTCCCACCACAGGAAACGAAGATAGTTTTGATGTTCCTTCGTCACACGGAATTGGTGATACATTTTTTCCACATCACAAGTGAAGGCTATGGGTGCTTGACGAAATCTACACAGAACTCCGATCAGGGGATTGATCAGGTCGGGCCCTTGTAGAAGATGGTCGTTCAGACAGGTTCCTTGTTGACGAGCACTACAGTCGAAGACGACCCTGACTTTGTTTGGCTTTTTTGGATGATACACACCGTGATGAGGTATATACCAACTGCTTGAGGCTGACAATTCGTCTGTGGGAACCTTCTCTGCATCACCTCGCTTAAGAATTTCATTCATGAAGGTCATGTAGTGCTCATGGTATCTAGGTCTCTTCAGGAACTGATTCTTCAATCCTTTTAGGCGACTCATAGCAGCTTTTCGATTGTCCGGTAGATCAGGTTCACCCTTCTTGAAAGGCAAAGGCATCTCATAATACCCATCATCCCTTTGGTGGATTCCATCCTGGACAATCTTCAGAAATTTCTTGTCTTCCTGAGACATCGTGTCCTTTCTATCTACCTCATGAAAGTCTCTTTCCATCATCTGAAGAAAGTCTCCAGTAGTTACTTCCTTCAATTGTGTCTTGTAAATGTACTTCACATTAGACTGATTTTCTGTCAGACTGGGAGCTGCTACTTTCACACTGACAGTACGATATGTCTGCCCAAACATATCAAAGTTCTCTGCAGAGTCGGTCTGAGAACCACCAACGATACTCCATCCTAACTCTGTCTCCACTGCAAATGGCTCATCATTCTTTCCAAGAATGCAATTCTTTGGTGCAAGAGCCCTGGCACAATTGTATCCAATAAGCAGACCTATGGGACAATCTTGCTTTGGTGCGAGCTGGTTTGAGAGACTGTTTAAGTGAGGCCACTGGTTGGCTGTTTCTTCTGTAGGGATATGAGCTTCATCAAGAGGAATGGAGTTCCTAGAGTATGCAGCAGGGAGAGGTATCTTTGCTGCTGACTTGAAACCTCGAACGACAAGATTCTTGAATTTCCTACATGGAATAGTCTTGGAATCTGTTATTGTAGTCAAACTTAACATCGCAGTCTCGGGGGTCACCTGAAGGTCATTTCCAATGCTATCTGTGATGAATGTTGTATCCGACATCGTATCTAGTAAGGCATAGACTAGTATCTCCTTCTGAGGATTATCCAGACTGGACAGGTAAACAGGTAGAACCATTGATGTGAGAGAACTATCTGCATCTGATCTGACCCTGTTACAAGATGCTTCTTTCTCTTTGATAATTTCTTTGGCCTTAGTAGACTGTGTCTCCCGCTTATCACGTTTTCCTTCCGAAGTAGGCTGATTTAGTGTATCATCGTGTAGACTGGTTGGATGGCGCTTACTGCACTTCTTGCACTCAGCCCTCTTTGGACACTGTTTTGACATATGACCTTTGCAGAGACACCCAAAGCAAAGTCCTTCCTTCTTCACAAAGTCTCTCTTTTGCTCCATAGATTTCTGATTGAAATCCCTGCACTCATTCAACTCATGATTCTGCCGTTTGCAGAAGATGCAGGTCTTCTGGGTAGTGTTTGTCTTGCTAGCTATCGAGAAGGTCGTCCTTTGTTGTCGAGATACAGACTTCTTGCTTTCTTCCTGTATCTGGATAGCATTGTTTTGATTCTTGTCTTTTCCTGTCTTTGTTGTCTCGTATGTCACATGAGGATCATTGGCAATATCAGCTTCCTCTACTAGAAATGATACAAATTCTTTGAATGATGGATATCTTCCAATGTCTTTCTTGAGTTTTGCTACTGTGCGATTCCATCTGTGTACAATCCAATCTGGAAGTTTCGTGCAAATCTTGCTCATCTCCCGCATGTCATTCAGGATTTCCAAGTCTTTGATTTCCGATGATGCTACGAGACACTGTTGCAAGAAATCTGAAAGCCTCTGAAGGCCTGTGGGATCCTTAGAACCAATTCTTGGCCATGAGTCAAGTTTGGATCGAAAGGCTTCTGAAATTGTGAAGGGGTTGCCAAAACGCTTCTCAAGCACTTTTCTGGCCTGTTCATATGCTTTCTCTGACCTCAGCAAAAAGAAGCCGCTGACAGCATCTCTTGCCGATCCTCCAAGGTACCTTCTGAGGTAGTGTATCCTTTCACCGGATGGAATTCCTCGACATTCAATTAGAGTTGTGAAGGCCGATAGCCAATCAGGGTATTGGAGAGGATCACCCATAAATATAGGAGGCTCAGGAATGGGTAACCTACTAAGTGTCATCGTTCGAGTGAGCACCTCTACAAGATTTTCATTCTGGTGGGCCACACCTGAGGAACGAGCTGGCTGGAAGACTGGTGAATCAGGATTCAAGGCCTTAGTCTTTGGTAGTGGAGGATCGTCAACACTGGAAACGCCATACTTCTGTAACTTTATGTCCTTTGCAACTGTCTCACTTTTTACTTGCTTAGGTGATCGAATCAGTTGCCTTGATGACCTCATAGTAGCAGATGACGCACCATCATCTTCTTCCTCTTCATACACTCTTATCATGGCCTCTTGTGCCTTCAGTTGTCCTTCTAGGCGTTCCTCTTCTATTTCTCTGCGTAACTGTTCTATCTTGAGTGAAGCTTCTTTCCTCCGAGCATCTTCTTCCATCTCGAGGCGCTCTAACACCCTCTGATATTCATTTTGACGCTTCTGAGCAGCAAGCTTCTCTTGCAGAGCTGCTGCTTCAGCTACAACAACTACCTTTTTCGAGGAGATTGTGGACATTTTCGACATCTTGGACGCAGCAGATTTCCTCGAGACAGATGGCACTTTGATGGAGGATGCTTCACGTCTAGATTCAGAGACGGCAACTACGATTTTTGAAATCATGTCAACAATAATTGGGGAAAGCTCATCCAAATGCTTAGCTATGTCCTCATTCACGCCGCCTTGGATTTCTTCAAGCTCACCTGCAGCTTGTCGTAGTGAATCAAATCTTGCAGAAATATCAGATTTTCGTAGAGAAAGTTCATTTTCGTTAATTGGAACTGAAGACAGCAATCTGTCAGTGTCCTTTAGGGTTGTTAGCATGTCAAGATGTTCTGAATAAAACTTGCCTTGTAACTCTTCATCTCTGTTTTGCATGATTGCCTTTTCTGTTAGTTTCTTTATGCGAGTAGAACGACGCACATCCTCGACAGACATACTGTATATCAATTATGTCTATAGCCAGGCTACTGAATGCAATTAGCCTAATTCAATATGCAACTTGCTGTACTATAATAGGGAACCTATTACATTCTTCAACCCATAAAAATAAAGCATACAAATTCCAAGTAGAGAATATACAATTCTATCAAGAATTCTCAAACAAAGAAATGAGATATGCTGAATTACAGTATAGAATAAAAATACTGTACAGACAAGACACGTAAAGCTCTTGTGAGTGTAACTGAGCGTCTACAAAATAACCTGGAATTAAATTGCAAATGATAGAGATTCAATTAAACTTCAAACTTGAGAAGAGTGTACTTAACTGCTGACACAAAATCATCCACAAAGTATTTACCTCAAAAAGTTTCTTTGTAACGGAGATAAGTTATACAAATCATGTAATGCCTGTACATCAATCACTATCAATCAATTGCAATATGCCTACAAGTCATGAAAATAAAATTGCATGAATTACTGAAAAGGAATCAGTGTTACAACTTACATGTTGATGCAATGATATCAAAATTCAGGATGCTAATATGAATTAAGAATAGAGGTAGAGTTTATAAAGTCTGCTTGGTAACCTTGCTTCAGTTCAATAATGCTCGAAGTTGCTATGGGCCCAGTTCATCAATATTTCTCGGTTGCATTGACTAGATGTTGGCGAGATGTTTTCCAAGGTTTGAAGCCGTCACTCAGTTGCCGAATTTCCCGTGTTGTGCCTTAAAACGATGGCTTGAAGGGAACGAATGCACTGGTTGACTCGAATGGCTCAGCTTGGTACACGATCATCTACGCCTATACTTGCTGTTGGACAGGATTCAATGTCCATCGAGTTTCACTGCAACTGCCACCAAAGTTAGATACCAACGTGAAACGGATGTTGAAAAGTTGATGTTTCGTTTATTCCAACAGTGCCATGAAACTCGTTGGCTGGACATTATAACTTTCAGTTGGCAGTAAAAGTTAATAACAAACGAAGAAAGGAGAACAGAACGAATGTTTCCTTTCGATGTACCGTATCCAAATAAAAGACAAATCAAAAATAACTATATTGGTTGCTATGGTTCGCGCAGCGCGAACCATATAGCGCATCCAAGGGGGCGCAGGATGCTGCCAAAAAGGTTGCTATGTTGCGCATCCAAAGGGGTGCAGGATGCTGCCAAAAAAGTAAACCGGTGGCAGCCACAGAAAGTATTACTTTGATATTTTTGTATATAAGAGATACATGTATTAGATATTAAAACTAATTTGAACCAACACTTGTTGCAGCATGTGGAATTTGTATTTAAAGATGGTCCTTAAGGTGGGTTTCCGTGGGGCGCGCGAATGATTCACAAAGGATGTGCCGTTTGTACGTAGTTCTCACAACGTATGTGCGAATGTCGTGTGTAGCGTTGCGGAAATATAGCCAGTCCACATACACAAAGAACATGTAGGCCAGACATCACATGGTGTGGATTTGCAGCCAAACAGGCAGCAAACAGGCAACAAACATGCACCAAACGTACGTGAGAACTTCACACGAATCCTGTGAGAATGTTGTGTGAGCAAAACCTTTGAAGGCCAAACGTTCGTGAAAGCGTCAGTTTTGGTTCGTGTGTAGCTCGTGATTAGTTCGGGAATACTTTGTGATATTTGTTAAATTGATCGCCGCGAACGGTAGGCAAATTAACAGAGGGCCTCGACATGAAAGGCTCGCATTTACTTCTTTGGCGAAGTCGCCTGTTCTCAAGAAGATTGTGAACAGTTTGTGAATAGTTCATGAAATGATCGGACGAACTTCGCTACTTTCACGAGACAAACTGTCAGAATCTGTTTGGGGTTTCACAAAGATTTTGCGAACATCATGTACGTCGTGAGTAGGTTGTGCGCATATGATGAAGCTATTCAGATATTTTTGAGAGCAAATCACGACCCGGGTGCTGGAAACGTTTGCAAGAAATTTCAAACTTTAAACAAATTTCCTCCGAACTTACAACAACTCCCGCGAACAATTGACGCTTCCAAAACCCTGCGCGTTTGGCGAGCTGTTGAACTCTGCCTTTTTTTTGACATTCGCATTCTTCACGAATCATTCACATGCCCCATGAAAACCCACCTTTAAAGAAAAGAAATCATACTGTGAACTGTAATGCTGCAACCTGCTCTGACAACAGTTGCTCCGGGCTTTATTTCATAGAAGTTACAGGGTTGGGGTTGCAAGTGGGTTTTAGGTTACATCTAGGTTTAGGATGAGGGTTATTAGGTATAGTGTTTGGTCCAGATTTGAAGTTATGAATTCGGTTAGTGTAAGATACTGACCGAGGAGCAATGGTCACCAGAACATGTGTCAATCAGCTATGCATATAGTGAATGTGGAATGGATGTGGAATGGATGTGGAATGGATGTAAATGTGTTCATATGCTGACTTTGCCATATGTGTAGATGTAGAATAGGGCGTGTACGAAAACTAAATCCGATCTGGGTTCTGTACATGAGATTTTACATTATCCTATCCTTTCAATATTAATCTGTAAAATGTCAGGTT
The DNA here is from genome assembly GCA_025617745.1 of Heliocidaris erythrogramma. Taxonomy (NCBI): domain Eukaryota; kingdom Metazoa; phylum Echinodermata; class Echinoidea; order Camarodonta; family Echinometridae; genus Heliocidaris; species Heliocidaris erythrogramma. Next base: position 19,213,297 of record CM046867.1, read on the forward strand.
AAGTTTTTGTGGTTGATTTTATACATGCTAGCTGTAGACAAATTATATTTTAGGTGATTGATACCCTCCAACAAGTTTGAAAACCATATTAACAGATCAAACTAAAAGTTTTGAAAAAAACTTAGGCTGCTCAACACAGCGATTCTATGAGGTTCAATAGGTGACAAGGCACCACAAAACCACCAGTTACCAGATATGAATTTCAGTTAAGAGGAGATTCTCCGCTTTAAAGTGATATACAGTGCGACCCAGAAAAAACAAAACCCTAAAACAAAGGGTTATTTTAACCATACCATGTGCTCTATGACAATAATTATCCATTTTCCATAATCTAGAAGTTTTATGCTTTTAAGCGATATCTTGATGGCATCCATCCGTACATGCTTTACAGAGCAGCAGCATTTTGAAAATGACATGTATTAAAAACTCAGTTGTGCCGGATTTGGGTAAAACCGTGAAACGTTAGGATCACAAGCGAACATCACCCACATGTAACATAACTTTTAAAACCCTATGAGAAGACTATTTTCATTTGTTTCTTTAAGTAATGAGGGTAAGGACAACACCCTCATAGAATAAAGGATGGACAATGTTTTGTTGATGTTGGGGGTAAAGAAAGGGGATGTTTTGTATTGAAATGCTACCTGCACTAATCGAAAGGAAAAGCAATTGTTTACATTTTTCTGAACTGTTTCTTTTAAAAGTTTCTTTTCAGAACACAGCGGACAGACGGGTGATATTTTTCATAAAAATAAAGTAAGTGGCACTTTCCATTGTCATCAGATGGAATACAAGGTAGAAAAGGCACATAAATTTTGGGGACGTATGCCCCTGCCACCACTGGAAATTGGTATTGACCCACGTTTTATGAATTCCTGATTGAATGCATGCTGTCAGACAAGGGAATTTCACGTACCATATCTCTTAAAGCTGGGATTTCTATTTAGTCATTTTCGCATGTGATACTCACGTCTTCACGGTTTTTCTGGCACAACTGAGTTTTTATGTGTCATTTTCAAATGCTGCTGCTCGGTACAGCATGTACACCTATGGATGGATGCCATCAAGGTCCGTATCACTTAAATGCATAAAACTTCTAGTTTACGGGAAATAGATAATTATTGTCGTAGAGCACATACTTTCATAGTGAGGTTACAATAACCCTTTGGTTTAGTGTTTTGTTTTTTCTGAAACTCACTGTATAATCATTAGCATCAGGTGTTCTTAACCCACTTTACAAAGAGTTGAATGCCCATGCCCTTAATTTTGAGATAAAAGGGTTTGAAGTTTGCAGTCTATTGAAGCTCACTCCGACTTGTGAGGTTGTGTGCAAAGGAGGATGAGAACTCAATAGAAATTTATATGAAGGGATTATCAGATTGTCCTAAAACTTGACATACTATTTAAGCTCATCGTGCCCATTATAGTTGGCAAGTATCAATACAAGAACTTACTCTGTTTTAAAGTTATGGGAGATCAAAATGAGAGAAGTATTCAGGGTCGTAAAAAACAAACTAATACAACAAAATCTATAGAGACAAAAAACATGGATCTACTAAGAAAATGTCAAAAATACCACTTTTAGATTGTTTGGTGCCTCCAAATTTTTATATAACTTAGAAAAAAGTTTACTCTTTCAGGAAATACCCAAAACTAATATTTGACCATGCCAACCAAAACACATTTTTTGAGCTCTAACTGAAAATCAAAATTTTTTGTGGTTTTGTGATGCCTGGGGGGCGTTTCATGAAAGGACTTGTCAGATATTTTATCCGACAAATTTGCTATCAGCCAATCAGATGCAAGGATTTCAGTAGCTTATAACAGTTGTCGGATAAAATATCTGACAACTTCCTTTCATGAAACGTTCCCCTGGTCACACTTTGATGTATGCATGTCACAATGTATTTGCTTGTTGCTATGATTGTAACAAACTCTCATGAGAATCATTGGTATATCAACCAAGTTTACAGCAAGTTTGGAGTGATATTTTCAGGTGTAAATGAATGAAAGAACAGTGAACATACATGTACATGTACATGTACATTATGTACACTTCAAAATTGCGTCCGGTTGATAGAGGGATCCGGTGGTCAGATGAACAATTTTAGACTGTACCTCCGAATTAAGGCAGTTTTCTGACACTACATCTCATGACTCCATATCCCACAAAGTACAGTGATTTGAAACACAAACATGGCAAAGACACAAATATTTCACTTTACAATTCAAACAATGTTTTATTTTATATTACAATGACATAAAGGGGGATAAATGTGAAAAGAATGCATAAAATTCTATCACATTTAATACAAAGTTTGCAAACTATATAACAATACATAGTAACTATTTTTAAATTCACTCACCCCTCCAAAAAATCTCACATGATTTATGTACTTGACTTACAAGTATAACATCTAAAAACGACAAAAATATTGATGTGGCATTGGCAAAAGTAATTTGAAGCACACATGATAATACCGGGTCCCTGTTTGAACAAAGTAATAAAACTTATAATCAAGTTATAACTAACTCCATCTTAACTTTTCAGACCACGGTGATAAAGTCTGATGTCTATTAAAGACCCGTCTATTCTGAAAAGAATCTATTAACTGTTACCCGATGTGGGCTATGAACTAAGAAAAACACATGTTAAATTTGAAAACAATGTCAAAATTGAAAAACCAACTTGCATAATATCAATTGCAACTTTGTAAATAAGGAGATACGAGCCTACAATTTATGTAGATTAAAGGCAACTAGTTATAAATCTGGCCCTGGTCTATGCAGACAAAAAAGTGGGCCAGCCCTCCATTAACCATGCCTGAACCATTTACACCCTAAGAAAAGACAACGTTTACGAAAAGGGTAAAACTTCTTTCTGTTACGTATAAAAAGATCCCATTTTAATATCCAACCCTATGAACCACTGACAAAATCAAAGGAGCATATGAATTTGTTGTGTGCCTGGAAGGACGCGAACACCAATTTTGGGTCAAATTTTTTTGATTTCCATATAGAATTACAGAAAATTGTCTACTCTTTCTTTTGATACCACACTTCAAACTGACATCATTATGACATAATAAGCAAATACGTGTAATAAAACGATGCAGTCACATGCATTCCAGACTTCTTCCTGGCAGGAGGACGTCTGCTTGCTCACTGCGTTTTTGCGGGCATGTCCGATCCGATTCAAGATGATTCCCAGCAGACAGTCGTCAAGTGCCTCGCGCGCAGATCCTAGTTACCGTCTGCTCCTTTACAGCTACAAATTGTTTCTGTTGCGGTAAGTTTGAAATTTGGAAAGATAGATTGTGAATGACAATAATGACATTCCATTCTTGAATGATATATGCCATCTGTTGGCGCTAATGCACTTTCGTATACAGCCTGCATCTCCAGTTTTAGAGAACAAATTTTCGTCAAAATTTCACAGAATCATCACCAACAGGGAACACTCTATTACGGCTTCGATGTTGGTGTCGTTGATCTCTCCGCTGTGTGCTTCGTGCTCGATACTCTTAAACTGAAGCTAGCAAAATATCCTAGGTGCTATAGATACATTTATATCCCTCATGTATAGTTTTTTGCATTACGATTGTACAGAGCACGAAAAAGGGATAGTTTCACTAGAAATTTGAGTGAGCGGGAGAAAATCTATTGGGGGTGGTATAGTACATTTCAGAATCCACTTTTTCCCGCCGCAATCACCGATACTTCTGCGATCGATATCTAAATTTCTAAAATTTTTGCAGTACAGCGCAGCGAGAGCGAAAGCAGCAGCTTTAAGTTTCTTCAGCCGGTAGGGTGTGCATAGCCATCGGGAGAGTTCCGGCGCGCTGCAGCTCTAGAGCTCTAGATAGAATGCATAATGAAAACGTATACGGATGCGCAGATATCTGAGCTGCGCGCACAGTGTGCATATACATTAATATAGCGCATCATGTGCATGTTATGTACATGGAATTTAATTATTGTTTACGTTTAAATTACACAAAATGAAAGAGCCACCGAAATTATTATGATTGACCATGACAATGTCATAACAAGGGGATGTGGTTGATAGCGTTTATAGTGATGGTTGTGGCGACGAGGGTAATGATAGAAGTGATAATTAGAGTGATAATCAGAGGCGGAGCTACGTACAGAGGGTTTCAAGTGATCAAAAAAAGAAAGAGAAAAAGAAGAAAAAGGAGGAAGAATAAAGAAGAATGGGGAAAGGGTGGGTCATGCAACTATAATAATACCCCTATTTGTTCATTTAAAACATAAACTCACCTATGGGTTATCTATGGGTTATCTTACGAGTGAATGGGGCTTACGCAATCCTGATGGCGTATCCCTTTAAAAGGGATATTGGCACTCTGCAGACAATCAGAGGCTTGATTTCCTTTTGGAAATTATAAAACTCTTTTTTAATAAACTTCTAAAAAAAAGTAAAAAAAGTGAAAAAAGTGAAATCATAACAAGCAAGCTCAAATAAACTCATAGAAGATAAGGGACAAGATATGGATGATTAAGTAAGCAAGCAGCATATATTATGTTGCCAACAGCTGTGCATCATCCATCCAACATATATATAGACTCCGAAGACATCCAAATTCCACAGACAAAGTAGACTGCCAACAGTTGAAGTTTACCACAAAAAAAAAACGAAAAGAAAAGAAAACTAGACTTGAATTCGTCACGAAGACGAATTAGGTGGTCTGTCCTTAAATTGGCACGATCATGATTGTAATCAGGATGATCATATTAATGGGGAAATACTAAACAGAAGACAGGATGTCAAGAATGCCATGAATGGAGATGCTTCCTGAGGACAGGAATGTAGCAAAATGTGTATCGGTCATTGTAAAATGATTATGGTGATGATAACGGTGATTATGATGATTATAATGATATAATGATGATGGCGATGATATAATAATAGCGATGATGATCATGACGGTGATGGTAATAATGATGATGATACAGGATACTTGGGAGATTAACCCCATAGCTCTAATACAGGACAGGAAATCACAATTTCCATAGGGTTGTACACAAACTACTGCACACTACTTTCTAATAGACATAATACGGAAAATAAGGCAGTTTATTACATGATTTGTGATTTTTTATGTTACAATAGTCGAAGAGGATGGTAAAATGACAGGCAAAAAGAAGCAAAAAAAAAAAAAAAAAAAAATCGGCCCCGGGGATCGAACCAGGTACCTTGACCATGGTAGTCATGTGCTTTACCGATAGACCAGAATATTTCCCATAGAGATAACACGTAAACGAAAACGGGATTCTCAAATCACATTTTGTACTGAAAAATTGGGCATGATCCCGACATCTGATCAAAAATTGGAGGGCTTACTAATGAAAGCTTATAGTCTCAGCTACAACATATTAAAATCTGGAAGAAAATAGACCAAAAATAACTGAGATACTGCTCAGAGAACGATGTCATGTAGATTCATGATTCGAAAAAAAATCATCTTCCATAGACATAACACGCAAATAGGGAAAATTATGACATGGCATCTTGCATTGAAAATTTCAGTGTGATGACGTCATCAAAATGAAAAATGGTGGTAACTGATCTGGTAGAGAATTGTCTCAGCTATAACATATCAAAATTTGGAAGAAAATCGACTACCTATTACTGAAATATGATCAAAAGAATACAAAAATGATGACGTCATTTTTTCAAAATCATTTTTTTGAGTTCATATGCAAATATGATGACGTTAAAACATGAGATCGGCAAAAATTATACATGATTTCAAATCTACAACTCACAGGCTTTCAGAATATGTAAAGAAATTGGGTGGTTTCCGTATATTCTGAGGAGCTATGGCGAATTCTAGATGGGCATGTTTTTACCACTTTTTACATTAGAATGCCCATTGACGTGCGCACGAATTTGAAAGTTTGACGCGCGCGTACGACATTATGGAAGGTCGAGATTGACTGTAAATAGTTGGAAATTGTCAAGAATAGTGTCAGGAAGACAAAATATGCGAAAAAATGGCGTTTTTTACGTTCTCTACGCGCTGTGTGCGCGCATAACGCGCGCACGGACGCGCACGGACAGAAAAAATTAAAATGCTTAAAATGTCCTGAACAATACTCTAATTTGATTAAAAAGTGATTTTGAGCATTTTTAAATTTTGACGCGCGCGTACGTGCGCGTCATGATGTCCGCGCAAATTTTGATGACATTTTATGAAGACCCTTGACCTGAAGTTAATGTATGTTAAATATGGTTCATTTTTTATGACTCGTTATGAAGATATGATTGATAATGTGATATCACAAAATGGCGCCTGGATGACGTCACGATGACCTGATGACCTTGAAATAGATACCCGAGCTTGATCTGATATGTCCTCATGACTGTAGAGATTTTGATAAAATTTGACTCAGCCGATATTGAGGAATCATGGTAACAAGAAAGTGGTGGAAAAATAAAAATAAATAATAAATAAATAAATAAATAATAAAGAAAATTCTGACGAAATTAAGAGGTGGTCTGTCGACTACGACAGACCACCTAATGACAGAAATGCATGAAAGCGAAAAGGAAGAAATATTGGTTAAGAGTTGAATAGTTGGTCTGGAAGGTTACGGAAGAAGATAATAGAATCACCATATACCTAAAGGTTGGGAAAAAGTACAATGATGACGTAAAAATGGAGTATCAGGAGTAGGTGTGCAATTAGGTGTTTATCATTCCAAATTGTGAAGATGTAGTCAAAAGCATTCTGGAAAAAGACTAATCACAAAGGACATTACAAAATTGACAACTTAAGTATCATAACTCACAGAAGTTCTGTGGGCAAAATATTGTTACACTACATACTGTCTCACAGAGTTCCATTTTATCTTGCATCCATTTGTCCATTAAAGTAGACCTATAATTGCAAAACAAGTTTCTTCATCAATAGTTTTCATCTCAGAAGCAAAATGTCATGATTTCTGTAGATTTAATTGAGTGTTCCAAGAAGGCATAATACAAATTTATTTTGTCCATTTTATCAAGCAGTGTTATCATCGCTTGACACAACAAATGAGACAAGACGTGGTCTTGGAAGTTTTCTCTATATTAACTGCTGTGCTTGTGGCATGGTTAACTGTGTCCCCACTGGAAAAAGCCACAGGCAACTAGGGGTCAAAAATGGGGCTGTGATCTCTGATGTCAACACCAAAGCAATATCAGGTTAAATAGAAATGACATGTACTTCAGGTAACTCTCATATATGGTACATCATGACAAGGATAAGCGCCTGTCTCACTGGTTGTCTCTAAGAAGGGAAATGGAGTTGTTTTCAGATGTCATTTTCACAGACGAATGTAGTGTGCAACTCCATCCAAATTCTTTGGTTTCAGAAAGGTTGGCAAGCAAAGGAAAATTAAACAAAGGCTGAAGCACCCTGGAAAATACATGCGTGGGCTGGGATTTCTGCTAGGTGCCACAGAAAGTTTGTCATTCACTCACTGTATTTCTATAGACTGGCAACTCTACAACTAAACTGATTGTTTACGCTATATTTAGACCATTTAGTGGTTTGCAAAGTTAATTAATAGGCATGTTAACCATGACTACAATTTGAGAAACATATAAGAACGATCACTTAGTCAATGTGGTAAAACAGATACATGTATAAGAAAAACAGGAAAGGGTTTATTTCAGATACAACCATTTATTGAGTACATGTACAGTATAATCATGTCATACGAAGTATGGAAAGCCTAACGAGATAACTCAAAATATGTTATTTGTCTATGCATTATCTTTGCAGATTGAATAGAATAAAACTACATGTACAAATCACTGTAGGATATCTCAATCTAAACCGGATGCATCTCGGCTTGTTCTGTGCACGATCCAACATCGTTATTTCCCTTTCTCACTACAAGAATTTTAATTCAATTATTCAAAAGAGTCACAAGATTGGCGGAACTTGACAGAAAGGTGAAAACTGGAAGACCAAAAATGTAAACAGATTAATTAAACAGGAAAATAAAACAAACAGAAGTATATCATGCAAAAAAGCAAGTAGCATAGAATATTAAAGAGATTCAGGGGTGGTATAGAGGGATCGAATAATATGAATTTGTCATAAATGAAAGGAAAATAACTGTAAGTACTAAAATGAGGAAAATTCCACCTTTGTCAGGCTCTTACGCAGTATAATTGTTTGGAAACAAACGTTGAAAATAGGGAAAGGAATGCGCGCTTGCCTCATGTCCATTGTGTGCCAATTCAAGGAGATGAAAAGGCACCGCGCGTGCGGCCAGGGAGCGATAACAGACAAGAAGCAGGTCATAACCGACTCTGCTTTATCCAAAATGGCGAGTTCCAGCAGCTTCGACGATCTATTGACATATGCCAGGAACTTGAAGATTCCAGAAATGAGGATCACAAAAAGATGTTTTGTGTGTCAGGCACCACTGGCAAATGTCAGTGCAGCCTTCATGTCACACATGAAAAAAATTCATCCTGATGTCTACAAGGAGCAGGAGATGGAAGAAGAGTATAAGCAGACTCAACGAGACGATCAGAGTGCTGCTGGGCACAACCCCATCCACAACCCCGAGATGCCAAGCAGCTCCAATTTGTTCTCGTCCACAGCTACTTCGACGTCGTCGAGGAAGCCGGCCTTCACGGAGGTCGAGGAGCAGACGCTCGCATCAGTCTTCAAATAATTCATCAGGGAGAGAAAACGCCCCCGGCTTCATGAAGTTAGGGCCCTCATACGGGAAGACGAGAACCTGAATGAGACTTTCCAACATAAATAGGATATTCAGATCCGCGATAAAATAATGAATATGTTTCCTAAAAAGAAGAAGCCATAAAACTCGAAATGAGGATGAGAAGAAATGAAAAAAAATGATTGCAGGTACTATTACTATCACTGTCACTGTCATTATTGTTATTTGTATATATCCCTTTTGACACTGGAGACCGTAGTTTTTGGCTTATTCACCATGACCAGCCTGAATCCTCTTGCTACTTATGTAAAATCAAAGGGTTCAATGATCAACATATGCATGTCAAAATTACTGATCTGATATTTTATCATCTTTGTCAAATTCTATTCTTTTACATGAACACTACTTGTATTTTATAAGAATTGAAAGATGAAAATGATTGCAGGTACACACTGGAGACTGTAATTTTTTGCTTATTCACCATGACCAGCCTGAATCCTCTTGCCACTTATGTAAAATCAAAGGGTTAATGGTCAACATATGCATGTCAAAATTACTGATCCGATATTTTATCATCTTTGTCAAATTTTACTCTTTTACATGAACACCACTTGTATTTTATAAAGATGAAATTATTTCTAGAATAATTTCAAAATGAGAGTGAAACTTGAATGTATTCAAGAGAGCGATAACAGGAGAAGTTTTGGGCAGTTTTGTGACAAATGTGTTGTAGTAGGGCCTACCCCTTACTATTGTCACTAATGCATTATTAGTACAAAATGTTGGTTAGTTTATTGTCACAAATTATGATAATGATTTAAAGCATGTGATTGGTTTTTTCAGAATTGTTACGTGGCTCTTGAGAAGCCAATTTTAATAAAAGCCATTTTGCTCTAGTTTGCAGAATAAGTAAAAAAAAAAAAAAAAAAAAAAGAAGCAGGTCATAACCATGTTACATGTTACATGTACACTAGTTGTAATTTTCAGACCCCGCAATTTATTTACTAGCATGAACCACTGAACTGAAATTTTCGAAAATACAAGCTCATTAAAACCATGAAGCTACACCTTCAACACACGCTCAAAGTTGCACAATGTTAATCGTTTTGAAGTCATGAACAACGAATATGAATAGGAATTAGTTTAATTATATATCTGGGTGTTAGTGCTTGCTCAAGGATACATCAAACTCGTATTTTCTTCATTGAAGTACATTTTTTTCCCCGACCAAATAGGTAGGGACTTGAATATATATGACAACCCATTCATTTGATTTATTTTGTATGTCCAAAATAGTTAACAGTGCTTGTCTGAACATTTTCAGACTTGTGCTACTCCCCTTGTACGAAAACCCTGGATCATGCCTATGCCCCCGTGAGGCCAAGTAAAACTGATATTCCTATAGTTTCTCGTCTGGATTTTTTGAAAATGAGGGGGTACCATGTTATTTGACATTTGATATTTTTCCATGGCCGCCGCACATACAAATGCTACTGGGCTCGTCTTCCCGTTATACAGCTGTATTTATATTCTTCTTGGGTCCCTGACCCCCAAAAGGCATCAGAAGGCAAAAAAAAAGGATGCGGGTGGGGATGAGAAACTAGGAATAATTTTTATTTGGTATGACCTCCCTCACCCCCAAAACTAGGTCAAGTATTCGTGGCGATATGCATATTTGTGACAAGAAGATTAAAATAAGCGAGCACTATCATGTTCACTGTTTTTTATTTATTTTTTAAGAAACGCCACTCTTTCAGAAAAGCTCCGCGGCCCCTAAAAATAAGGCATGTTGACATGCACGCAATGTTGGTCGATCGGTGGGCGGCGGGTGTGGTTCATGAGGTCCATACGGAAGGTTTGCAGTAACGTTGTTTGGACCTGTGCTTTGTTTAAATTTTTTTCCATTGATGTCAAACAAAATACATGTACGATTCGTGAATAATAATCCGTCTCGATAGCACATATTATTCGGTGGTGGCATATAAAGTCCTATATCCTTTCGTTCCCAAGTTCTAACTTTTTCGACCTATTTATACTTCTATGTCCGACGAGCGGGATTAATTTTCCTGAAATAGGAATTTCCAACTTCCAATCAGTAGTCAATAGTTTAATACTGTTAAGTTTTCTGTAAAAATAAAAACGGAACTCTTCTTTTTACAAGCCTATAAAGGGGTTAGAAAACGGGACGCATCGCAATGTCATGTCGATGTCCGCAGTTATCTGAAATTAGTAGCCATAGGCCTAGATTTACTCTCTCTCAAATTTCACTCGATGTTTACTTTAAGACATGCTCCCGTCTTTCGACAGAACGAAACATCAGTGGCACCAAGGGTAATGATAAGTTCACCTGCATGACAGAGAATGTTATCAACGTGATATGTTATCAACGTGATCTGTTGCAAGGTCTGCAATCTGCTGTATGTGGGGAAAACCAAACGACGTCTAGCTGATCGGGTTACTGAACATCTATGTTCCATACGTCTGAACACCAGTGGCTTGCCTGTTGCACACCATTTCAACCTCCCCGGTCACTCAGTGGAAGACTTCAAAATGACCGGCGCCATCAAATGCAATGGCAATGACCTGTCCAGGAAGAGACTTGGATTTTTAGTCAGCAACCGTGATGAAAGTTAAAACACAATCTGCGAAGAAAGGTTAAAGAACAACAATCTTGTCTGTCACTCTCTCTTGATGAATAGGAACGCTTGCTATGGTAAAATGAGAAGAAATGTTCTCGTCTTTGCAAAACCAAAAAAGGGGAAACAATTCCAGAAACCTATAAAATCAAGTTTTCATTAAGTATTTGAAATTTTGATGAAGTAAGATGGAAGCGTTATTCTTCCGTTGTAACACCAGGGACAGGTAAACAATCCCAAAGGCAAGTGAAAGCAACATTTCAAAGCAACATTTCAAAGCAATTTTGAGCACTTTTGGTTTTGGGGAGTTGGGGATCATTACCCAAAGTATTGAGAACTCATATCCAGCAAAGAACCCAAAGCAATCGAGCCCGAGTGAAGAAAAATCTCCAGCTCCAAACATGAGTCTGATGTGGAGGTTAATCCATGAAGGACAAAATTATATCAGGCTCAACAAATTTTTTTTTTTTTTTTTTTTTTTTTTTGGGGGGGGGGGGGGTGGGGGGAGGCAGAAACCTATCAACCCCTTCCCAAATAAAGCCCCCCCCCCCCCAAGAAAAAAATTGAATGAAAAAAAGAAAAAAGAAAACCAGACTGCCGTAGAATATTCAGCTCAAAACAAGACATTCCTTGGATATCGGTTGAATAAAAGAACCTTATACTGCAGAAACATTCTTTGTTTAGGATTGCTAAAAGAACAAATACAAGTCAGCAAATCCCCCATAACAGCGTTCAGGAAGGACTGGAGCCTGAGATCAACCTTGGTCCATTCAAACCACGGCAGAGTCCAACCTCCCGACAGAGATCTGGATTCCTGTCCTTGCCTCTGCCCAAGATGTAAGACATGCTCCCTTCTTTCGACAGAACGAAACATCAGTGGCACCAAGGGTAATGATAAGTTCACCTGCACGACGGAGAATGTTATCAACGTGATCTGTTGCAAGGTCTGGAATCTGCTGTATGTGGGGGAAACCAAACGACGTCTAGCTGAATGGGTTACTGAACATCTATGTTCCATACGTCTGAACACCAGTGGCTTGCCTGTTGCACACCATTTCAACCTCCCCGGTCACTCAGTGGAAGACTTCAAAATGACCGGCGCCAACAAATGCAATGGCGATGACCTGTCCAGGAAGAGACGCGAGGAAAAACTTGATTTTTAGTCAGCATCCTTGATGAAAGTTAAAACACAATCTGCGAAGAAAGGTTAAAGAACAACAATCTTGTCTGTCACTCTCTCTTGATGAATAGGAAGGCTTACTATGGTAAAATTAGAAGAGATGTTCTTGTCTTTGCAAAACCAAACAAGGCATTAGCAAGATCGTGTCTCGCCCACTTACGAAAACTGGAAATATCGTGATCTCAGTTGCCACGCAGAAGAATTGTATCTCTGGGTATCTGCCACAGAATGTAATATCCCATTAATGAGAAGGACTATTCACAAAATAGAAATGGAATAAAAAGTTACCATCAAGTCCTATTAGATTACACAAATACAAAATAGGATGATAATCAGTTGTACAATAGAGGCGAAGTAGATTTTGTCTCTCGGTGGCATAAAAATGCAAAAAGGTTAAAAATAGTGCTAAGGTTGAAAAGTGGAAATGAAATAAGGCTTTTAAAATCAATACGTTCATATGAGAAAGTTTGTCAACGAATATGAATAATATATTGACCTGAAATGACCTTTGACCTTACCATGTGAGCTCGAAGGTACCAAAACATGAATGTAGTCCAAGTGCATCTATCACCCAAGTTAGGTTGTAATCCAAGCAAGTGATATGAAGTTATTTGTCACAAGAGAGTCTTGCAGGTAAACTTTAACGTATAGCCTCAAATGACCTTTGACCATATCATGTGACATCCAAAGGCAACATAACGTCAAGGTACCCTCAGTGCAAATATGACCAAAGTTAGGTTGTAATCCAAGCAACTGATGTGAATTTATTTGCCAAGAGTCTTGCAGGTAAACTTTAATGTATGACCTCAAATGATCTTTGACCCTATCACATACCTGCCAACATTGGAAAGTCAAAAGACTGAGTCATGCGAGCGCGGCGTCTGCAGCGTCTCGCAACTGGGGGTCCAAGTGCCGCGCCATGGGAGAGGTTCAGAAGGTACATGTAGTCATGGTAATGCCCCCCTAAAGCTCCTTCATTATAAGCTCTGTGAAGTGCACTATTAGGTATACTGTAAACTGTATGGTTACAATAATTTATGGCAAACAAACGAATCATCAAAAATACTTGCTTGATGGTCAATGCACTTGTTTTTAAAGATACTGTGAAGAAAACCCCCTAAATTTTTCTTTTATAATTTGTTATTTAGCATTATAATCACTAATCTATTGATTCATGTATATAATATGCAGCCAAAATCGTTACTTGATATACGCTGCTAGAAGCAGCCGAAGTTGTTTATTTACTTCACGATGAATGAACGTAGTAAAATCAGCTGTGACTGTTTACTACCGTATAGTAGTGAATGAGTATAGCAACGGAGGCAGTTTGAGCTATTTTTAGAATCACAACCAGACACAGAATTTAGTATGTGGGACAGGGTTAGGTTAACGTCGTGCACTGCGATGTACGAAGGTGGATTAGTCACGTAAATTATCACTTACCTGGTAAATGTTTCCAAAATTAGTTGCTTGGTGCCATATTTTCCCCTTAAGGTGATTTCTTTAATGATTGTATTTTATTCCTTAAAAGTGTATTTTACCTGCCGGAAATGGATTAGCCCGTATTTCAGTCTTCGCGCGTGATGACGTCACAAACTTTTGGCCAATCAGAATTGGGGAAAGCTGCAGATTTTCTCAGACGACAGGGGCTAGCCCCTGGGAGTATAAAAGGGCAGGGAATCGAATAAATTTTTATTCTGCACCAAATTCTTCACTGGGCAACCAGCAGTAATTTGTTGGCACTCTCCTGCTAATCTTTCATTCATTTACCAGTTTTCCAGAAAATTGTGAGTTTAAAAACACTTCTTACATTCATTTTTAATTCAGTGATTAGGTAACATTATTGATATTTTATAGGAGGAATTATTTAATTCTCCTGAAAGAATTTTAATGATGAATCTTCTTGAGGTTTTAATGCCTGACTCACTCACTCAGAAATATTGTGTGGATATTTGTCTGAAGTAAATCTGTTTATCAAATGTATTCATTCACTTGCACTTGCTGATTTTGAAAAGTATGCGGTACACAAAGAATTAAAGTAGAGCTTTGTTTTATTTCTTTCCTCTTTAATTTTAATTAGAGTAAGTCAAAACAAGAGAGATGAAGCACCCTAGAGAAGTGAGGGAAATAGGGGTGACAGTTATTCAAGGGTACCTCATAAATTAGAATGTAACTTATGTAGATGGATCTGTGTAAATAAAATTGTATAGATGATTAATTGTCAATGAATTGTAAATAACTCAATAGATTACAATTCAAGAGATTGTAGACTGATACCAGAAGACTAGAGATCAACATTGTAAAGTTGGCTGTGATGTAGGTTATGGATACAAGGTGTCTTATTTATTGTACACTGTACTTTGAAGGTTATGAAATTTAGTAGTAAGTATTGTGCATGGACGAGCATCTTCCCCCCCCCCCCCCCTCTAATTTCTCTGTTCATCTGATGGTTGGTACAACGCACAGTGACAATCTTGTACAAAGAACGTCACCATCGACCAACAACATAGCAGAGTTGAGAAGTACACCGTACAGTGACAATCTTGTACAAAGAACGTCACCATCGACCAACAACATAGCAGAGTTGAGAAGTACACCGTACAGTGACAATCTTGTACAAAGAACGTCACCATCGACCACCAAGATAGCAGAGTTGAGAAGTACACCATACAGTGACAATCTTGTACAAAGAACGTCACCATCGACCAACAACATAGCAGAGTTGAGAAGTACACCGTACAGTGACAATCTTGTACAAAGAACGTCACCATCGACCAACAACATAGCAGAGTTGAGAAGTACACCGTACAGTGGCAATCTTGTACAAAGAACGTCACCATCGACCAACAACATAGCAGAGTTGAGAAGTACACCGTACAGTGACAATCTTGTACAAAGAACGTCACCATCGACCACTAAGATAGCAGAGTTGAGAAGTACACCGTACCTCTCGCGTACACTGAACACCGCCATGTACACCGCCACGTACACCGTACCTCTCGCATACACTGTACATCATCGTGTACGCTGTACATCACTTCGTTCACTGGACACCACCTACACATACTACCTTGCTTCTGGAATATTTAACTGGGGACTGATTATGACAATCTTGAACAAGGAACGTCATAATTAATTTAGATGTCAGGGTTGCTTCTTCCTACTCAATCTGAACTGGGAATGAACTATGAATTTACAGTCAGCCGAGCGACAGTGAGGAACATGTTTACTCTTCCTGGTGCTAGGACCCATACCCCCCCCCCTCCTTTTACTCAAATTATACATGCACTAATACAATTTAAAGCTTGTAGTTATTAATCCTTATCATTATTTGTAAGTACATGTATTTAAATGAAATGTTCTATGGTATACTTTAGAACACAAACAGTTGAGGAATGAATGGTAGAATGATATGGACAAGGTTGAACACAGAAAGTTGTTGGTATAAAAAGACTTTGTTTGGTCTAATGACTGGGAGATAGAATCTCGAGGCCAGACATTACAATGCATTTAGTGGCAGGAAAGAGGCCGGGGTGGAGAGTCCTAGGAACACTGAAATGGCGGGATGGGCTGGAAGGAGGATTTGAGAAAGATTTTATAGTTATGGAGGAAGGGAAGTTATATCTATGCAGGCATAGGATATATAAGAGAAACAGACACCTTTATATCGACTAGGAATGTAGTTCGGAAGACCGTCGAGAATTTAGAATAGGCCTACTCGGAGCAAGGATATGGAAATGAGTAATTCTGAAAGTCATATCTTGAGTACTCTAATATTTATTAATTAAATATTTAACAATTATTAAAGCACAAGAATAAGCATTTATTTACTAGAATTTAACAGAATTTATTGAACGTGTTGGATAGATCTGATGATTCTGTCAATTAAATAGCGTAGGCTTATTGGACATTCAGGAACATTTATTAGATTGTATTATGATGTCATCCATGTAACCTAGGACTCGTAAGTATGTAAATAACGTATATACATTTGATGAAGATGCCACTTTCGTTTTCAATGAATTTATTGGTGTTCAATATTGCTGGAGTTATTTATTGTTAATAAACGTTTTAACTCGGGTATAACTCGACTTTATCGTTTCCAAAACGTGAAATTACTTAGACCTGGTTTAGTTGCACAAATGCCTGGTTGCTGAGTAGTGATCAGTGGTTGAAGTTGTGAATAGAGTATTACTTAAGTAGTCTAAGTCTAAGTCTTAATAATAAACTATAGAGTGTTCGTATATTTCGAACAAACGTTCCCGTCATCAACGCTCGACTTAATAATCTTACCATGCTATCCGTGAGACAGAAGATTAGTTGGAGAGAAAGTCAGGACATGATGTATGCTGAGTATCTGTGGTTTGCTGCTGGGAATATTCTTTAATGCCAGTTTGTGTGTTCACTGTACACTAGAGAGAGAGTTCACTGTATAACTGATTGATGCGGCTGTTGTATCGACCAACGTACACTGAACAGAAGCCTGTACATTGTGCAACCTCAAGTCAATGCATACAGTGTACATCGTACAAGGCTGACGTTCACTGAACAGTTGTCGAGTGTGCATGGAGAGATCAATGTACCGTGTGTTTGAATGATAGCGGAGTAGAGCATGAGGTCAGTGTTGGTCAGTTATCGGTGTTCAGTCATGTGTTTGCATGGCCGTTGTCGTGAGCAGTGTAATAGTTAGTTGTGGACACGGGTATTGAGTGATCGAGAGGGCAAGGGCCCTGCGCCTTGCAATTATACCCCCCCCCCCCTCTTGTAAACACAGTACGAGGTTCAGCTATTGTTACGTCATGTAGATTTCTATTCGGTTGTTTTGGTTTCCCCGGAACAGCTTAGAGAGCTCAATATCTCTTTAAACTATTGTGGCGGCAGCATTTACCTTTTGGTAGGAGGGTCTCACGTTACAATACAATATATTACCAGGAGACTGAGACTCTGGATCAGGAGATGCACCATAGTAATTGTAGACTATACCTACAATTTAGTTAGCTGAAGAACTGCAGTGATGGCACACACATAGTACATGTGATTGCACTGAATGCAGAGATGCCAAACTCTCAACACATAAAAACAGACTGGTTGCCTTAAAAAATCAAATTTTCCAGAAAATGACATGCATTATTAGCACACCATATGATGAAAATAAGGACCCCAAAGTGTTCAGAGACATCTAACGAAAAATTTTAATTATAAGAAAAACATAAGTGTCTAAAAAAGAGACATTTCAAAAATTCAAATGTGAAAAAAAAAATTAAGGCTATTACAGGGCTTCACACAAACTCTTTTGCCAGGGGACCTGCCCAACCCCAAGATCTTAATATTTTTGACATTTTGTGGGTACAGGGGAAAAAAATTAAATTGAAATACAGTCAACTATTGATCCATTTGACGGACTTTGATTTGATAAATAATTGTTATCTTAAATTGTCACTTGTCATTCAATCTACAAAGTAAAAAAAAAGGGTTTAAGTGGCTCTTTTGTTTCGTATCATTGTGGGCGTGGGTGTGGGTGTGTGTGTGCATGTGAGTGTAAGGTTTGGTGTAGGATTGGATGTGCATATGTGTTTTACTAAAGAGACTAACTTTGCCTTTTATACCATTCACAAACAAATATAGCACACTATTACACCACTATAGTTTTTTTTCTCATACCTTAGAAATAAAATGAGTATTTTGAAAAGTGAGTGATATGTGGTTTAAAGCCCTGTCAGCACCTAAGTGGGCTATATCCGGGCTTAACACATATGTTTGGTTCCATTAATAGTATATTCCATAAACACTGATAAGATAGACAAGGTTACAGTCCAATGTGAACAAGAGCAGTATACTAAGAACAGTAGATAAGAGAAGATCTAAAAAAGGACCAAACTTATATTTCATAGAAGATACGAGATCTCTTCAGAAATCCCAAAATACTAGGTATTTTGACAGAAGAGAAGAGCTGCCTCAAGGAGGAAGCACGGAAATAGTAATTCCTGATGTGTGCGAAGTCATTGCACTCCAACAATAAGTGCTTCACTGTCAATGGAACATGACAGCCAGCACAAATTGGGGGTGGTTCGCCGCATAAAAGAAATCTGTGGGTGATTCTAGAATGTCCGATGTGGCATTGAGTAAGGACAACTTGGTCACGACGTGGCAATGGGCACGTAATCAGAGGTTCACTCAGGATTGGTTTAATTGAGTGGAACTTATTATATATACACTCATCCCATTCAGTCTGCCAAAGATTCAGTATGTAAGAGGATATAATTGGTTTCAAGTCTGATGAAGGGATAAAACACCGCACTGCCTGTTGGACTAGAGCAGCTTGGGCAGAAGCATCTGCCCGTTCATTCCCAGCTATGCCTACATGCCCGGGGACCCAACAAAACACAATGTCCTTATCGTCAGAGAGGGCAAAATACTGTTTAACAATGTACAGAACAAGAGGGTGATCAACTAACCTGTTGTGGATAGCTTGTAATGCCGAGATCGAGAGTATTTTGAAAACGCAGAAGTACATATAATTTACATTTCATTTGGGGGGAGTCTAAATTTGGTAAGAATGTGTCAATCATCTACTCAAATATACTGTACGATGAATTTATCATCAAATATTATATGTAGTATTCAAATAAATGATAAGTAAAGTGTTTCCATAACTGAAATTTCTTCAATTAAGCAGCTCAGTGAGGCATTTACTGAGGACTCCTCCCCCGAAGTTCAGGCAGCCAAGGCTGTTGAGAACAGCTCCGACTAACAGCGCGGTCATGACGGAGTATTAGCGAAATAGAGAATAATTTCGTCAGTTTTGAACTAAATACAGAATAAATAGGGACAAACAAAGTCCAAAAATACAGTTTCTGACATTTTTTTTGTTCTGCAAAATGTCATTCACGACCAAAATCAACCCTAGGAATTAGGGGTGAGCTCTGCGAAACCGCAAGTCATGCAGTCATTTGAGTGTATGTAAAGCACATACAAATGCATCGCAGTACGGTGGGTACCACTCCTAGAACTGCCACGGGGTACTTATCACAAACTAATGTGAGACGAATACCCATGAGTCGGCAGTAATTAACGGACATACCCCTGTCCTAATTCAGTAATTGCTTTCTTAGAGGGTTCCCCCCGGTGAGAGAAGTGCGATAAACTCCCAAACTGAGGCTTTGCTTGTTTTATTTTTAAAGAAAGAAAAAAAAAACGGGGAAAAAAGATCGGGAAATCGTATTTTTTATAGGCAATATCGTATTGTCGTATTTAACTTTTTTTATCGTACAAAATAGGATAAAATCGTACTAGTTTCGTCTTTTTTTTTCTGGGAAACAGAAAAACAGAGTATTCCGTTTTTTGGCCTCTTAAAAATGTTAAAAACTGAGAAACTCCGTCTAAAACGGAGGAGTTGGCAGGTATGCCTATCATGTGACCTCCAACGGCAACATAACGTCAAGGTACCCTCAGTGCAAATATGACCCAAGTTAGGTTGTAATCCAAGCAACTGATGTGAAGTTATTTCACAAAAGAGAGTCTTGCAGGTAAACTTTAACATATGACCTCAAATGACCTTTGACATCATCATGTGACCTCCGACAACACAATAACATGGAGATGCCCCTAGTGCTTCTATCACTCAAGTGTGGCTGCCAATGCAGTAACAGTTGCAAAGTAATGCATCATAAGAGTCTTGCAGGTAAACTTTAACGTTTGTGACGGACGGACGCCATTTGGATCCCTTAAGGCCGCCGCACACGACACGCTTTTCTTGCGATGCGACCAGCTTACGCTCGAGAATGAAGTCATCGACCAAGAAATGTTCAAGAGCAAGCTCAACGTAGGCCAGTTGCAAGGACAATCGCAGGAATTCATCATGTCGAATTCCTACGCTTGGATTCCTACGCTTGGATCGCACGCCTCAGCAAACATTCAACCAATCATTCAACCAATCAAAAAGTAAAATTATCCATGACGTCACTATACAAAGTCAGCTATAGCTCTTATTTCTCCAAAAGATCCATCCCCAAACAGTGAAAAAAGATACTTGGTGAGTAAAATTCTACATATCAGAAATTAATTTTTTGATGAAATACTAACAGAACTATGGTTATTTACTTCCTGCTGATTTTTATGAACGGTAAAAATGATTCCAAGGCGCAGAAAAATTACAAAAGGTACTTAAATTTTGTTGCGTTAGCCGTTTAGTCCCGAGATTCGAGCCAGCTGCGGTGTACTGTTATACCGTCATTTGTGTTCCCCAGAGCTTCGGCGTAAGCAATAGGTAAGGTTCCGTTGGGTGTGATTGTTATTAAAAAAATGTGACCGTTTACAATTACATGTCTAAATTTAAATTTTCTTCAGCGATAATTTTTATTTGTTCTTCAAGTAACAGGCCAGAAATACGTTGTTATATTTTGTTCCTAGTTTTTATAATAGTGAATTTTTTACCCTCTTCCCAGGCATAATTAGGTCTTACGGCTTTTAGCCTGGTAGGGACTACAATTTGTTAGGCCAGGGACTAGAACCAGATCCAGGCTAAGCTTGGTTAGGCCTACCGGTTTTACATAGACGTAAGTCTGGTTCTATTGAGGCTGGTAATAGTGTAATAACCATATTTTAATATTGCTTTGTTGTTATTCTAGATTACAAATTTTACAACCTACATTACAGCCCGGCGCCTGTGTGTGCGAAAAATGGCGGCCTAAATACCAAACTTTCCAAAGTGGAGTCGAGAAGAGGACGAGATATTGTTAGACTGGATTGGATTGACTACTCCAATATCTACGACATGCACCTTGGTCAAGCCAGAGTGCATCTCTACAAGGCAAGTCTGAAGGTATTAGCTGCTGATCCGAGATGCCAGATTCAGACCAAAAACATTACCTGCCTAAAGGGTTTCTCATCCGAGCAGTCACAAAGGATTCGGTGGCTGCGACAAAGCCAATGATCTGATTCTGAATTTACTTAATAGTGGAAAATGGTTCTATAACTTTGATAAGAGTAAAGAGTAGAGGCACTAAATTTGCCCACTTGAAAAAACATAGCCCAACATCAAAATATTGATTGACCGTCTTTTAAAGAGTTACTTCGTAGTAGTATTGCAGGCATGAAGGCTATTCAGACATTATGTCCAAAGTACCTCCAACAAAGAGAAAGGCTATGGACGCTTCTGATCACCACAGGAGTAACCAACCTCTGGAACACGCAGCTGTGTAACATTCGCTGCCGCAACCAGAGTTGCGAGCTCGGTAGCTGGGCCTAGTCAACCCATCCAACCTCACCCTCACCCCGGCTCAAATATTGCATTTTGATTTTAATCCTTGGGCTAGGTGCATGAGAGGGATAACTATTTTAAATAGTTTTTGTTTTTAAAGAAAAAAAAGAAAGAAAAATATTGATTGACTGAATTAAATATTGAAAATTTCACCTTTTGATGTTATGGAGCAGCAAGAAAATAAGCTAGGACTTAAGTTTAACTGGAAAGGTGAGCAATGTTAGAATTACAAATGTATTCACAATAATACAAACAATTGTTTGTAATGTTCATGTTTGGTCTTTTGTAAATACTCCTGGGGGTGTTTCATAAAGCTGTTCGTAAGTTACGCACGACTTTACGCACGACTGGTGATCAGTTCTCGTGCTAAATGATTGAGAATCTGATTAGTATAGCACCCAAGAACATGTTCCAGTCGTTCGTAAAGTCATTCGTAACTTTACGAACAGCTTTATGTAACACCCCCCTGGTGTTACTATTTACATGGCATGTTCATTTGTTAAAATCTTTTACTCTTCCCCTTTCTCAGAATACATAAGCCCTAAAATTGGAGAAAATGAATTTTATCTTCAATATCCACTCTCTAACTTTCAGAGAGAATGCAAGTAGGGATGCTTTGCATTACCTTAGTGTTTACAAATTCAAATACAATTATGGAATGAAAATAAAACGAGTTTTCCAAACCCAACAGCAATACTTTTATTGCTTTCCCCTTTCCCCTTCTTTTATTCAGAACTATGATAAAGAGATATATAAATGTCTCAGGCATGTAAAAGAATGGTTACCTATTCTTCTTTTTGATAGGTATACAGTTCACATCTCATCAGGGTGCGTATAACTTCAACCTTATTAAAACATTCAGCTACTTTATATAACATTGCTAATACAATGAGGTAGGTCTTGCTCATCAACAAAATGAAACCCAAATCCATCATATGCTAATCTTAACTATTAATATTTGATTTTTTTTTGCTGTAATGTATCAAAATGCCTCCTTGATACAGACTTGTCTTGTACTTGCAATGACCTTGTAATGTTCATCTGACATGGTTCCAACCGAAGCTTCATATTGCGTTGTTTCATTCATTCTGATGCATGCTGTGAAGCAATGTCTTCTATTTTGTAGTCCTTGCCAATCTTCATGATACCCTGTACCTGAGTCACACTGCCACACCAACCACAAACTGACTGATTCTTGGCCACTAGGGGTAACGTAATTGTACAGCAGTCTGTTGTAGGTCTGGTGTGACTGGGGTATCAATCCTTACAGCTACTCGTCACTCATACTTCTTATTCCAAATAGAGCGAGCTGGTACATCAACTGAATGACCAACAACCTGAATGAAGGCCACTCTGCTTCTGATACTCCTTGTAGAATATGATACTGTCTTGAGTGGTCTGGGTTTGACATTGGCCAGAGAGTTGGCCTGAGAGCCAAAATGACCCTCAAGCTGAATGAAGGCCACTCTTCTTCTGATACTCCTCGTAGAATCTGATACTGTCTTGGGTGGTCTGGGGTTTGACGTTGGCCAAGGCTTGGTCAAAGTGTCTCTGACTGACCGACTGGATCTCCAGACTCTCCTGCATGGCTGATAGTGCAGCTTCCCTACAGACTGCCACCACCTGTTTGTAAGATATGGGATATGTCATCTTCCATTAAAAACAACTTGTTCATGTTCCACTAAGTTACAAGTATATAACTATTCTAAAATTGAAATATATGACATAAAATCATTTCATCTGTAGGTATTTTAACATAAAGAGGTTGGATTCAAACCTTTCCTTTATTTTAATAAAAGGCACAGTAGCTCAGTAGTAGAGAAGTGATATCATAACTTGAAGTCAATACAATTTTTGATGGCTTTAAACTGATTTAAGTAACTTAACACATGAGCCCTCTGTTTTTAAAAGAAATCAAAGTACAAAATCCACACATAGCACAAGCATGACAATATCACAAGACATTTTACATTTGCTGCTATTGCAGGAGAAAATATACAGGCTATTTCAGATAGTACTGTGAAACAGAAACTGAAGTTTCTGGTTTTACAGTATAGGAAGTGTGAGTTGAGAGAGATGATGTACTCTAGGGTTAAACATACTGCACCAAAATGTAATTCTCGCTACCCCAAATACGCAATTTCGCCAACAGATGGCGTTTGTCATGCAAACCATGCATGCGCAGTGCTGACAATATCCCGATTGGGGCGACAAGTGTTTGTCTTTTTGCATTGAAAATGTACACAGGTATTACAAAAATCATCGAGTTTGAGTATAAATTAACCGACATGTTTGAAAAGATACCATGATTTATTGAGACAATTGGTTGCATTTTCAAAATTTGAGTGGTTTATGTCATGCGATCCAAAAATGAAGCATTTTAGCACTCATTTTATTCATAAGACGTAGTATTTCAATACGGACCGGAAGTGAAGTTGACGAAGATGCGGACCATTTCCATGCATAATATTGCCCTCTACGTCGAAAATTGCATATTTGAGGTAGCGAGAATTCAAACCCCTTTATTCTATATCCGTCTGTGTAGGCATGATAAACAAGGGAGGCAGTTCTCACCTCTGCACCAGAGTATCCCTCTGTTTGTTTGACCAGCATCTCAACCGAACAGTCTTCAGCTATAGGCATCTTCCTGAACTGGATGTTGAGGATTTCCTTGCGGGTGTGGTCATCTGGCAAGGATACATAGAGGATGCGATCCAATCGCCCTGGTCTCATTAATGCCTATGATGGAAAAATGAAAAGTGTAGGATAATATATATATCAATTAAATCAATTCGGAGGGAGTGGCCATCATTTACCATTAACATACTATTTACATATTTTTCTTAACCCTAATAGGCCCGGGGGGGGGGGGGCGGATTCCGCCCCCCTCTCGACGTTTCGCGTAATATGTTCGCATCGCGAAAAGCAGTCACCACGCTGCTTCACTACTTTTTTCTTTCAAGTCTTGCGCAACTTTTGAGACCAAATTTGTGATGTCCGCGCGTGCGGTTCCGGATTTACGCAACATTTCGTAAGTGCATGTCAGACCCAAAATTGCTCAAAAACGTGATTTCGTGTACAAATCCAATGCAAATTGTGTTTCCAGCTAAAATTCATAAATATTTCATTATTTTTACTTTTACTGTTTAAAAACAATTAATTTTATGTTGTTTATGATTAAAATAGTGTCGCCGACGAATTCCATCAAAAAAAAACGATAAAAAACAAAAAGTCGAAAAACAAAGAAATACATAAGAAATTAAAAAAACAATAAAATACATAAGAAAAAAAGGATTTTACCAAATTTTTTTTTTGGTTTATTTGATCAGAATCTGACAAAGGGTCTCTATACAAAAAATTAGCAGTTTTGGGGCTTTATTTAATTAGAGCAAACCATTAATTTTATGCATAAATTAGCATAATTAATTAGTTGTGACATTTATCGGAGAAATTGACTATACAGTTTTGTAGATTACGTGGTCGGCGACGTGTGTGCCGATTTTCGTTGCGAATGCGCGGTGGACGGCCGAGATCTTAGGGGGGGCGGAATCAGCCCCCCCCCCCCCCGGCTGTGAGATGGGTCTAAATAACCCGGCTCTATTAGGGTTAAAGGAGAATTAACACTAGGATATATATGTACTTATGTTGAAAGGTGTAATATATTCTTAATCATTGACCTGTATCACTTTAGAAATAAAATATCAGAAAAGGGTTTAAATCAAGACATTCTAGCTCACGGTATCATCTGCTAACACTTTACATGGGGACTGCCATTTTCTTGATGACATGGAGTTGTACATGAACCACTGGATACTGTTCCAGGCAGGAAGATATTTCTAATCCTCGAGCTAAACAGCTTCTCTGCATTATAAAAAAATCCCCATATATGATGGAAAATACATAACAGGTGTATACATATATTCTAAAATTTGAAATTTATAGATTTCTTTTTAAATTCTCTGGTTTTGATAACTAGAAATCAATTTCTTGGGCTTGCCTGGCAGAGCAGAACATAATTTATACAACGCGCATTCTGACTTTTGAAGTCCATTATCTCAAAGCAGGTGAATGCATAGTTTGTCACTATTGACGCTCAGGGAAAGTCATCATCCATAAATTTGAATTAATTCGCTCCTTCGCGTACGTCATAGTATCAAGAAAATAGCTTTATATTTAGTAAAATCGTAAATTTCAAAGAAATATAAAACACACATTCGTTTTTAGAATATATGTATATATCTGTTAAATATTTTAAATCTCAAATGGGATTTTGTATCAGGAAGAAAGACAAATTTGCATTCAGATTAAAAATATTTTTATGTTCACATCAACAAAATGGCATGCCCCGGGTATCGCTAGCAGCTATAAATCTTGCTGAGAAAATCTTGATTTATACCCATCTCGTATATTTTAATGCAAAACTATGTAGGACAACAAGAAGGAATAGATTACATCTTTGAATATAAGCACATTTATCCTTTAAATATAGGTGGATTGATCATAGAGGTATCTTTTAATGTTTAAATCAGTTTTAGAAAATTGAAAGCTAAATAAAGTGAAAATCTTGTTATTTTTACTCCTTATTACTGTATCCTATGATCATATTTTGAAGAATCACCTTTTCAAGTAAGTCTGCAAATGTAAACTGCTTTTCTATGTTTTGCTGAAGGGGTCTATTTCACAGATTTGACGACATACTGGTCTCCTCACCAGGAATACAACAGACCAATTCATATGTTCCTTGGACGATCTCTCCTAACAATGTCATAGTGTCACATCTGTTGGTAGCTCCTAATAACACCACGTCCCTCAGACATTCTACACCATCAGTGGTATTTATATACAGGTTTGAGTGTAATAGCACATTTACCTTGTGAATTATGTAAGGTCTATTGGTAGCTGCTACTACCACTACCTGAGCCCTAAGACCTTCTACACCATCAAGTTCCTTGAGTTACGTTTACATACAGATTTCAGTGTTCACTTCAACCTCTCTATAAAGGTCATCCAAGGAAAACAGGATAAGTGTTCTAGGCAGGTTCTACTACACATAGTTTATCCTAGAGGGAGGCCGTAAAGGTGGCCACTACAGACAAGTGGCCAGTATGGAGAGGTGGTCACTAAGACTTGTATTGGTGTACTAGAAATCTTACCTTATCTATCATGTCAGGTCTGTTGGTAGCTGCTACTACCACCACATCCCTCAAACCTTCTACACCATCAAGTTCTGTCAGGAGCTGCCCAAGGACTCTATCTCCGACACTACTCCCCCCTGATGAACTAAGATACCAAGAAACAAAGGGAGACATTTAAGATGCTGATTGAATTATAATTATACTTCTTACTGGATATCCCAAACCCTGTGAATGAACAAAATGAAGCAACCATAAGTACTTCATCTGAAGATGTCCTGAATAAAAGTACTTGTAATATTCATAAACAAATTTCATTTACTACAGTATAATGATAATAATACAGTGAAACCTGTATATAAAGACCGCTCAAGGGAGACAAGAAAAGTGGTCTTTATGAGCAGGTGGTCTTTATGGACAGGTTACTTTAATACACGTTTCAATGAGAAACACTTTTCAAGGGAAACAAAAATTGTGGTCTTTCTATACAGGTGGTCGCTATAGCAGGTTTGACTGTACAAACATCCAAACATGGATCCTCATTTTATTCAAGACCCTAAATTTTGCTCAGGAAACCCATGAAAAGTAAAAGTGGTGACCTGCTTATATCTAAAATTTTACTGCTTTTACAGTCATTTTGCAAGAGGGGCATAATTGATTGATGGAAATGCTAGGATTTAACCTACCTTCCCCTCTCCACTGCGATGCCATCTATCTCATCAAAGAAAACAATGGCTGGAGCAGCTGACCGGGCCTTCCTGAAAACCTCTCTTATAGCTCTCTCAGAGTCCCCTACCCACTTGCTGAATAGCTCTGGTCCCTAAATGCAAAAATGGGGAAAATTAGAATTCATCATTTAAATTCTAAGCATTCATAAGTTGTTACAAATTGTACACTTAGTTCTCAAGATTAAGAATAATTAGTGTCTGTCAAATCAAAGGGATAAAAATTGTAGCTGAGTAGTGAGTGAATACAGATTGAAAAATCCTGCTTGACCTTTCAAATTTGCATGAGCACTAGAACATGGGTGGCATTCATTAGAGTGTTGTACTTTTCAGGGATGGTCATTTCATGCAAATTTTCTTCAAATTGTTTACATTTAACTGGTCCTAAAAACTTAATTACTGAAAGATAAAACTATTGAGAATTATATTTCAGTCAGTTTCTCTGTAAAAGCAGTTCCAATACCACTACTCAAGTTTACTGATTGATCTCAAAGCACATTGACATTAACTTATTAAAAAAATCTTTTTCCACGGAATATTACCACAGTTTTGCAACTTGGTTGTTCATTTCAGAGGATCAACATAAGCCCAGACCAGACAGAATGAAGCTCGATAAAATTCACTTTTTTGTGCAGGAAAAAAATTGATGCTTTCAAAAGTTTGAAGGTCAAAAAATTATTATTATTGATTAAAAAATAATTCAAAAAAGTTTCTTGTATGTGAGTTCTAATGATGTCATTCCTCCTAACGTTATTGCTGATGATGTTCCTGCTGATGACATCATTCACAATAGTGAAATCATGTCAGGGAGAAAAGGAGATAAATAAATGATTTTGACAAGATAAATTATAGGGTGAAGCAAGAGTGAAAATGGCTCATGACAATATTTGAAATAAACGAGTTCATAAAAAACATGCTTACAGGCATAAGAACATAGTAACATTATTTAAAAAGATGAATTATCAAATTAAAACTAGATGAATCTTCGACCGCGCGGTCGGAATTTATGCCTCCGCCATCACCAGATTGGAAATGTATGGCATACATGTAGACTCTAAAAAGGATTGGTCCAACAAAATGACAAATCTTTTCACTTAAAATGCACAGGAGACAGAAAATTTATTTCATTTCTTTTTCAAATAAAAAACTTACCATTGATGACTTACAATCATCAAATACACCAAGGAAATAGATATTTTATAGCAAATAGACCACTGTCCCATAGAAATTTCTAAAATAGGTAGGCCTAGACTCCATACATCACGAACCATTTTTATGTATATAATGACCTCTATGACCTTTGAACTTTGACCTTGAGACCCTAAAATCTAATCAGTTCATCGTCCCTCACATATGCATACATGAGCCAAGTTAGAGGTTGATCTGTCAAACCAGTTCTGAAGTTATTTCGAGAACGAACCATTTTTATATACATAATGACACCTGTAACCTTTGACCTTTGACCTTGAGACCTTACAATCTAACCAGTTCATCGTCCCTCCCATATGCAAACATGGGCCAGGTTAGAAGCTGATCTGTCAAACAGTTCTTCAGTTATTGCGAGAACTAACCATTTTTATGTACATAATTACCTCTATGACCTTTGACCTTTGACCTTGAGACCCCAAAATCTATTCAGTTCATCGTCCCTCCCATATGAATACATGGGCCAAGTTAGAAGCTGATCCGCCAAACGGTTCCTAAGTTATCACAAGAACGAACCATTTTTATGTATATAATGACCTCTATGACCTTTGACCTTGAAACCCCAAAATCTAATCAGTACATCGTCCCTCCCATATGCATACACGGGCCAAGTTACAAACTGATCCGCCAAACGGTTCCTAAGTTATCACAAGAACGAACCATTTTTATGTATATAATGACCTCTATGACCTTTGACCTTAAAACCCCAAAATCTAATCAGTACATCGTCCCTCCCATATGCATACACGGGCCAAGTTACAAACTGATCCGCCAAACGGTTCCTAAGTTATCACAAGAACGAACCATTTTTATGTATATAATGACCTCTATGACCTTTGACCTTAAAACCCCAAATCTAATCAGTACATCGTCCCTCCCATATGCGTACATGGGCCAAGTTACAAACTGATCCGCCGAACGGTTCCTAAGTTATCACAAGAACGAACCATTTTTATGTATATAATGACCTCTATGACCTTTGACCTTAAAACCCCAAAATCTAATCAGTACATCGTCCCTCCCATATGCATACACGGGCCAAGTTACAAACTGATCCGCCGAACGGTTCCTAAGTTATCACAAGAACGAACCATTTTTATGTATATAATGACCTCTATGACCTTTGACCTTAAAACCCCAAAATCTAATCAGTACATCGTCCCTCCCATATGCATACACGGGCCAAGTTACAAGCTGATCCGCCAAACGGTTCCTAAGTTATCACAAGAACGAACCATTTTTATGTATATAATGACCTCTATGACCTTTGACCTTTGGACCCCAAAATCTAATCAGTTCATCGTCCCTCCCATATGCATACATGGGCCAAGTTACAAGCTGATCCGCCAAACGGTTTTCAAGTTATCGCGAGAACGAAAAGGGGACGGACGGACATACGGACGACCCGAAAACATAATGCCTCAGGCACCACCTACGGTGGGCGGAGGCATAAAAATTAAACGAGAACTTAAATGAAGAAGAAATAGATGGTAAATTGCATGGTACATAATAATACGGCATAGGTTGAAATATCTAGTAAAGAATATCAGTGTTGATCACAAACGAACATTGTTGACAAATAAGTATATGATGGGGAGCCCTATGTATGAGCACCTAAGGTTTTGACCTAAAAAGAATTTCTTTATTCCTTGAAAGCTTAATTTTATATTATTCCTGATTTTCTAAAGAGTAAGTTTGAAAAAATCTCATCAAATTTAGAGCAAGAACAATGCCAATTTCCATGAGAAACGTGGCCGTGTCATTTCAACATTGAACAAACAATAGTGCCCATGTCTGTGAACTCATTCATTTTACAAGCAGTTCAGGAGTTTTGACGTGAAAGACAATATTTTGAGGATTGTGAATAAAATGTTCAAAATAAGACCTCTTTTCAATACACTGACTAGTTTTTTGCATGAGTACCTATCCCTATGTTAAAGATGAAAAGTTTGTGTTCGTTACGTGTCTTGTTTTATTAGAATTGGGCAGTTACACGGGTGCGCAGACATGGGCACTCTTGCCATACATTGATGAGGATAAATTATAGAATTAAGAATAAAGGGGTGATGAAATGTTTTAAAGCTTAATTCACAGAGTGGAGAAGGAAATATTGAAAACCTAATTTGCATCTCTCTCTCTCATCTCTCTCATTGTATGTTGTGCTTTGCAGTAAAATTTGGGGTGAAAGAGATGGAAAATATCAACACGTCATAAGGGACACAGATCAGTCTTGTACGACATGTACTTAGATTTCCTGTGTTTATAATCCACATTGTACACCATACATTTTGACAGATGGACTCGATTCATGGAAAGGAGAAATGGCAACTCACTTTGACAGAGATGAAATTGAGCCCGCTCTCGGTGGCCAGGGCCTTGGCTATCAAGGTCTTGGAGCATCCCGGGGGACCGTAGAGCAAGACTCCTCGGGGTGGGGAGACACCCAGCCGTGCAAAGGCTTCAGGGTGCTTGATGGGCCACTCTACGGCCTGCCGTAACTTGAGCTTGATGCTCTCTTGACCTCCAATGTCGGACCAGTAAACCTGGCGAGACAGGATGAGAGATAGAGTAAGAGAATGAGACTGATTTAAATATTCCTTGGGGTGAGCATAAACTCAGCCCGACAGAGGTGCTGGGTGCTTGATTGGCCACTCCATGGCCTGGCGTGACTTGAGCTTGATGCTTTCCTGTCCTCTAAATGTCTGACCAGTATACCTGGAGAGATAAACAGGCATGTGAGTGAGGTAAAAAAAAAAAAGAGGAAAGTAAACAATGCGAGCGAGCGAAGCGACCGGGCAAAGCGACCGAGCAGATAGGGTATAGGGCGGTGGGCACGCCCCTCCCACGGTAGGGAGCTCTTGCATTTTAAAATTGGAAATTATGCAATCTGGTGCATACCAAGACAGAGAGGAAATTCCGGCATAGGAATTAGGATAAACTCTTTCTGGGTAGGCCTAGGTGTGTTATGATAGACCACAAATAGTAATTGAGACACTAACAAATATGCACCCTAGAATACACAGAAATTACTTATTTACATGTGTTATTCACGTTCACAATTCTAGATTACATGTAATTCAAAATTCATTGTTTATTTTGATACTCACAGACTACACACTTTTTCTCTTTCCTAGTCTCTCCAACTTTAACACCTTCTTCTTGTGGCTCTGTTTCATTTTTTTGTGAAGTTATAACATCAGTAAAAAAAGTTACAAACAAGTTCCGAAATGGGGCACAACTGTGTTTGAAAAGCAGAAAAAATATATCCAAACGAAGTCCCACTTGCACTCGAAAACGAAGTCCAGCAGCGGATCCATGCAACGCAATACACGCACGAATCCCCACATGCGTAGCTAATTCGGCCGCCCGACCAGAGTTTCCCCCGCGCGAAGCGATCACTCGCCCGGTGCAGTCATATAATGCACGCACGATAGCCACTGCCCGCGCGGTGCATGCTGGGTGATTTTGATAGTCTCTATTACCAGGCGTTTATACAAATTGCTCACGTAGCATGATACGAGAATCTATGGTTTTTCATTGCCTCCGAAAGTTACAAAAGCGCGGAAAGAGAATAAAAACGCGAGAAAATGATTTTAAAAACGCGGAAATTCGCGTAAACGCGGAAGTCTCACATGCCTGTATAAAGATAAAGAGGGAGTGAATGAGGATGAGATTTCAGTAAAGACTCCTCAGGGTGTGGAGACACCTAGGAGACATCCAGTCGTGCAAAGGATTCTGGGTGCTTGATGGCAACTTCATATCCTGGCGTAACTTGAGCTCGATGCTTTCCTGCACTCCAATGTCCCGACTATTATACCTGGAGAGACTGAAAGAGAATGAGTTAGAGAGTGAGAAAAGGAGAATGAGACTAATGTAGAGACTCCTAAAGGGGGGGGGGGGCAACTACCAACCACGCAAGGTTTTCTAGGGGCTTGATGGACCACTGGCCTGCCATCACTTGAGCTTGATGCGCTCTTGCCCTCTAATATCTGACTAATATACCTGGATATTGAAAGGAAGCAAATGAGATCGGTATACAGAGAAACAAGGGAAAAGAAAGAGAGAGCGAGAGAGAGATGGGTTCATAAATATATCCATCGCATATGATTATGTAAAGCATGTATCCCCCGGCAATGGCAGCGATTCAAAGGAGGGACAAAGAACCTCCCCTAATCTACAATGTGCAGATTAGAGTATGCATCTCTATAGAAATTCGAAAGAAATCTGTCAAATGTGACCTCAGAGCACACATATGATATCCACTAAAATATGACCTTTGACCCTATGAAAGACAGAACACTGGAGGCAGCATCACCAAAAACTGTAGAGGTCTAGAGTAATCTATGATGGTCCTCCATACAAATCGGAACTAAATCAGTCAACAAATGTGTCCTCCAGAATGCATGCAACCAAAATATGAAATTCGACCCTATACAAAGTGGAACACTGGGGGCAGCATCAGCAAACACTAAAGATGTGTAGATTTTCACTAAGACACACCTCCATATAAAATTTGAAAGAAATCCATCAAGAAATGTGGAAGTTAGAGCGCACAAAAGACATATGACCTTTGACCCTATAAAGGACGGAACAATGAGGGCAGCATCACCAAAAAGTAAAGATGTGTAGATTATACCGAGTTACATCTCCATACAAAATTTGAAAGAAATCCATTACAAAATGTACCTGCAGTGTGCACTCACGACATCCAAATGTGACCGCCAGAGCGCACACGAGAGTGCACACAAGACATCTATCAAAATATGACCTTTGACCCTATAAAAGACCGAACACTGGAGGCAGCATCACCAAAATCTATAGGTCTCTAGATTATACCAAGAGACATCTTCATGCAAAATTTGAACAAAATGCGTTGAGAAATGTGACCGCTAGAGCGCACACAAACTATCCCCCAAAATATGGCCTTTTACCCTATAAAAGACGGAACACTGGGGGCAGCATCACCAGAAATTATAGGTGTCCAGATTTTACCAAGATACACCTCCATACAAAGTTTGAAAGAAATCCGTTGAGAAATGTGACCGCTAGAGCGCACACAAGAATGTGACGCGGCGGCGGCGGAACGCTGCTGAATCCAAAGTATCCTCCGGCATTCTGCCGAGGGATACAATTATGAATAGTAAAAGCACTGAACTGCTTTGAATTGAACTGAATTGAACTGAATTGAACTAAATTAAACCCAATATTTAACACCATCTGACAGGTACAACTTTTTAACATGGGTCAGTCTAAGGAAAGACCAGTGGCTTTACATCAAGACCAACTTCCCTTAGTAAGAATGACAAAAAAAAGAGAGAGAGAGAGGGGGGTGGAAGGGGGTGTCAGAGTGTCAGACTGAAAAAAAAATTAAAAATAAAGATCATAGAAAAAGTAAGAGACCATGAAAAGAAATAACTAGACATGGAGAGTCAGAAATAGTGAGAGAGCAGCACAACAGATGAAGGTGGATTTATCCTTGAAATTTTTTTTAAAAATTCACAAGTTATCAAGATCCACACAAATAAATTATAGGAATAACTAAAGAACTCTGTTAAAAAATCACTCAAGAACAGATGACATACATACGAGAAAGACAGGAAGACAGAAAGACAGACAAAGAGAGATGAATGTACACAGAAACTGGGAAAGAGAAAGGGAGGGTGGGAAATGGAGGAAAGGGAGGGTGGGAAATGGAGGAGAGAGAGAGAGAGAGAGAACAAACAAACAAAGCAAAAACACTGTGTGGCTCAGCCCATTTCTAAGAAAAAGCTGTGAAAACACTTAATCCCGCCTTTGTTTGCAGACCTTGTACAAGCCAGTACTTAGGTCAGTGTGAAATTTCTACTTGTATGGTTTAGTTGCTACTGTACTCTCTTCAACAGCACACCGGAGTCCCTTTATATCAGGAGAGAACATTTCTATTGTTATTCCAGAGATTACCAAGTGGTGTGTGACCAATGGAAAGGCTACAAAAATACAATGGTACATACTACAATGTGATGAGATGTGGTTAAAGGGATTTGGTAACTCTGTGGAGGCGAGGTTTAATAAATTGTTGAATCTTGATATCTGTCGTGTATGATGATGTTCGGAAGGATAAATAAATAGCCAGGCATAGAAAAGTTTTCAAATATATAATGCTATTATTAAGATATCTATGACTGAATACTCCCATTTACGACAGCGTATGGCCATACGCTTTAATAAAAAAATCAATCATTTGGAGAGATCTGACAATTTCATATTTGTTCTTGGTTAGTTATTAATATTGTTCACATTTTAATAATATGACAAATCTTGAAACATCTTCAATTTTTTTGTTAGAAATTCAAAGGATTCTCCGAACAAAATGTAAATTTCAAAAGAAATATAAAAGGTACATCATCATATATTCTTTATTCAACTGCCATCTAGCCAGAAGCTAGAATTCCATACCTTTGGTATGTCAATCTCAACTTCCCTCAGAGCGCTTGGTTTGACCTGGGTCATGGCATGAAGAAAGTCTTCCTTCGTGATTGAACTTGATGCTATGTCACTAGTCTTCAGTGGGTCTTGGTTCAAGGACTGCAGTCTCTCAAAAGTGCACATGGCAGCTGTATCAAAATGAATGAACAAACTAATGAATGAATGAATGAACGAACGAATGAATTGAGACAAAGAACACAATGTTATATTTGTCGACTCTGAGAACTTCAAATACAGTAGCAATGAATACATAAAGCCCTCTGCAGTACATAAGTAGCATATCTGTTGTGTTGATATTCAGAGACGTTAGCACTAGGAGCTATTAAAATAAATCATACCTTGCAATAGATGAACACATCAATGTAACTATAACCAAACCTTAACCAACAGACCTACACACAAAAATACTTTTTTCCCCTTATGCCCTTTTAATCTCAATCCATTTGAATGTATAACAAAGCATTTTATAATAATAATAATAATAATAATAATCCAATTGAAGTCCACTCCAAATTTTATTAACCGAAATGGAAATTCATTTTGCCCAATTGATCGTGGGCCCAGCAGCCACTGTGCAGCGCCAGATCGACGTTGCTCTATCCCTTCTATTGTTGAACGCCAAACAAGGTAGCAGCAACTCCAATCTTTTAACGTCTTTTGGTATGACGTGGCCGAGGTTCGAACCCACAACCTCCCGATTGTGAGGCGGACGCTCTACTGACTGAGCCAACACATCGGTGCGGTGCGATTTTAAGTTTTCCAAGGAAATACAAATCATTTCCTCTGGAGATTAGTCCCCTTTTATACGAGCATTCACACTGCCTTGATCTCATATACAATCCAGAGCTAATATGGAATGATAGAACCAACAGATAGAATTATGATCTCACCTTCCTTACAGACAGCCATCAGATCTGCACCGACGTAGCCATGGGCTGCATCTGATATCACTGTGATGTCTTCAGGAGTCAAATTATGTGATATACTGCCTGTCAATTTCTCAAGTATCTGCATGCAGTAAAACAAACAGTGATTGCATTAGTTAGAAGTTAAAGGGAAGGTTGAATTCTGGGAAAGGTAGAAAATAATTTGTGAGTTTTCTCATTCTTTTTATGTCAGTTTGAAGCAACGTCGTAGTAGAAATGGCCCCTGAAAAGGATTGCTCTTCAGATGCCTTCATATTCGAAATATGACAAGAAATAGCTGAAATGTTTGGGCCGAACATTCAAGCCACATGTGTGTGAGGTCCCATATACTCATTTCTGTGTACAGTGCATGTGCTTTTCAGTGAGATTGAGTCAATTTTGTTGTCATTTTGACAATTCCCAAACCTCACACTATACATCAATTCTTGTGTAACCACGATCAACCTTTCCTAATTGCTTTGAGACAGTTTCAATACACAAAGTAATCGCATGACCAGAACTCAACTTTATCTTTAAGCCATTTCCAGAAAAGCCTCAGATTTTATGGTCACCGATTTACAGAAAACATCAATAAACATGGACAGAGTAAGAATTAATTACAAGGTATTCTAGGCAGTAGCCCAGTGGTTTTAACACCTGCTTAGAGGTGCGAAGGTCTTGGGGTCTAGCCCCAGCATGACACTTGTTATTTTGTAAGACATTCATGTGTATTTGTCACTCTCCATATATTAAATGGGTACCTGGCAGGAAGAGATGCCTTAAATGTAGTAGTAGTAGTCATAGTAGACTTTATTGGATAAATTCTTTAGCACAAGGCTAATCTGCCACAAGGTCTTTTGCACAAATATTTACATTACATGATTACATGATAGTCTTCTCTTGTATTTCTACTTTCTTCTTTCTGTACTTCTTTATCCTACTCTGTGCCTAGAGCACTCTACAGAGTGGATTTGGCGCATTATAAATCATATGAATTATTATCATACCCACGCCGATCGGCAGGGTTACGTAAAGGGCTCCGTATGTTTTTTTGTTTGTTTTTTTTTGTTTGTTTGTTTGTTTGTTTGTATGTTTGTTTGTTTGTTTGTTTGTTTGTGTACAAGATAACAAGAGAACGGGTGAACGGATTTGCACCAAATTTTCAGGGAATGTTCAGAAAGTGACAGGAAAGAATCGATTAGATTTTGGTGATGATTGGTTGACCCCTGCAAATTCTGTGTGACCTTGAACTTTTGACCCTGTAGTAAAGTATAGGAACTTCAGTTCAGAGAGTGACAGGATAGAAACTAGAAAGTTTGATGACCCCAAACTTCGCCTGCCGATGCAGAAATATTTTGGTCAATCAAAACACTCATTACTTCGTCTCACCAAAAATCTATTTCAGGTTTATGAATTTTAGAAGACTTTTAGACCCATTATATGCTATTTCACTTCAAATCCGCACGAGCCTGCAATGAATATTCAAAGCCAACGTATCCCAGCAACAAGGGATTTTTCGCGCTTGAACTGTACTCTCGTTGCGAAATCGAAAGCGGCTAGGTATACGGTATACGTATAGCCTAGCACGTCTAATTTCTCCTATTTCTTATCTTCTGTGCATTTCTGTTTATTTTCCCCGGTTCTTTCCACTTTGTTGTGGAAGTTTTTGTGATTTATTTTATCCTGGTGGACGTGTAGTACGTGATTTTAATTGTTTTCGGTGAAAATCTGGTGCGTTTGTTCGACGTGAGTGAGTCTATCGCACTCGCGAGTGTTCGCGTGTGTTGATCTGAGTGAGTGGCTGAGTAGCTGTAGTGTACGTACATAACTATACACAGCACTGTCGCGAAGTGCCTGGGGCTGGCTGACTGTAGTACTGAGTGAGTAAGCTCTGTGCCTCGCATGCACGTCATTTTCAAGTCGAGATCCAACTTCTTTTGTCGTCATATTTATTCTATCCAAGCCCGATGAAAAAAAAAACAACAACCCGAATTGCAATGTAAAGATAGAACATGAATACATTTACTAACACTGACATGACTGAACCAAGGCCGTACGCAGCGGGGAGGGAGGGGGGCAGTTGCCCCCCCCTGCCCCCCCCCCCCCCAGAAATTTCAAAATCATACTTTTTTTTAATCGGGTTTTAGACTTCAAGTTATGGGTTCCTTTGAAAGCGATCATCTTGCCCCCCCCCCCCCCCCAGGAAAAAAA
This sequence comes from Heliocidaris erythrogramma, assembly GCA_025617745.1. Lineage (NCBI taxonomy): Eukaryota > Metazoa > Echinodermata > Echinoidea > Camarodonta > Echinometridae > Heliocidaris > Heliocidaris erythrogramma. The sequence goes on from CM046867.1 coordinate 19,251,722, forward strand.
TTTCTGCGTACGGCCTTGGACTGAACACTGAATACAAATTGCTAACATTTTTTTTCTCACCATGCCACGCTCTCTGACATGTCTAATCAATTACTTTTAGGGGAGGGATGTTTCAATAATAAAATATCTTTTTCAGAAGAATTTTTTCAAGGGTGGGGACACACAAAGCTATGACCTGGATATGGCAAAATTTATTGGGGGGGGGGGGGGAGATGTGCCTCTTGTTATCCCCTTTGAATGGCTACTGCTTACAAAAATAATCGCAACAAAACAAAACCTATTGGGTTAAGGCGTGGGTCTGCCGCCTTTGACCGCCTTTCTAGTTATTATTATTATTATTACAAATGTTACATTATCAGATAAGCATGAAAATAAATGTAAATAATGAATGTTGTGAGTGCTGAAATTGGTACCTTAGCAAAATCCAGGAAAATACTGGCGAGCAACATGGATAGCACTTTAAAAGCACTATACAAGTTCAGACAACGTCAGTATAATTATCATTCTAGTACACATACCTGTCTTCTTTCTCTGGCATTGGGAACACCTATTTCAATTTCTCTATCAAACCTGCCAGGTCTCCTCAAGGCAGTGTCAATGGAGTCTGGGCGACTTGTAGCACCAAGAACTAGAACATGATTACCAGAGCATACATCCTACAAGAAGACAAAAAAAAATGAAACACAAATCTAGGAAAACCAAATAAGCCATCTTAATAGATAGGTGATTTTTATATAAATTCAATGTCAATGAGAAAAACAGTTAATGTCGAACAAAATAAGGTTTCATAGAATACTGGACATTAAACAAGGTACCTGTCACTATATTTGAGTTTACAACAAGTTGGGGGGAACTGCAATTATGAAGCACTGGCCTAGACTATAGAGATCTAACAAATCTGACAAATATCTCAGCCTCACTTGAAATCACTCTCAAATTCAAACAGATCAAAAACAGGGCCAAATATTGTTATTTATACAGTGCAATGAATTTTGAATCTTAATACATATATCACAGGGGAAGGGGAAGGGGAAGGAGAGGGAGTGGGGAGGGGGGGGGGGGGGGGAGGAAGAAATAATCTGCATGTACCTGTCCCATTCCATCCATCAACGTGATCAACATCGAGACAACTCTCTTCTCAAGCTCACTATTGACCCTCTCCCTCCGAGGGCATAAGGCATCTAACTCATCTATTAGAATCAGGCTTGGGGCATTCTGGACTGCTTCGTCAAAGAGGGTTCTTAGTCTGGACTCAGATTCACCATAATACCTGTACGGTTATTTGCAGAGAGGGGAAAGGATATTAATGTCTCATTGTTTTAGTCAGAAGACAAATGATTTAGTGAAACAATAACTAAAACACTAAGTCTAGAAAAACTCACTTATTGCATATTGTAGAATGATAGTAAAACAGTGTTCTTATTGATACTATTTATCACAAGAAAAACAAAATTCTCCATTATATTAGGCAATACACAAATGTTTAATCCTCTTTAAAGGAGAAATCTCACACATTGATATGTTGCTTTCAATAAAATCAGAAATATAAGAACAGACTTAAAAACGCTCAAGGAAATCAAAACAGAAAAGGTATTATTACATTCATCACAATATGAAGATTGCTATTGTAGTAGCCAAACATATTTTGATGAATATTTCGTCATAGTTTTGTGTATTTTCATCGGTCTGCCATTTACAAGGTTAGCAGACGACCTACATGTACTTTCCTTTGTTTACGCGTGTGTGTACTTTCTTGACCTATTTTTCATCTTCCACGCGCATCAAAGTATAACATTTACATCGCTACCCACATTCTTCATGCTGCTCCAATCAGAGCTCATCTTTTCGTTTAACCAATCGGATTTCCGTATTATTGCACCACGCGCACTCGCTCAGCCAATGAGATTTATTGTGGGCGTGATTACCAACTTTCACGAGCTCTTCGAGATCATTTTATCATCACTTTCTTCTAGGACACAGTTGTGATAAGACCGTGTCGCGTTTTATAGGAGATAGTCAATTTTACACACATACCTACAGTACCCATTCACTTGGATTTATATTCAGGATATTGTATTGTGACATCGTTATTTTCTTCGTTAGCGATTCTTCATTACTTTCATTTTCGCTGGGATCATTTCATTTGGATTTATAATTTGTGAACATAAATAACTTGTGAATAGCCTTCGGAATCAGTCACTGCTCCGTGGAATCTCCACCATCGCTTCAGCCAGGACCTTCATCATTAATTGTAAGTAGAAGCAACTCAATATTTTCAGTTACTCTACATTGGTGACCCACGATTTTCGCGCACCTTCGATTTCATCATGAACGATAAATCGGACATGAAGGAAGGAGCCGGTGAGCCGTCGCCGACAGCGGCTGCTGACCCCGCCACCGGAGCAGACGTCGACACGGGCGGAGCAGCGGTCGGTGGGCTTCTCAAGTTGCCCCCCTTTTGGGCTAGCGATCCCGCCATCTGGTTCGCTCAAGTTGAAGCCATCTTTGACACCAAGAGGATTTACAGGGAGAAGACTAGGTTCTCTTATGTTATCTCATCCCTTCAGCCTGAGGTGGCGATGGAGATCAGGGACCTTATTGTCACTCCCCCGGCGGATAACCCCTATTCCAGGCTGAAAACTGAGCTTATTCGCCGCATGTCGGTTTCGGAGCAGAAGCGGCTGGACAAGCTACTAATCGGTGAGGAACTCGGGGATCGCACGCCTTCACAGCTCCTCCGTAGGATGCAGCAACACCTCGGGGATAAGGAGCTGGAGTCGAGCATGCTGAAACATCTTTTCATGCAGCGGCTCCCCATGAACGTGCAACTCATCCTTGCATCGAACAGCCAGACGATGGACATCAATGATGTGGCTGCCCTCGCCGACCGCATCGTGGAGGTAGCGTCGCCACCCTCCGTCGCTGCCGTGGAAACGCAGCAACCGCATCCACCCCAGCACACACACCAGCACACACAGCCGCGGGCCTCGCACGTGTGTGCGGCGGACGCCACCGATGCGATGCAGCGCCTCACCGCACAGGTCGCCCAGCTCACGGCGCAGGTTCAGGCTCTCACTGCCAGGACGGATGACGGTCAACGCCAACGGGGCCGCGGTCGCAGTTCATCGCGTTCCCGTAAGCCCAGCCGTAGCCCGAGTCGCCAGCGGCATGCAAACAGCGAGTGCTGGTACCACTGGAGTTTCGGCGATAAAGCTCAGAGGTGCACCTCTCCTTGTTCCTGGCGTGGCAATCACCCTTCCTCGTCGGGAAACCAGCCAGCCGGCAACTAGCAGCGACGAGTACAGCCGGCGGGCAGCCAATTAGTCGCTTGTTTTATGTCACTGACAAACTTTCCGGTAATCGTTTTCTCGTCGATTCAGGTGCAGAAGTTAGCATTATACCACCCACAACTTCGGACAAATATAGTGGTTCCAGGGCTTCTGTCACATTGCAAGCTGTGAATCAATCACCCATCACTACTTATGGGGAGCGTTCTATCACTTTGGACTTAGGCTTACGCCGGACATTTCGGTGGGTTTTCATTATTGCTAATATCAGTAAGCCCATCATTGGTGCAGATTTTTTGGATCACTTTCACCTGCTAGTGGACGTTAAGCATCGCAAGCTTCTTGATGCTACCACGAGTTTGAGTGTCCATGGAATTTGTGTGCGTTCAGATACACCCCCCTCCACTCCAGTGATTTCACGTTTGGATAGCAGTTCGCCATATGATGCTATTCTCCTACAGTTTCCTGAGATAACGCGTCCAGATCACAACCACGCAGCTGTGAAGCATTCTGTTACACATCACATCACCACGCGTGGTCCGCCAGTCGCAGCTCGCCCTCGCCGTCTCGCTGAGGAACGTTTCAACATTGCCAAGCAGGAATTTGAACACATGTTGGATTTAGGCATCATACGGCAGTCCAGCAGCAATTGGTCTTCACCTCTTCACATGGTGCCTAAGAAGACACCGGGTGACTGGAGGCCTTGTGGGGATTATAGAGCTCTCAATGCACGGACTGTGCCTGATCGTTACCCCATTCCTCATCTGCATGACTTCACTTCTCGACTTGAAGGTAAGCACGTTTTCAGCAAAGTAGATTTGGTTCGGGCTTATCATCAGATACCTGTCCACCCAGATGACGTGCACAAAACGGCCATCACTACCCCTTTCGGACTTTTTGAGTTTGTTCGGATGCCGTTCGGCCTACGGAACGCTGCCCAGACTTTCCAGCGTTTCATGGACGAGGTTACCAGAGGTCTTCCTTTCGTCTATACTTATATTTGACGATCTGCTGGTTGCTAGTGAAACGCCTGAGGAGCATGAGCACCATCTTCGCGCCCTGTTCACACGCCTCTCGGAGTACGGGGTTGTCATCAATCCCAGGAAGTGCGTCTTTGGTGTGAGCGGCCTCGATTTTCTCGGCCACCATGTTGATGAGCACGGTATTCGCCCTCTCGACGACAAAGTCAAGGAAATTCGTGAATTTCCTCGCCCTACTTCAGCCAGACAGCTTCGCAGGTTTCTGGGACTGGTTAACTTCTACCGGCGTTTCATCCCAAAGGCCGCCGATATTCTCACTCCATTGACTGATGCGTTAAGGGATATACCGCAACGGTCCGCGAAACCCATTGCCTGGACGGATGAACGAGCTGCAGCTTTTACTAGCGTTAAGCAAGGCCTTGCTGATGCAGCCATGTTAGTTCACCCTTCCTCCCATCTTCCCACTAGCCTCATGGTGGATGCTTCAGACTCGGCAGTAGGGGGCGTCCTTCAACAACAGTCAGACGGGATTTGGAGGCCCATAGCCTTTTTCTCGCAACGCTTGAAACCGCCAGAGACGCGGTACAGCACGTTTGGTAGGGAGCTACTTGCAGCTTACCTAGGAATACGCCATTTTCGCTATTTGTTGGAAGGACGTGCGTTCACACTCTACACTGACCACAAACCTTTAACGTATGCTCTCTGTTCCAAGCCAGACAAGCACTCCCCTCGCGAAATAAGACATCTGGACTACATTTCACAGTTCACTTCTGATATTCAACATGTAAAAGGAGTGGACAACACTGTAGCCGATGCTCTCTCTCGCCTACATGTAGATGCACTGGATCGGCTTACTCCCTCCACTGTCGATTTCCATCAACTCGCCATCGATCAAGAGGATGACGAGGACTGGGGCGACGTTCGCCAATCGCCCTCTCTCTCGTTCAAGCGTGTTCCGTTGCCGGCGGATGACGGCTATATTTGGTGCGATGACTCTACTGGACATCAACGCCCTTTCGTCCCGCGGAAACATCGTCGCATGATATTTCGTGCACTTCACGACATGTCTCACCCTGGTATAAGGGCCACACAGAAACTCATCACTGACAGATTCGTTTGGCCTGGGATCAATCGTGATGTCAGAGGCTGGACTCGCACTTGCCTCGAGTGCCAGAAGTGTAAAGTGCACAGACACAACAAAGCACCAATGGGAACGTTCACACTACCGGACGCACGATTTTCGCACGTCCACATTGACATTGTTGGGCCCCTTCCTCCTTCTGAAGGTAACAGCTATCTTTTGACATGTGTTGATCGCTATTCGAGATGGCCAGAAGCAATACCGATCCCGGATATTACTGCCGAGACGGTTGCAAGGACTTTTGTGGCCAGATGGGTAGCGATATTTGGTGCGCCAACCACGATCACCACCGATCGAGGACGACAGTTTGAGTCATCACTTTTCAATGAACTCACAAACTTGCTGGGGACGAATCGCATACGCACGACTTCGTACCACCCTGCTTCAAACGGCTTAGTTGAACGCCTGCACCGTCAACTTAAGGCCGCCATCAAGACTCATAACAACACTCGATGGACAGAAGTGTTACCGCTGGTCTTACTTGGCATCCGCACAGCAATCAAGACGGATATCCGATGTTCCTGTGCTGAGTTGGTTTTTGGTATGGCACTGAAGTTGCCAGCCCAATTTGTTGCACCAACAAAGCCCGACGACTTCATCGACCCTACGAACTATGTTCACCGTTTGAAGCAACTCATGCAGGAGTTGAGCCCCACCCCCACCCGTAAACAGCAACCTGCCTCACGGATACACCCGGAATTGCACGCATCTAGCCATGTGTTTCTCCGTCATGACGCCGTGAGCAGACCTTTGCAACCGCCCTACCGAGGCCCTTTTGCAGTGATACGCCGCAATGACAAGTTTTTCACCATTGACGTTAATGGTAAGCATGAGAATGTCAGTGTGGATCGCATCAAGCCTGCATTTTTGGAGGATCACCTAAATCGTACTGAGCCATCATCATCATCATCGAAAGCCACGATCGCGCCGTCGTCACCCGCTAACGACCGCCCCGAGGTTCAACGGACTCGATCGGGTCGCCATGTTAGGTGGCCGGCCAGATACGTGGACTATTATGATATTGGATGACGGGACTCACATTCTACGTTTTGGATCTTCATTTATATTTCCAATCCCTTGTAAGGATTTATCTTCATTGTGTTTTGAGCTGTTTTCTTCTACATTAACTTTTGGATGCTGTATATAATTGACACTGTTATTGTTCATCGATTGTTGCTACGTTCCATTTCGCAACCCTCTAGGGAGGGGGTAGATGTAGTAGCCAAACATATTTTGATGAATATTTCGTCATAGTTTTGTGTATTTTCATCGGTCTGCCATTTACAAGGTTAGCAGACGACCTACATGTACTTTCCTTTGTTTACGCGTGTGTGTACTTTCTTGACCTATTTTTCATCTTCCACGCGCATCAAAGTATAACATTTACATCGCTACCCACATTCTTCATGCTGCTCCAATCAGAGCTCATCTTTTCGTTTAACCAATCGGATTTCCGTATTATTGCACCACGCGCACTCGCTCAGCCAATGAGATTTATTGTGGGCGTGATTACCAACTTTCACGAGCTCTTCGAGATCATTTTATCATCACTTTCTTCTAGGACACAGTTGTGATAAGACCGTGTCGCGTTTTATAGGAGATAGTCAATTTTACACACATACCTACAGTACCCATTCACTTGGATTTATATTCAGGATATTGTATTGTGACATCGTTATTTTCTTCGTTAGCGATTCTTCATTACTTTCATTTTCGCTGGGATCATTTCATTTGGATTTATAATTTGTGAACATAAATAACTTGTGAATAGCCTTCGGAATCAGTCACTGCTCCGTGGAATCTCCACCATCGCTTCAGCCAGGACCTTCATCATTAATTGTAAGTAGAAGCAACTCAATATTTTCAGTTACTCTACACTATAATAGAGATAAACTGACAACTTTGTCCTGAGGCTGAAGATTGCTATAATAGAGATAAACTGACAACTTTGTCCTGAGGCTGAAGATTGCTATAATAGAGATAAACTGACAACTTTGTCCTGAGGCTGAAGATTGCTGTAACAGAGATAAACTGACAACTTTGTCCCGAGGCTAAAGATTGCTATAATAGAGATAAACTGACAACTTTGTCCTGAGGCTGAAGATTGCTATAATAGAGATAAACTGACAACTTTGTCCTGAGGCTGAAGATTGCTCTAATAGAGATAAACTGACAACTTTGTCCTGAGGCTGCAATTCCATTCCCTCATTATTCACCTTTTTAAACTCTCATTTTGATTCTGATATTCTAAATGAAATGTGGCCTTTTTCTTACTTGCTGAGCACCTCAGGGCCATTGATGACCACTGTATGGACTTCAGACTCGAATGCTACTGCCCTTGCTAGCATAGTTTTACCCACACCTGGGGGACCATAGAGTAAAACACCTCTTGGCGGGGGTATACCTGTACAGAATAACACAATATTCAGTTTTAATACCCAATGATGAGAAAAAGGTAGACAGAAATAGGGTTAAACATGGTATGTAACTGCAGTTTCACGCCAAAATGTATGACAATATAAAACAGCAGAGCAAGTGATTTTTTTATTATTAAAAGAAAAGCAGGAAGGAATTTACATGAGCTTTATTAATTGATTCGCATTTCTGCTTGTAAAAAATCCAATCAGCAACAATTTTTAGTACAAATGCACATTCACATTTTCAAAGTTGTGTTATCTATCACAATTTGAATTCATATAAGGAAGTGTCGTTTTAAAAAAACACAAATTTTTTAATATACATGTAAACGATCTTCTCATAAAAAAATCAAATGAATATAAAAAGCAGCAGAGCTTTTCAACAAAGCTTTAACATTCTTCAGCAACAACTTTGTATCTTCATTGAAATACTTGCCACCTGAAAATGAAAAAAAATCAAACAGCATATGGGCAATTCCGTGATAAAGTGGACATCAGGCCAAACTTTATTTTTGCTCTTTCTGAAATTCAGGTTGATTTTGGGGGTTTAAATAAATACAGGAATTGTTTTCACAAAGGGGTTTCATACTCACCCAAAACAATTTTATTTAATATGGCCCCTTATAGAAGAATCCGAACCATACACAAATTTAGATAGATGGGACTTCACACAGTTTTTAAGTCGTGGACAGAAATATACTGCATATTTTGTGAATTTTTCAATTAGATAATTTGTAAGGCATTTAGTCACACCAATTTAAAAGAAAGTAGGCAATAATAAGTTGTTGAAAAGGTATAAAATCTCAAATATGTAGTACTGGACAAACTGTAACGTGACTAACCGTAACGTAACTAACCAAGGTTTTGGGCTCTACTTAAACAAATTGAGAGATACAATCTCTAAGCAATTTGGGGCAACATTTGCCATCATTTAAGAAGTAATACTGCTATGGCTCCAAGTTTGAGGTACAATACAATAAGGAGGAATATTGTTTCAAAAACTTTGGTTTGTTTCTCATGTCCCTTTTTTGTAACGTAACTAACCGGCATAAAACGTTCTCATTACAGCTCTTATTTTATTCATTTACTTTTGATTTCTTCATGTACTGTAGACCTTTGTTAGGTGAATATATATTTGCAAGAGTAGGACTTCAGATGAAAAAGCTATTGAATTATCTGTATCAAAAATATTAAAATTTGATAAAGTGTAACGTAACTAACCATGGAATTGCCCATATATTTCAAAGGTATACTACTAAGTCCTTTGGTCTTTTTTATTAGCAAAAAGTAACTACTCAAAGGTAATTCATCAGCATTTACCAAGAGAAACAAATATTTCTGGACTCCTAAGTGGCATCATCACCATGTCCCTGATAGCCTTCAATTGTCTCTCCATGCCTCCTATTGTGTCAAAGGTCACATGGTTGCCTAGTTTGGCAATGAGTTGTTCTTCCATAGTACTTTTCTTCTCCTGTTGCTCAATGGATGCAATCTCTATATCAGTTGTCTTGGTGACCCTGTACACACCAGATTCTTCTGTCACACACTGGCTTCTTGATAAGGAATCCATTGTCTTCTCCTGTGATTGTTTCTGAGACAGACTAGGTGTCCTTTTTGGCGTTGAGGATACAACCATGCTGCTCGTTTCTGACAAATTTAAGGAATTGAACTCATTTTCCAAGTCACTTGTGGAATCGATGGCCAAGGAGGAACTAGTATCTGCAGCACCAACCCTGCTAGCATCTGTGATGTTGCCTCCTTCTCCATTCCTCAGAGATACATCTGCTTCACCTTGCCTTTCATCTGCAGTTCTGGATTCAGTAAAGGAACAATTAGAAATGTCTGTCCTCCTTAAATGTGAGATCAAGCTTTCAGCATCACTTGACCCTGATGCAGGAGTTCTTCCCAGGTTCTTGAGTAGTTTTTGGGCTGAATAGGTAGTCATTGCCGAGTGTCCCAATTGAGTTGGTTCTGCACCAGTTTGCGCAGTGATTTCACTGACTTCCATTACAACTGGCTTGCCATAGTAAGTGAGACTGAATAAGCTACCACACATGATGTGCTTGCTGTTCAAATATCTGGAAGCAAAGCTCTTAAACTCTGATGAATGCACAGCAGATGTATCTTGATTAGATCTGAGGAAAAGCAAATGTTGACAAATTTTCTCATAAAAATTTTTTCAGTTCATACAAATGCATTTCCTTTAAAATCACAATTACTAAATGGGCATAAATATTCAAAGAGGTAATAAATAATGTACAACACCTGATGATTTCTATTTGTTGCAACTGCGGTCAAACACTTACAGTGAATTTCAAATAACTTGCTCTTAACAAAGCAGAAATTTCTGTTCGTTACAGACAAATTTACATTTAGTATTCATTTTTCTAGTTTATCTTGCTGTGTATAAGAAACATCTTTACCTAACGAGTACAGAAGCTGAAGCAGCTGCTGCCACACTACCACACACGGCTTTGACCTTCACCAACCCTCCATCGACCCATCCATGAATCCTCTGCATGCTGCTATGGATCCCAACAGAACAAGCAGGAAAGTTTGTGACAGGCCACACGGTGCAGACGGACTTGGGAGGCTTTTGGTTGTTTGCGGTTGTAGTCTGCGTGACAACGGCAGGCTGACCGATGCAAAGGCCACATAGCGACATCGTCTCTGGGTGCATCTGGATGACATCGTGTTTGGCCGACTGAGGAAGCTTGGTGACCCCTAGAAAAAGGGAAATGAGAGATATCTTTGAAGTACTGCTCCAACGCGATTTAGGGTTCATCTACACTACACAGGTGTAACCACAATAAATTAAATTGACACATCACTCTAAATATCAGGGTAACAACTGGCATAGAAGCATGGAACTTGTTCCACTTTATTCTTCAATAGTTCCTTCATAAATATGCAGCATTATCATTAACCAATTGATCAGATATCACTCTCAACTTGATATTTGACCAATCATCAATAAGTCATGAGAGGGGTGAGCATAAATGAATATCAAGGGTATGTGTATGAAGGTGTGAGATGGATAACATTGTGTAATGAATTTGGTCATGACCATGACACATTCAATGTGTATACATGTAGCTTGAATGCTTGAATAGTGTAGGATCTACATTACATGGAAGTATAGAACAGTGATTGAACATTAAGTGTATGGATGGAACATGACAATGGGATGAAATGTACAATGAACTGGTGCTTGGATGGAAATGGTATGGAGGATGATTGGCAGGTGAAAAATGTACAAGTCGGAAATAAACATGAGCATAAATATAACAAAGTGTGACGACATACCGGCCAAGTTGTCAAGGGCTGCTGGTTCCAAATAATTTTGTGCTAAACAATGGCGTGGTGATCACACCAGCACCAAACACTGAATTTGCCTTGCTCATGCCCTTTGCTTGAATGATTTCATGAGTCATGGCAGGCTCTGTTGTTTGGAACCAGTAACCTGGACGAGTGCATATGACATTAGCACTTGTGGACTCTAGTGTTCAAAATAAGCACCGTCATAAATATGAATGCAAAAGTCTAGCTATTCAAAATTCATGGAAGGTTCTTTCCCAGGAAGTGCATAATTTCTCATTTCACTGACAAGTCAGACTCAGATTGAGTAAGAAATTGGCACTTTGTCTTCCAACAGAAACATTTTCTTTGGACAAAACTGGAGTTTTATGAAATGTTACATGTAAGATCCACTCATGGAACCATCCCTATGTAGGGCTGTGTCACTGTCAAGTTGAAAGAGTAAAAACACCTGAATAATTAGCAAAATTCTTGGAAAATATTTCCTTTTAGAATTTACATGTAGTTTCAGGATGATAAAATATCCTAGACCTACATGTACATGTATCTCCTTCAATTGAATCTCTATCACCTAGATCAAGTGAAATTTCCTGGCTTTTTTGGCTGTTTCAGGATGATAAAATATCCTAAACCTATTTCCAGACAATTCTTTGAAACGGAATATCTATCACAATCTTGCTCAGGACTGTGAAGCCTCTCACATGAGCTTGAGATCACACACTTGCTTATTTGGAGGCAATCTATATCCCAGCAGTATGGTCTATGGAGATATGGAGTGCAAAGTTAAATAACCTCACATAGACATGTGTGAGTGATGTAGATTTAACTTTGATCTCTTGATAGATCTTCTTGGAACAAAACAAATGGAGAGATGCTCACACTGCCGACATGGTATTGTCTGACCTACACATGCGACAAACGGTAACACAACCTGCAGATAGCTCACACAAGAAGATGCAGAGGGGCAAATAAGTTTGTTATACTTTAAACCCAACATCAAGGTACATGAAAATAAAGCTAAATGGGCAATCTGAAAATGAAAGTTGCAAAATTGACTGATCGCAACTTCAAAGTCTTATTAACCTTCATAACTTTCTTGGCAATCCTGCACTGTCTCTCGTTTGTTAGCCTCTTATTTGGGTAGGGTTAGCTCTCTAAGTCTAATGCACCTATCAATTGTAAGACGCACCCCTCGACCCCCGGGAAAGGTGCGTCATGGTTGGGTAATTTACCAACAAATGAATGACGCAGGGTATGGTCATGGAAGCATTTGGTCAGTCACAGCATGGAGAATGGGGTGCGTCATAGTCGGTCATTTTACATGGGTGCGTCATAATGCCTCGCTATGTTTACAAACGGGTCTGTCCGCGCAATACTCACCGCGTACCGGGCTTTTAAACATGCAAACTCCTTGAATATAAAAAAAAATATATTGACATGGAATCTATACTTTCGCACCGGGCGCCCAAAATCGAGTTTGATGACATCAAATAAAATGGAAACCCCCAAATAATAATAATTGATCTCAAATCCTCTCTCATGCTGTCTTCTGTCTGGGTTCTCAAAAAAGGGAAGAAATAAGGTATTTTTCTTTACTTTGTTTATTTTTACCCCGTTCGTTCCAGCACTGCGTTGGCTGGTTCGGTTCTTGCCGCGATGATCGCGATCGGTAGCATTTGTGCTAGGCTGGATTGAGACATGAATATTCATGTGTTGACGTCACAAGAATGTCAGCGATTGCACTGTGTGACTTCTGCACATTTTCATATGTCATCGCCGATAATCTTATCTCGAGCTCGGCCTCAATAGCGTGCAGGATGATAACGTGTGTTTGTGTCTTCAGCTAGCGTTCATGCATGCATGTCGATATCAACAATGCATGCAATACTATACTAGCGCCGCGCCGATGCATAGCGTGCCACGTGCGCGCGGAGCTTTACCATGACGGGGTGCGTCACAATGGTAAGTCAAAGTCTAGAACTGGTGCGTCATATTTTTTCGTCCAGGCACAGTCATTGTAAGAAAAGGTCCGTCATAGTCGAGACACACAGGTGCGTCATGGTATAGGAAAATCCGACTCACATCTGACAAGTGACGCACCATTCCCGGGGGTCGAGGGGTGCGTCTTACAATTGATAAGTGCATAAGTGAGGAGCCGACCCTACCCAAATACTATAGGAGGCTAACGAACGAGAGACAGAATTTTCGGTCTATCCTGCTCTATGCGTACTAGATCTACATGTATAGTGAGATATATTATTGCGCTATCATTTTTTTCCATGGCCCATGTTCCCCGCAATCCACGATGGAGGCAGTTTCCGGCAGCACTAACATTAGATGTGGTCGAGGTAAAAATAATATATCCTGCTATAGACATTAGAGTATAGTGCAGGATTGCTACTTTCTTAATCATGTTAATAATAGACCAAGCATAGACCTAGACCTGTTCTAGTTAAGTTTCTTTGCCCTTTGCTTGGCTTTGGATTTCTCAAACTTCCTGTTTCTCATTATTCCAAATCCAAAGTTTTACTAAAATTTAAAGAATTGCCCATACCGAATCCTGTCTAGCTTACTACTAACTGAACTACATCCATGACATGACTAATGAGAGCAAGAGTCAAGACTCAGAGAAATATCATTCAAAATCACTGCTAGCCATGCTAGCAAGCATTTCTAACTCAGGCTCAGCAGTAGACAGAAAAATCTGTCTGTTTGGAGGAGTTTTAAAACATTTTATGACTTGTCTTTAGAGATTCTCCTCCAAGACTTTCCGTGAAGCCAGATGTAACAAAGTTAGTAGTCTCATGCAGCGGAGCATATCCCTCTGAGTCTAACTCTAAGTCTAACGAAATATAGACTAATTTTTCGGTCTAGCTCAGCAGATAATCGAGATTTGGACAACCATCATCCATGTCATCAATCATCATCAGTCATTTTCATGATCAAACTCAAAAAGTTATCTATTTTTTTATAGGGATCTACCTTTCTCAATCTGTTGGGTTATTTCTCCAAGCAGCACATGGTTGATGATCACGGGAACGCCGGCTTGATTCAACTCTTTTTCAATATCAAAATGTGGAGGAGCTTCTTCAACTCTCTTGAAAAATTCGACATCTTTTGGAAGATGAAAAAGATTCAAATCACCCCTCTTCATACGAAGCCAGTTGTTGTTAACATGATTCTTCTTTTTAGTTTTACTAGACATGTTTTATAAAATTTAACAAGAGCTGAGCTCATGAGGCCTTCCCCTAGAAATCGTGCACGTGAGCGAGGTGAATTCCCGCTCAAAATTAAAATGCGTATTCTTCTTAGTCACAGCGCAGCTAGCTCAGCTAGGTGGTGCGCGTAGACAGTTGCTGTAGCCGAAACTTGTGGCGATCGGTCGGAGGATTTTCCGCTGGCAGCAGCTAGCTAGCTAGCTGCATGCAATAAACACAAGCACATCGCGATCTCATGGTCATGTTTGTATATGGCAAGCCAAAGTAGTCATGTTTGTATATGGCAAGCCAAAGTGTGTATACGATCCAGAGAACGATGTTATATACTTTTATTTTATTTTTCTTTTTTTTAATTATTATTATTATTTTTTTTTTTAAATACGCTAGATCTATTATACTTGGATTTACAAATTCAAGAGGTCTTTCTCTAATTCCTATCAGTTTAAGGGAAAGAAAGAGAAAAGGAAAGAAAAATGGGAAAGCAAAAGAAAGGAAGAGCTCCAGTCTGTCCCGTTGATGTAGAACATCGACGTCGGTGAAGTATTGATCTTTCCAGGGGACAAGACGCCTTGCTCATACAGGGACCGCGGAATCGGGGGGTTGGGGGGGGGGGCTACAGCCCCCCATTTTTTTCAGTAAACACGTGCAAACGTATGGCAGTGCAAAAATGTGGTACACATGCAGCCCCCCCCCCCCCCCACTCAGCCCCTCCACTTTCCAAGACGTTCCGCGGCCCCTGTCATATCATGTATGTTTGGGCCGTCGATATGGAATACTCTTCCTCAAGGGATTAGAAATAACAGTTCTGTTGAAGCGTTCAAAAATAATCTTAAAAAGTATCTGTTTAATTTGGCCTATAATTGATTACCATTACCTTTCATGTCCGTACCTCTGCTATTAGGTAAAAGAGGGGGCACAAAAATGAAAGTTTGTCAAAAGGTAGACCCATATTTTTTTGGCGCCTAATAGATCTTATAAATTATTATTATTATTATGATACGGTTTCAGGTTAGAGTTTTTTGCAACGTTCTACATCGGAGACAGGTCTACTTAAAATTTCAATACCTAAAATCCTTGGAATTAGCTCTCTCTAATGCACCAAAGGAATTTCTTATGAATGTCCCGCTTGTTCCCTAGATCCCTCACCTCTCTTTGTCAGCCCCCCCCCCCCTCTCTCTCTCTCTGTCTCTCTCCCCCAATCTCTGTAATCTAACTTTCAGTTCATTTTGTATTAACCAAAAAAAATCCTTCCCACATCAAGACTTTTTATCACTCCCTGAATATCTATATTTAATCACTTGATAAAGGCACTATAGTGTCGAAAATTTGTGACAGGAACAAATAAATGTTGGATTAAAGCAGGAAACAACTTTTGTTTATTTTTTGTGTCTTCATATGTCAAAACGTGGATTTTATATCAAATATGTATAAATATATACAGTGCGTCCCCCAAAAAGCTAACAGTTGGAAAAGGTTTCCCAAAATAAATATTTCAAAATATTTGTAGGAAATTTTAATACCTGTGGATGGATTAGGGTCTCTTCTATCAAATGACACCAAAATATCTGGCAATATTTGAGCTCAAGTGAGCAAAAACGACTTTTGCGAAAGGGTGCAAAATCCAGACTTGACAAGAATTGGTATTTTGTGCTGGCTGATGGCGTAACAAATTTGAGAACTGTAAAAAATTGACAGATGGAAAGTCTCCCCAAATGAACATTTCAAAATATGTTCATCATACCTATGGATAGCTTACGATCTCTCCTATCAAATGACACCAAAACATCTTAACGACATGTCACGTTTGAGTGAACAAAAGCCATTATTGTGAAATAGTGCAAAATCCATTGTTGACAAAACCTTGTATTGGTTCTGTCTGGTATCAGCAAAGAAGAGTCTTGAAAAGGCTTAGAAACCTTCATATTCTGATCATTATTAGGTAATTATGAAAGAATTTATGAAAGAATAGGCTTTGTTTTCTTTACATATCCCATCAAAACTTTATGGTTGACTGTGAATACCAGCTTGAATTAAAACCTTGCCGAAACAAATATTTCAAAACACTCAATAAAGCAGTTAATTGCTCACTGGAGCATGAAAATATTAAAACATAAGTATCAATACAACAAGCAGTTGATACAGCAGTTATTTCTTTCTCGTCCTACTTGATAATAAACACATAAAAAAACTTCCATGGACACCCCCACCCGACACCCCCAAGCAGTGGCGGATCTACATGTACATGGGGGGAGCCAGCCTGTGCAACTTGAATCCCCAAGTGGCATACCTAATTACACAATCAACAAAATTTGCCCTCTTTTTTGTGTACGTTTATGGCACTGTGCCCCTCTTTTACAAAATGCTAGATCCACCCCTGCCCACAAGGATCATCTCTTTCATGGCAGAGCAAGCAACTGAAACACACAACAGATCAGTACAACTAGTGGTTGATACAGCAATCATCTCTCTTTATTGCCGTACTTGATAATAATCATTTACAACCAAGGTGCAGAATAAAAGACCCTTGTACTATTTGCATGGTAAACAAAATCTTCAATAACAAAATGATTATGAACTATTACAAAAATATCAGGTACAACTCATTTCAAATATTCATATTCAGTCATCAACTACATACATATCACCTATCTACATTCAATTTTGTGTATAAGCTGAATTTACCAACTTATATGCATTGCTAATTATATTATTTTTTTACAAAAAGGAAACTATCCTGTGATACATTCAATTCATTTTATTCTTTAGAGGTTGTACATGTGCCTAGCCCTATTCTGTTATTCAAAACAAATTTAAAGAAGTTAAAAAATAGGATGAAAAAGGATATAGAATATCTCTGGAAAGGAGAGAGGGGAGTAGAGAAATACAGAGGGATTACGAGAGAGACGGACAGAGACACAGAGAGACAGAGAAAGACAGAGATACAGAAAGAGAGAAAGAGAGAGAAAGGGAGAGACAGAGACAGAAAGAGAGAGACAGATGACAGGATCAAAAAAGAAAATAATCATTCTGTATTTAGGCATGCTCATATACATTACATTTTTCATTCCCTATCTGCGCCTTTTTATTTGTCCCAACACTGCAGCAAGATTTTAATTTAGTAAAAGCTTCAAGTCCATGCTGGCATTACAATATTAGTCTCCCACTCTCATTTACTATGCTATCATGCACTTCAAGTTGATTGCAAGTAAAAGCACATAGCTGACTATCAAATGCAATTATCTTAAATTTTCAAAAAAAAATATGCTCAAATGATCAAATTATATGTTTAGAAAACATACCTGTATATATTTAGTGTATTTTAGGAGACAAACTGCATTTATGCTCATCACATTCTATATCCTACTGCATTTTCCCAACTGCAATTAATACATTTACATGTCATTAAATCATTTGTTACAATTGAAGACAGATTCATGTACTGACATGCTCTGCTGTGGTGAAATCAGTGAAAACCACCAGTCTAATTACCTCTGAAAAGTACACAGAGTGACACCGACTTAAGTGTCTTCATCTTAATGCCTCGTTCACACACGATGCGGTAAACTGCCTTTTCAAAAAAAGCGGCGGCAAAATAAAATGACATAAGCAATAATACACTTCCTATTTCGACATGTTAAAACACTTAATAAGCATGTAGGCATAGGGTCAATTTTTGGCCGTAGCTTGTTGTTTTTTCATCCCAATTGATATTTATTTACACATAAAATTTTTAAATTTTGTCTCAAGGGTTTTGAGGCGGTTGACATGCCAAGTGTGAAGGAGGTACATGTATCACAAGTGATATGGAAAAAATGAAGAATTTTTTTTTAACTGCACGACAGAGGATGATTATAAGGAGGAATGCATCCATTTGTGATTCTGCTCACCTATCTTCTCCATTTCCTTCTCTTTATTAAAAATATATCTTTGTGTGAAAAAGAAATATTGAAGGCAAGCATGCGCCCATTTTAAACACTGCATGCACCCACACATGTATGCATACCTGATGCTTGTTTATTTTCCATTTTTAGTTTATATATCTTTGTGTGAAAAAGAAATATTGAAGGCAAGCATGCGCCCATTTTAAACATTGCATGCACCCACACATGTATGCATACCTGATGCTTGTTTATTTTCCATTTTTAGTTTGGGTATCCATTAATTATGAAGAGTGCATAATGGAGTCCTGATAAAGAGCCTGTAACTATTTTTGCACCTTTACCTTTTTAAGAATGTAGGAGCAGAGTGTGTCAATGTGTGTAACTTTCAGTTTCACTGCACTGCAGAAGGAAAGCCTATACCAACAATACAAGTTTTTATTTCCATCATATCAGTTTTCTTTTTTTACATGTTATAACATGAACTGCAGTGCCCTTTATTCTGATAATTTTCCTAACTCCTCTATTTGTTAAACAAAGCACAAAGCACTCCAAACCTGGGTATATGAATACTTCTTTGCTTGCCGTACTTACTGCATATTATCATTTGTTACAAGAATTATTTCTTCCTACTACTCCATAAACATTCAAGATCTTAACAATATAAGAATATAAGAGGTCTTGAGATGTTCACCTTAGAAAATGATGCTCGTTTCAAAACTAATTTTTCCTGACTAAAGAAATATAAATGAAAACAAAATTAGAGTATAATATTTTAGTGAAAATGGTACCACAATGGTATATAAAAGTGGGTTAACAAAACTAACAATGGTCATCATTTTGCACCGATAACTTGTCAACCCTTCTTTATAAATTAAAACATACAGAACTCTAAGAAATATCTATGACTTCATTCCAGTATTTAAGCAGTCGTTACAGTTCAAAGATTATAATAAGCTGATTGTAATAAGTTTATCATTACTTAGCTCAATGTTTTTTTCCAAAAGCCAAGTAAAGATATACACATTGGCTCTTTTGCAAAAGTCTAGGTTCTAGAGACTACATATATATATACACACAGTGTATATATTTGGGGGCTGTGTCATTTCACAACATGGCATTTAACACAAAACAGAGGAATTGTCTAATTTATCTTTCTTTTCCGTGCTTTATATTACAAATAATAAGATAATGATAAGAGGAATGGCTTCGTATAACCTTTTAATGCATAAGGCCATATGTTTCAACACTTTAAACACAGGGTGTGCCGGCAGCCATAGACAAACGAGTGCAAACCACCAACTATTTTGCGTTAACTGAGCCAACAGAGCCTGCACAGCATTGTCAGAACATGTGTATAGGTGGAAACCTAAAAATGCCTCTTTTGGTAGCAATTGACAGTCTATAGGTTTTCTTATACATAATAGTCCTGAAAACCTATATTTTGTCTGTTATGAGCTAGAAAGATGTTAAGTCTGTATATAAAGTATAAGATTTATTGACCTTCTGGCTCTCAGAAATTTACTAACAAATGATTTACCCTAGTTTCCAATAACATAGGCTAAATATTCCACTGTGTTGGTGATTCTGAGGGCAATAGGCACAAGTGTGAGATTTTTTTTCAACACAGAACTACAGAAAAAAAAAACCCAGTGTGTTATGTACATGTATGTATTCAACACATAATATGTATGTTGTACATTGAGTGATTTTTACAACACGCTGTATAACAATGACATATTAATTTGTGCTAGATCAAAGTATGTTAATATAAATTTTTTCTCTCGCTCTATAAAATTGATCACTTCTATGAGATGGTTTTAAATGACTTCATATGGATCACCAAACAAAAATAAAGGAATATATAAAATAAAGGAATATATCAAATAAAACATAACTTGGTAATACAAATAAGAAACAAATTGGTAATTGAATGAAGATGTTAACTGTATTTTCAAAATAATCTTACAAAAATTTTGTATAATTAAAGACTATTATTAAATCATTCAATGCGAACATATCATGGATGTTATGATTATTATAATTACAATCTTATTCATGCAATCTGATTTACTAAATATATATATATTTAGTAAATATATATATATATATATAACAGAGCTCACACTGCAGTAGATATGGAAAAAAAATAACTGATGAAAAAAACAAAAATGGATATTGAGTTTCTTCTTTTATCTCAAACTATATACACGTACTCCAAAATTTTGAAACATTCAGAAACATTTCTAAATTATCTGTATAAACTCTAGAATGTGTATGTGTAGTATACATCAATATACTGTATGTTTCATCTAGTCCTATTTAAATATATCTATCTGTGTTAGTATACATGTTATATAGACAACTTCACGCTCACATATATAAATTGCATTTATTAAAAACCATTTAGATGTTTTATACAAAGTCTAGTCATTCTTAATTTACACACACCGTCTCGAGTTTAGCCACATGTACAGAAAATTTACAAATTCAAATCCTCTTTTCCATTATACTTATACAGTTTTGAATCACTCATTTTCAAAGAGAAATGCTCCTTCATTCAACAAGAGTTCATAGCACTTGGCAGTGTACATCATCTTTACTTCTGAATAATATAAAGCATGACACATCATGGGCAAACGAGATCATTCAATGGATAGCATAACTTCTTTGTCCATTATGGAATCTTCAGGTGTAACACAGCGGGCCGTGTGCTGTTTTCCACAAGAGAGAATGCAAGATATTATAAAATGTCCATTATCTGCATTCATATATGGTACAGCAGTCGCAGGTTGCATCCATTCATAAAATCATCATTTTCTGACCAATTTCCTTCCACAAGATAATTGTGTTCGCTTCAACAGACATGTTACTTTGTACCCTGGCATTCCTGTTAAAGATTATCAAAAATTTAATCAAATTCACACATTTCCAGTTTATTATTCCAGAAAAAGGACATGTATTAACATAACTAACAAGTATTCCTTTACTTTAATAAAGAGAGGAGGAAAAAAAAAGTTACATAAGGTAATTATCATAAGAATAGAAAGTTACGAGGGGAATTTCCACAGTACGTAATTGATGAAAAGAAGCGATGTCCATTCTCCAATTAAATGATGCATCAACAAGCAGAATGTTCCGTTGCCATGGAAACAGCTCAAGGAGAACGCAATATGCAGTTGTAGTGCCACAACGAAGGTCAGAATGTGTCCTTAGTTAAGTCATGTAGCAAAGTTTTTGTACATACACCTGAACATGTTTGGATGGAAACTTGATTCGAATGATCCCAAAAATTCCACATTGATGTACACACATATTATGCTGTTGAGTTATGTACAGAGTCATGTAAACCTTTGGATAACGGCTGCTACATTTCATGAAACAAAGTTCAATAAAGGTGTGTGATAGAAAAACCTATTAATTGGGTCCGGTTAAAAACTGTCCTTCCCAAAGTGGATACATTCACTATAATACAGAATTGTATGCATACTGTACTGATTAGAATCATCAAACGACACATTAACATCATACTTGGAATTATCAATAAACTAAGGAATTATCATTTACATGTACATACCAGAACAAATATTTGTGTCACTGAAAGATGTTAGGATTTTGAGCAATAACTGCATTACTGCAAAAGATGTATCTGCATTGAATATTAACTGTTTTCTGTACATTTCTTGTTCATTAGTATTTCCTGTATAGTTTCCTATTTAACTTTCAATTTGCAATGGATTGAAACCCTAGACGCCCAGATTGTCTCAAGTATATGATACATATACATTGTACATATCCAAGTGACAAAAGTCGACCGTGGCGGTTCACTGTTTGTTCCATTATTCAACCAAAGCGGGTAAGGAGTTAACATTAATAATCCTTGTTGAATTGAGAAACCCACAAAAGGCTGTATCTACAATATATTCAATTTGGCAAAAAAGACTTGATGAAAAGCTGTCACATTTAAACAGCACCACTAGATAAACAACCCTCTGCAATTTATGAATTTACTTGGAATGAAATAGAAAGTCAAATATCCTATAATCTTACAAATATTATGAATTAATTTATAAATCATATTGAGAAGCTTCATATTTGAGTCTATTCTACAATGAAGGATATCAGATCATGCTAAATGATCATTCTTCACATGCATAACTCTGATGAGTTTATATTTTGAAGTATTTTTGTTAGTTGTTTCCTTTTCTTCTGGCTGAACATGTTTTAAAAAGAAGGTCGAGTTCTGGGAAAGGTGAAAAATAATTTGCGAACTTTCTCTTTCATTTTATGTCAGTTTGGAAGATCATCATAGTAGAAATGTACCTTGAAAAAGATTGCTCCTCAAATGCCCTCATATTCGAAATATGATGAGAAATAGCTGATCTGTTCAGACCGAACATTCATTTCACATGTGTGTGCAGTCCTATATACCCATTTCTGTGTGCAGTGCATTTTGCTGATTCCAAAAACTCACAGTATACACCAATTCTTATGTAGACATGATCAACATTTCCCAATTGCTTCCAGACAGTTTCTTGCACAATGTAATTGCATGACCAGAACTCAACTTTATTTTTCAAGCATTTTGTCTAAAGGATGGGTAATTGTGCCAATGAAAATTTGAAAATTTGTTTTTACTTCAGTTTGTAGGAGTGATCCAGACTTGCCAATATCATTCACTCATCAAATTAACTTCATTAATATTTGTCAGACTAGAATGATGGCTCTGTTCCAATTCCGGTAAACAAATATGATTAATTTCCTACTAAAATGACTGATGCATCACACAGGCACTACATGTAGGAACTGACCTTGAAAGGTACTTTTTAGCATGTTTGAAAGTCATACTTCATTGGTTAACATTGTGCATACACTATATCTTGAATCTATTCCAAAATATTGGGAAAAACAGATTTAAAAGTTTCAGTTAGGTATTTATCTTTTACGGTGTTAAATGAGAAATGTGCTTTATTACATACATTGTTTTCTATGCCTGTTTGGGCAATACACTAAGAATATACAGCATAAAACTTGCCATCATCAGCTACAAAATTTCACTTACAGAGATGGGGAATATTGCTTTCAGCTTATGCTTTCATGGTTTTACCTTGCTGTTCATATCAGTTTGAACCAATTCTCTATTACTGCATTCAAAGCGAAATGTGAAATATTTTGTTATACTTTTCCATGTCTCTTTGGGGATTTCATTTGCATTCTGTTAGCACGGGCAGTCCAATAATTTGCACTGACCAGTCTGTTCTGTATCACAAGTGTGACTTAAAGCTTCAAACCTTGCCATGTCAAATATTAAACCATCTGTTGAGAGCCAAAAAGGGCCTTAAATCTGTGCTTAAGTATCCAAATTAATGCCCTTCTGGCACTCAAAGTGACAAAATGGACAATTTCATCCTACTCTACAAAATAATAACAGCTTTCTTGAATATTGCAATTTTCTAAGGTAAGTGTGACATCTGAAATGGGAACACTCCCCCTCATACTGCAGTTTTCAAGGACAATGTAATTTTCTATGGTAATTTCAAGGGACCAAAGATTGTACATGTGAGTCACAGTCCAATAATATGAATCTTCCAATCATGAGCTTTAATGAAAAATACCACTAAACATTTAAAACAACAAAATAATTATGAAATAGTAGATGATTACAGCAAGTTTCACACTTGTATACACAAAGTAACAGCAAATGAAGGTAATATTCCCTTTTGACATTATAATGCTTCCTTCCAATATTTTAGAATACATTAACCCAGAATCAAACGCAGGAATCAACTCTTTAACACAATAAATGGTACTGATACATTTTTCAGAGGGGAAAATTGCATAATTCACAGTAGAAAAATCAACTATTATTTGTAGCTAACTTTTCTGTGCCTGGCTGAAAATGCCCTTTTTTTCTCTTGGGTGCAAATTACATGGAATTGCATACTGAGAAATTCTATTTTCCTAATATTATCTTATATACAGTACATGGACTAAGACATTGCATGCAAAGGATTAGCCATTAGTAAAGATGAAGCATAACAGAAATATATTAAAATACAGTGTAAATCTTAAGAGTAATGAAGGCTAGCTAAGAATTACACTGTGAATGTGAAAACAGATGATGAAATATTCCCCTCTAAAATCACATATCATTTCCAATCCTAATATAACAGATTAGTTGCATGGTAAGTATTATAAAACATTTTCTTGCCATTCTACATGTAAGGTTGTATATATATATATCAAAATTTACAGAATCAAAGGACTCAAATTATATGACAAAAGACTAAAAAAACACGAACTATTCAATCATAACACATTACAGTTCACAAAGCATTGGTATGTTTGTCTTACGAATCAATGTCTGAATACGACTCTCCCCGAGGGCGACAACCCTTGCATACAAATCATAATAAAACCTCTGTGAAACAGCTGATCACAAAACACCACATAGAGATACAAAGATGGCGTTTCCTGCTGGGCGAGTAGGTAGGAATGGTGTTCAACGTTTCGAAATCGAGCATAAGAACGAGGTCCTGCTACAAATGGATGGTATCTGGATGTTCATAAAAGTTTCAGTTTGTGATTATGGTTTCCGCACATAGAATGCAGCTTCTCTCAGAGAATCACACAGCAATTACTCTCCTCTGTTTTCCCCCGGTTCCTTTGTCCTGCAGAGGAAAAAACAAAGAGAAACAGAGAGAAATAGAGAGTAGAGGTTTACATTTCACATTCACATAAGGTTGACATATTGAATTGCAGGAGCCTACCATACCTTAGCATTTGTCTGTTAAAAGAACTGCAAGTCAATGTAAGAGTTCACCAAGTCTCATTTGAAAAATACATTAAGACTTCAAGAAATAAAAATTAAAAAAAAAACTAGAAAATTTGAATTTGGTTAGCTTGGACACTTTAACTTTAACCTCCGATATTACTTAGATTACAGACAAAGTACTATGGTATTGAGTTATAAGAAGACATTTATTCACAATGAAATTACATAGAGGGTACCAATCAATCACCCCACAAAAAATTTGGTCTAGATGTTCCTTGGGTTCCTTGTCACTCTACCACGTTCAAAATATGAGCTTCAAATAATATTTCTATAAAGAGATATTGCTCGTTTAAATACCCTTCAGTAAACGTAAAATTGACTTCTGAGTAGACTAGCTGATGCACTCCGACATACACGCTCATATAGAATAGGGTACGCATGGAACCAAGTCCAACTCGGGTTCCGTGTGAGGGGAACATGTATTATACTGTACTATCTTTTGTATGTTCATACTCCTAAACCATTCACCCACAGCATGCCAGGTTCAATTATTTTGAAGTTCAATTCATTTGAGGTTGATTTTTTACACTGTAGCTGTAAACAAATAAAACAAATTAGCAGTCAGACCGCAGGTCGTATGCAAATGAGCAAAAATCATGCATTTTATTTCCAGTGCCCGAAATGGACTCTCTCCCTCCACCCAGTCGGCTGTATCGCATGGTCATCTTTAAAGTTATGTTCTTCAATAAATATTAATGCTGTGCTCATTAGACTTTCTGCAAAAATAAATGAATAGTTTACCAACACAGGGATATTTTGTTTCAGTCAGAATTTTAGAAATTAGTTGTTTAAAATAACTGATGAAATAGTCATACAAAAGCCTTTTTTTCACAAAATTTCAAGTTGTTAAAAGACATATAAAAAGTATATGAGCCGCCATCAAGACACATATGTATGGAAGCGCTGGAATCTCATCTTTTTCATCGTTACATTCAAAACATCCATAAATTTATGACAGAGTCAGGATCCAGCAATATTCAGCCGCAGATTATCCGCTGTCAAGACCATGGTCAAGACCATATAATCTTAGCCCTGTGATTGGCAAGCGAGCCATCTGTAACCAAGTGCGCGTTGAATGAAACAATGCGCAACCTGTTGCTTCATCCTTGCGCAAACATGCGCATAGCTGTTGCCTGGCTGTGAGAAAACATCTTGCGTGGTGTAACCAATCGGAATGCTGGAATTGACTTTTTTAAAGACAAAGTGTGTACAATGGTTACATATTGCTGGATCCTGACCCTGTCATGAAGTGCACATTAAAGGAGAATTAACCTCAAACAATAAAGACGATAGTGATCAAAGGTGTTATTTATTCCCACTTGTTAGACTATATGGCTTCGCGTCAAAATATACGAGATCGATACGAATCAAGATTTTCTGAGCAAAATTTATCATCTGCTAGCAATATGTATCGTCTGCTAGCAATACATGGGGGCTGCCATTTTTTTATGTGTACAAGAAGATTTTCTTAATCCAAATGCCCAATTGCCTTTTTCAAAATTAAAAACCCATTTGAGATTAAAAATATAGAATAGATATGTCAATTTATTTTTAAACTGAAGATTTCCTTATATATTTCTGTTGAAAATCGATATTCGCTTAATATAAATCTATTTTCTAGATACTGTGACGCAATGGACGGAGCAAATTAATTCAAATTTTATGAATGCTTCTTCCCTGAGCATCTATAGCGGCAAACTATGCATTCACCTGCTTTCGGATAATGGGACTTCAAAAGTCAGAATGCATGCTGCATATATTATGTTCTGCTCTGTTTGGCAAACCCAAGAAAATAGATTTTTGTTAAGCAAAACCAGACAATTTAAAAGTATCATTATAAAGATTTAATTTTTATAAATCATGTAAACACCCACTTTATATTTTTCGTCACATATGGGATTTTAGGTAATGAAGAAAATCAATTTAGGTCTTGGATTCAAAATATCTTCCTGACCGGAACATTTCTCAATGGTTCATGTACAAATCCAAATCAGCAAGAAAATGGCAGCCCCCATGTAAATGAGTAGGAGACGATACCGGGTGTTGGAATATCTTTATTTATACCCTTTTCTAATATCTTATTAGAAAATGATTTAGGCCAATAAGTAGGAATATATTACACCTTTCAATATAAGTAAATTTGTACTCAGGGGTTAATTCTCCTTTAATGTTATTTCAATCTTTGGAAAGTACAGAAAATGCCCTTTACGCTCATGTCAAATTTGCCCTGGCTCACAATAAAACTATGGTAGTTTTGGCCAGATTTATATTTCATTTCATTTCCATTTTTTGTCATAAAAGGAACACCATTTTTTACCAATTTCGTCTTTTATTTTGAACACAATAAAAGCATGTCACAAATCTCTGATCCCTTTTCTTTTATTTGATGTACAACTCATGACAATTGGTGAATGATAAGTAGTCTATTCAATAGTTTGCAAATGAGATGTTCCTGGCTGTTCTTGCTCATTATGTATTCATAGTCAGGCAGAACTGGAAATAAAATAGCGCGCTTTTAAGGGACCTGCGGATTGGCTGTTTGGTAATTGGTACCCTTTAAGATCCCAGAATCTAATCACTTCATTTCCCTGTGTACAAGTTGTCATGCATACTGGCATAAATATATGAGGTCCATCTCTAAAAACATGATATGGTTTTTATACATTTATGGAATATTGTGAAGACAAATATAGGGGGAAACCCTACCCAATGCCTTCAAATCCTCAATAGGCAGAGGCAAAATTGTATCAAATAAGACATGTACATGTACAATCACATGACGTACATGTAGGACTAGGAGTGAGCATTTGGGCATACATTCAATCTTCACAGAACTAACGGTACCTGCATTTAAAACAAACTTGGAAATTATACATTCTACAAGCCCACTGCACGAGCATAAAATGCATACGACTTCAGTCTTGTGTGATGAGTAGCAATTGTAAATGAGTTAATTCTAGACTCCAGACTGTAGACGGTGAAAATGCACCTTTGGGAGATGACCGAGGTTTAAATTACCTCATTATTTTCAACTGTCTGGTATTACTGTAGGTGCTTGCACATCAAGGAGTATCAGTCAAGTTTTGTTTCGCTTGCAGAATGTTCACATAGCCATCCAGTTATTTTCATAATAAATTTTGTGCAGAGCATGCCATTCCACATGCACAGCAATAGATACATTGTAGGAACTGTCAAAGGGTCACTGTAACTGCACAGCCTAAAAGATATACATGTACACTATAATGTGGTAATGGAAAATGAGTCTTCATAACATAAATTTGTACAAAGTCATTGCATGTTAAGAGCACCTTGGGATAATAGGGTCATGTTATACCAAGGATCTCATAAACTGGGACAGAGTCAATTAGGTTAACCGTCCATTTAACTCTTTGAACACTGCAATAACATCTTACATGTACGTGTATGTCATAGAGATGTGTGTCATAGAGATGTGTGTCATAATAAGAACATTGTATTAAATGGGTTGACCACTATAAAATATCAGGTGATGCTAGATAGCCATGCCTTTCTCAAAACAGAGGTCATAGAAAATCATTCCAAAAACGTTATCTGTCCATCCTTTAAAAAGTACCAGAGATGAAAATGAGATTATGAACATCCAGTATACTAACCACTTGTGTAGACACGCATATATTATCTATTCATACAGGGGGTGATGGACAGATCATCCCCCACTAAATGCATGTCTCTGCCGTGTGATATGAACAGCACACAAACTGAATGACACTGAGTAAAGGCCCCAGTTACATGTACAGATTCTAGTGGAACATCTTTGGACAAAGGCATGGAGTCCTGTAGGTCCCATATACAATGTTTCATGACGGTTTTTCTTTTGCGGAATAAATGTACTGAACTCTTTCTTCTCGTGTATAACCAACATATACATGGTATCAAGATTTATGGGGTTTTGATATATTCAAATATGTATGGCAGATATCAATTTAACACAATTTTACAAACATTTTCAAGTTGCAAATTCACTCAAAGGCAATTCCAATAACCTAGAACATATCATCTAATGAAAATATTTAAATGACTTCTCATATCTATAAATATGTATACAATACACTGTATGTAGTATGACTATTTCTTTAGGGAATAAAATACATGTAAGATGCCGCAATAGATTGCTTCTGTAATGTATACAAATTTATGCACGTATAATATATATTCTCTGAACATATAGTGACGAGCCATTCCATGAACCTGCTTTTTATAAATGAGCCTCAATGCTTGGAATCCAGTTTGCATACATTATTTGTAGCTATGTCCGGCAAGCGTCCGGAAAGCCTGCGGCAAGCTTTCAGGTTGTCAAGAACAACCTTTGTTTGAAAGGTATGCATAAAATTTGCATACATTACCAAAGCGGTCTACCAGTATTGCCTTGGAGTTGATTTCTTATAGTTGTGCCCCCCCCCACCTTACCCGAACTTATGACTGTCTTTGACATAAAACTCAGAGACATGTCTCCAAGCTTGTATATTCAAGCAAGCTGGCATTTATCGTTTTCAGTATCATTTCATCCTTTTTTTCTAGCCAGGCAAACACAACCACCTTAAAGACAACATTGAGTTCTGGTCATGTGATTACATTGTGAAAGAAACTGTCTCAAAGCAATGGGGAACGGTTGATCATGTCTACACGAGAATTGGTTTATATTGGGAGGTTTTAAATAATCAAAATGATGAAATTGGCCTTATCTCGCTGAAAACAACATGCACTGCGTACAGAAACTGGAGCATGGGACTACACACACATGTGGCATGCATGTTCGGTCCAAACACTCCAGGTATTTCTCATCATTTTTTGTAATATGAGGGCATTTGAAGAGTAATCCTTTTCAGGGGAATTTCTATCATGATGTTCTTCCAAACTGACATAAAAGGAATGAGATAGCTCACAAATTATTTTTCACCTTACCCAGAACCCACCCTCCCTTTAACTGCTTTATTTGAGTACAATGTCTAAAATGACAGAGTTACACAACGTCAATGTTCTGCACCTGCACCTACCTACAGTATCATGCAGACTGGACTTTGGTTCAATTATGGCTCTGGGTGACAATACTAATTTTTAAGTGAGGGATTCATTTCAAAGGTGAAGGTGAGTTCTGATAAATACAAATTTACAATGGAAGTTTGCAATGAAATATCTTATTTAGTTCCATATGAATGAAAAAGAATATTGAAAACAAATAGCCCCCCAGCCTTCTATTTTTCTTCCAGGATAATTAATAATACAAACACAGAGTATATTAGGAATATTTTTTATACACAATGCATCAATTAGCTAATTGACTCTTGAACACTGAAACATAAGATTACCTGTACATACGTTAGACTAGTGTACACATACTTGTATGACACACACAAACTAATCATTCATAAATCTACTTTCCATGTTGATGATGTACCTTCATTGCTAATGTGCCTTCAATAGAAGATAAAACACTAATATTGGATGTGTGGATTACTACATATAACATTAAACAAGATGCATACAAATTTTATTTTTTAAATTGTGCCTTAAAGGGAATCTTGAGTTCTGGGAAAGGTGAAACAGAATGTGTGAGCTTTCTCATTCCTTGTATGTCGGTTTGGAAGAACATCATAATAGAAACACCCCCTGAAAATGATTGCTCTCCAAATGCTCTTATATTCAGAATATGACTAGAAATAACTGCAATATTCGGGCGGAGCATTCATTCCACTTTTGTGTCTAGTCCCATATACCCATATGCAGTACATGTGCTTTTCAGTGAGATTGGGTCAATTTCTTATCTATTTTGATGATTCTAAGACAACACAGTATAAAACAAGTCTTTAATATGTAGACATGGTCAACCTTTCCCAATTCCTTTGAGACAGTTTCTTTCACAATGTAATGCATGACCAGAACTCTACTTCATCTTTAACATAGTGTTTTTGATAATATTTTTACATTGTATAACAACTTACACTCACTAACTTTGTACATTGAATCACAAACTGTGTAAGAAGTTTACAAACCTTGTGAGTTGGGTTCTGGTAGAGTTTCTCTTGCCATTATATGCATTGCTGTTGTCTTACCAAGAGGTAACTGTAAAGCTGTAAAAAAATAATAATAAAAATGAGAGAAAAATTACATTAAATATTTATCTTTCTAAAATAATTGCTAGGGTTCTAATTCCTTTAATGATTTGTTCTAAAAAAATAAAAAATAAAGAAGTTGTGGCCTAATGTAAGGAATTTTCAGATCTACATGTACTGGGCAAGTGGAAAGAATACTTTTACTGCCCTTCATATTAGTCATAAGTGTTCCTTAACACAAGTGGTCTTTTATAATTAGCTTTCTGGCAATTCAAATATTATGTTTTGTATCCACATCAGGGCTCAACAATACATTAAAAATTGGCTGATACATGACGATATTATCATTTTAACTTTATTTTGGTACATTTATGTCAATATAATTTACTTTAGTTGAATTATAACTCAATAATCTCACATTTTTAACAATATGTATGATTGTTCTACATGTATATAACAAATTTATTAATTGATAATTAATGAATACATAGCATGAGGATGATATGATATCACAAAGGCACAAATAGGGGTCTGAAATTTGAGACTGGTCAACAGCTAGTGCTTCAATCAATAATGCAAGTGTGTGTGTTTTCGGGTATGGTGAAGGATTGCTTCACAAGCTACCAGTCTGTAGACGGCTAAGATAATAACAGTTTGATGACCCATTAAAACATGGCCGCCGTCTAATAGGAATAGACACTCTTTGAGCCTTTACACCAATCACTTTATGGGACGCACACCTTGGATGACACCAGCCTATCTATTTTCAATTTAGGGCACATGTGCAGTTTGCAACAGCCAATTCAACGGGGCTCAAAGGCCTTACACATGCTCCTTTATTGACAATTTCACACATTTAAAACTTTTATTCTTGCATATTTTCAACTGGGGAAATGATGTGATAAAAAGAACACTACCAAAAATATGAATACTTAATGTAGGCCCACATGGATTTTTTTTCCAGATGTGTAAAAATGCTATTATTTTGGTATGTTTTGTGTAAGGTCATTTTAATATTTGGGCAGTAAAGAATGGTCTTTCCTGTATTGTTAATTTGCAAGCACACACAATGTTATGGATTAAGAAATGTAAAAAAAAAAAATCACTGGGAATTTTACCACCATGGCATACTTGTAAAGCCTATACAAATATACAGTATGATTGATCTTGCTTATGTAATCAAATCTGAATTGAATTTTTAAAAATGTGAGATCTCAAATGATGTTGTCATAAATGTAACATCTGAAATGACTTCATTTTCCTTTGAAAACAAGATATATCTGCGCTGATTTTAAAAAAAAAGTATAAAACAAATTGTTTATGTCTTACACTGTATTTCAAGAGATACATGTAGCTGAGGATGGGGGAGGGGGGATTTTATCTATTCACTCAAATGATCTCGGATTTTCCTTAGTACATGTATTTAATATGGAAAAATGCAAATAATAAAATTCAAACACTCACCTCCTAATGAAACATTCCCATGAATAAATCTTCCTTGATAAATCAATCGGAGTATATGGGCAGATCTTACTCTGTGATTCTCCCAATCTGTAATGAAGATTAAACACAAAGAAAAGTATTACATTGTAATATTCACCATTAAAAATTGTCAATGTACATACATAAACATCTGCAATATACAAACAGTCTACATATTTATACATACTGCCTAAAGATTAAAAAAGGGATATGTTATATTTCTAATCTTAAATAAAGCTCTTCAAATTATAAACTTTTTATCATTTCAATGAAAATGTCACTACCCTGAATGTCAATATCTATTAAACATACACTATAATGTAGTCTCTAGTAGTCATCTCAAGGCTCTATGTTTATAAATATTATACCTAACAATATTAATATCCATGCCAAAATGCAACAGTGATATTACTTACATGTATATTAGATTGCATTAGCTATTTGCAACTTACATGCTTATGAAAATATATTTTGTTATGTTTGACAGCAGGAGAAAAATGAGACAGGTCTGAAGGCAATATGCCCCCTGAATTCTTTTAAAAGTCCTGGTAAATGAAAAAAGACTAACATTAAATTAGATTCTGCTGGTGGATTAATAGACAAAATCCCCAAAGCACAAATACTTCCACTAAGGAGACCTCACAAATAATTTTTTATTTTTATCACAGTTCAAGGTGTTTACAGTTTATGCTACATGTACATGTACATGTATAGCAGCATTTTTACATTTGTCCTTAGGCTATAAAACAGTGGCTATAAGATTTCAAGCATATACGTGTACATGTACGTAAATGACTTTGTTTCATGAGATAACAATAGCAAGATTGATATAATAAACATAGCAGCCTACCAGCATAATCACCATAACAATCAATTATCCACAAAACATACTCATGATGCTGTCGGTTTCGTAATTATATTGTGGCTATCGATATAAAATTCATCGCTACTGTATCTTTATTTCTCTCTGAAGTGTTTTCGTACAAGTCAGTACCAGCCAATCATGTTTGGTCAGAGTCTATAAGCCATGTAAACTGCTCATTACGCATACATGTACATGTAGACAATCTAAATGTGTGTCATTGGGGGGACTACAGAGAATACAAAAGAAATTAAGCTCAAAAAATAAAACTCACTGTAATATTCATCATGCTTTCTTGAGCAGCTTAACTTCTCGATTTCAACCAATTTCTTGTTCCACTAAAATGCCAAACTGACATTGGGTAGATACATGTACATGTACATTATGTATTTAGTTGTACACAAATAGGAATTCACAAACTACATGAAGAATATGGTGGTCAGGCAATCTTCCTCATTTTTTGAGCTCTTGATTACTCATTAATCCACCTATTGCGGATACAAACCTAAACTATTAACCTAAACACTACACCTTTACATGCAGGGGCAGATCTCGGGTTTGGTAATGGGAAAGGCATCATTCTGAAAATTTCGGGACAAAGGGGTCACATTTTTCGGGGGGGGGGGGGGGGGGCTAATCTCCTTTTTTATTTCAATTTGAGCAGAAATTTCTATTTAATAATCATATTTTTCACATGCCTTTCGGATAAAAAAAAAATTGAAGGAGGCACATTATTTGGGTTGTTTGTATTAAGGTATATCACTTGGGTTGGTTTCATTCAGAAGGGGTGAGGCACGGGCCAGTTGAGCCCCCTCCCTTACCAACCCCCCCCCCCCCCAAAAAAAACAAACAAACAAACAAACAAACAAAACAAAAACAAAATAAAACAAAACAAAACAACAACAACAAAGAACAAAGAAGTCCACTGGTCAGTGTTTCCATACATGTAAGAATTTAGTCAGAAATGATGTGAAAAAACTGCCTACCTGCTGGCCAGTTGTCAAAGACATACTGTGCTACATCTGATGCAGTGTCTTCAGGCACAAAATTGAATTCCTTGTTGTTCCCACTCATGGGATGTATAATCCTAAGGGTTATCTGCAAGAAGATACATGTAAATAAAGTAAGCAATGCAACTGTGTTAAAAAGGACAATGCACTTTACATAAATTTATTGACTTGCATTTGATTTGTAAAAACTACCAAAAGATAACACATTTTGGAAAGAATTGCAATATTATGAAAATTTACACATGTACATGTAGAATCTGAGATGTACATGTACAATGTACATGTATGTAATACTCATACTAATATTAAGTGCAAAGAATTGTGCTTGTAGTTGAGGGTTAATAGAATCCTTGTGACAACAAATTTTAGAATTTTTTAAAACCATATACATGTATGCTGAAAAAATTAAATTATGCAACAGAACAATTAGAGGAGACAGGGCTCAGAGGAGACTTCTTTCCTCCATGGACTCTCTGAGGACAGAACATTTAAAGAAAGAGCTTGCACAGACAGACGTTTGGCATGGCAACAATCATCCTCTAGACTAGCTTCCCCCCCCCCCCCCCCCCCCCCATGGTCAATCTACTTGATAGCAGATGTACTTCCTTCTTGTTGTTCAAAACAATCACACATTGTCATACACATTTGCAGGCTGACATGTAACCAATGACACTTGTCATCTCCCTGATGTAACAGACACATCCACGCACTGTACATGTACAATGTACATTGGGAGGTTAATGTGCAAATCAGGCCTTGGCTTGAAGTGTACATATATAGATCTGATCACACTAGTCTGCAGATATATCCTGATATGTCACATTTCAGACTTTGAAACATCACTCGACAGAAGGCAAACAAATGAAACAATCACATCTGAGAATAGCTCTGACGGACAGGTTACTACTATAAAATGCTTTAGAAGTATATTATCAAACATGATGGTCATTTACACATGTACGTTGTACATTTACATGTACAGTCTACATGTAACTTGGGCAGGTACAGGATGACCTACACTGTATTTTCAACTTTCAAACATCAGTATGACATGATAAATGTACATTCCATAGTACTTATCATCAACATACATGTACATGTACACATGCACATGTACATGTATGCACAAAAATTGTTTAAGAAGTTGAGAAGTACCGTACACGTACATGTACATTCTGGGAGCCAGTAGTGTTGATAGAAAACGATAGAAAACAATAGAAAACAATATTCCAAGTTTTTAAATTCACTACAAAAAGTACATAAATCAAGGGATGATGAGACTGCAAAAGATATCTTTCGAATGAGCCTACAGTACACAAAAGTCATCCTTTACCAACAGTTCTCCTGTAAGTAGCTAAATGTAGGACATTTCTTTGTCCCAGTTATAATCATAACCGCACACAACATGTTACCCCACTTGGATTGTGTAGACCAAAAGAAAAGAAACACAAATGGTGTTAACTACATGTACCTGTGCAGTACATGTGTACATGTAGATCACTGGATAAAGGGTCTTCCAAGGTGGATTAAAGAACTAAAATCATAAGATTATTTTTCATGCTTAATAGGACAATAAGCCAGAGTCATACATTGTACATTTATTTGTGAAATATCATTCAATATTTGATATTATAAAACGGGTTCAAGAATGTAGCCATCCTGATTGGTCAAATAACACCTAGTGTCCGTGCAAAAAAAAAAGTGATAACACACGGCAAAAAGGCTCTAAAGCACGGCTAAGCTGCGTGTACGCGTACCTCTGGTGCGTGCAAACTTAAAACACATTGAAATCGCGTAGTATGTCATTTTAGGGCAGGGATTACATGCGCGCACTGAAACGCGCATGACTTTTGTTGGCTGCGCTTCTGTGATGTCATCCAGGAACGCAAATGGCAGCCTCCATGACTGTGCGACTCTTGGCGTTTCTATGGGGTTCGTAACCATTTTTATAGACTTCATAATCATATTGCCGACCCGTTTTATAAAACTATTAATACATGGTTGTGAGTTCGTGCGTTAGTGCGATCTGGCAACACGCAGGTTTTTATCGTGGTGTCAAACACACTCGGCTTGCGCCTCGTGCGTATAGTACACCACGATAAAAACTTTTGTGTTGCCAGATCGTATACAAGAGCACCTTTCATGTTTTTTGGGCAAAGTGATACAACACAATGTAGTACACAGGTACAGTGTGTAGAATGTAGATGCAGATGAACATCATCATTATTTTTTCTTCTTAATTCTTTTCTTCCTTTCTTTTATTTTTCCTGTTTTTTTCCCTGTTTTTTTTTGGGGGGGGGGGGAGAGCTCTACTTTCGTAGCCCAATTTTCTTAGAAGTCTATTGCTCTTGTGTATTTTTTTTTTGGGGGGGGGCTCTTTTTTGCAATTTGGAAGATAAGTCATCATGAATCTACAAGTATTTTTGTCTCGTATCTTTTTTTCTGTCTCCTGCTCTCTCTTTCTTTCACTTATTAAAAATTTGATTGGGTGGAGGGAGAGGTCTCATTCTTCTTCTCCTTAATACAAACTTGTATCTATACACCCATCTAAAAACGATAATGGTGAACTGTAAAATGATACACAATACACAAATAATAATTACATGTACATGTAGTATTAAAGGTGAGCTCTAACGGTAAATCAAATTAAACAATGTTGTTGCTGTTTTTGTTTTTATTTGGAAACTGACTATTATATTTGCCACAAATTATTTCAAAATTCCAACAATATTTTTTCCTTTGAAAAGGTACATTTTTTTCTCTATGTGATAAGTGCCAATTAACCTCATTCCAGAAATTCATGTTCAATTATATGTTAATTTGTGAAATTCTACATACATGTATTCTTATGTGGACAGACTTGTCAGGTTTGACTCTGATTCAGGGACATCCTCCATTGTACAAGTACCTGTATCTAATAAATGTTCTGTTCAACAATACTCATCTAATTCGCCATTTCAGGAACTGAGTTGTATTCTCATTTCAGAACTTCGTAACTCAAGTCTCAATGTACATTGTACATGTGCAGGTATTTGTCATTCTCCCAACTTTCATGGAATCAAACATTATATACAACTTGATTCCTTTAAAGGGAAATTAACTCTTTAAGGAAACATAGATTGAGTAGAATCATAAAAGTCAGAGAAGCAGAATAGTGAAAGTTTGAGAAAAATCAGACAAATAAGAAGAAATTAATTAATCTTTGAAAGTTGAGATCACAGATGATATGGGGAATGTCCTTCTGGCAATGCGGTCAAGATGTGTCATGTCACACAGTCATGTACATGTATGGAGAAGTCTCCCATTTGATCATTCATGTGTAGAAAATTTATCAACCCAAGTACATGTACCGAACCCCTTTATTCATTTTGATGATAGAACACACTTCTTGTCCATGATACTTTATGGGTAACATATTTTTACATGTTCATTAGTGAAAAGGGATCAGTTTTTGTCAAAAGAGTTAAGAGACGCTCTGAGAAAACTATGACTTTATGTACAAAACAAGTGTAAAAGTTCGCCATGGATGACATCAGACATCACACATTGGTGTGAGGATCTCCATATCATACATTATAAGTGATCTCGACTTTTCCAAAAAATCATAACTTCTTTATTTTTGTCCAATTTATCTCAAACTTTCACTAGATCTAATGCTACAGTCACACGGCCATGTTACGGACCTGCAGATGCCTGCGTATATTTGGATAATGAAAATGCGTAATTTTTACCCCCAAATAACGCAAATTTGAGCAAAAGTTACCTATATTCTGCGGACGATACGGATTAGTTACAGATGTTACGTATGAATTACGGATGTTACGGGTAAAACCTGTTGATGAGCCCATCCGCTGCCAACCCGCTGACACATGTCACGGACGACTTACGGATGACTTACGGACGATACGTATGAGTTACGTAGTTTATGTATGGATAACGTATATTTTGCGGATGCTTACGTATATTTCATCCGCAGCAGAATTTTGAGATTTTCAAAATTCACGCTGCGGATCTGCGTATGTCTGCGGATCCTGCGGATTAGGTTACGGATGGATACGGACGTTTTACGCAAAAATACGCAAAGATACGGATCAATACGCATGATACGGAACAATACGCAAATTCTACCTAAATTCTGCGCAAAAGACCTTGCGCGGGAAATTTAAAATAATTTTGAGATTTTCAAAACTTTTTCGCGGAAGACCTCGATTCCTGCGCACTCCCACGGATTTTTACGGATGCACTTACGGATGATACGCATGATACGGATTGCTGTGGATTTCTACGGATTTTTACGGATGCACATCCGCAGACATGCGTATCGCGCGTATCTGTCCGTCTGACCATAGCATAATATAGATCTACATGTAGTCGACTACCCGGTACTTGGGGTAGGGCTAACTGGACACTAGGGCGAACTCTGCACTTACAGGAAAGTGTGGCCGATATTAAGATCTAGATTTTTTTGTTGATATTTCCCTCCACACACATACATGTATACAGCTCCGTAGGCCAGTACCAGAACGCAGTGTTCTCGCCAGGATTTTTCCCCCGCGTGTCGGAAACCGGCCGATTTGGTGGCGGCCAAATTTACGCATGATGTTTTGATTTCCATGAGTGCTTTTTTCAAAAGTCAGATTTTCGCCTTTCCATCATGTTTTGTATAAAGGACTTACCGTATGGAGCATATTTTCAATCACAGCACGGACGTCTGAGATGAATGTAATGAGTGTTTTTTTTTTTTAAAGTACAATCATGTTTGTTTACGTTTGATCTGAAAGCGCGATCGCGACTCGACTGTACTGGTCCGTGAGGCTGCTAGCACTTCTCCGTACCGTATGTGGCTGCTATCGCTAGCTTGCTCGGAACTCTGGTGAATGGTGATACCAACGAACGTAGAGGGCGTCAACACATTCAGTGTTGCTATTAGGAAGGTCCACTTCGCTCAAATTTTGTGACCACTGTTTCTCTCAGAGCACTTTTTCGGTAGATTGTAGAGTTGATTTTTTTTTGTTGTTCATTTTTAACATTTTTGATAATGAATAATATTGATACAAAAAAATATGTTAATTAATATCAATACAATAATTTTGTATTTGATAAAAATTGTAAGACAAAGGTTATTATGATTTTTATGATTTTGCTCATCAAAAAACTAAGTCGTGATACCATTCTTTTAGCAGAAGAAAGTATCAACCTCTAAAAACCTTATCATCATTCTGTTAAGCTGTGATATCATCTCCCGATCATCTCTCCAAACACACTCCGTACCAAAATTCTTTTGTATAACTTCATACCTTGTATTCCTTCCGATTCAAAACATTTTTTTTTATCACACACACTTTATAATTATTTTTAATTCCTATATTAAGTTATCAAAATGAATATCAGAAATTACAGAGTAAAATTAATATGCAAGTCATGATAAAATTGTATATTTAAATCATACCCGTATCATGTGCCATGACTTATGAGCGGACAATGCGCCGGCCTGTCGCCGAGCTGGCTATACGCGTCTCAGTGCAGTGCTCCAGAGACGAGCTGGCGCGGCGACAGGGCTTCGACCGATCAAGCTACTGCGGCGCAAACGCAGTGGCACTGAGTGAGTGCGAGTACGAGTTTTCATATAAAGGACAGGTACGAGCTTATTTTCAGTAAGGTGTTCTATACCGTCTATTAAACTAGAGTGACAAGAATTTGCAAATATATTTCGAATAAGAACTTTTTATGACCGATGCGTAGTACCGATTTTTTTTTTTCACGCGTCGCTCGGATTTTGCGTGTGACGCAAGTGAGTCTCCCGAAACTTGCGCGTGTCGCATTCTACACTGGCGAGAACCTTGCCAAAACGATAAGCCAAGGAGCTCGTACAGCTGTTATTTCATACAATTCTATCAAGAGAATGGTTTTAAAAAATCATATTTTTAGCTAGTATTTAGTAATCAAAACGAAACCTTACGGATTGGTATTTCTTGATCGATTCAACCTCTCCGGACTAACTTGGCCTCACAATTCATTGGGGTCCGGACAACTCGACCCAATACCCTGGACAACTCGACCGGGTCGAGTTGTCCAGGGTGGGCTGCGTTTTCGGACAACTCGACCTACTTTTTTCTTCTAACAAATTTCATGAACAGAGTTTCACAGCATGGCTACAAAAGACATTTTCTGCATCAAGTATGTTGATATGATACATTCATGACATGAAACAAGAAATTTTAAGCTTTTCAGTTCTATAAAACATGATTTTCCTTGCAGTGAGAATAACGGTGTTCCCCGTGATCGGGCCCCACGCACCAATCAATGAGAAGCAACCGACTCTACCGAGTAACTTACTATTTATTGGAGTTCATTTTACCCTAACCCTAACCCTATTGCAGCCATGCTGTAAAACTATGTTCATGAAATTTGTTAGAAGAAAAAAAGTAGGTCGATTTGTCCGAAA
This sequence comes from Heliocidaris erythrogramma, assembly GCA_025617745.1. Lineage (NCBI taxonomy): Eukaryota > Metazoa > Echinodermata > Echinoidea > Camarodonta > Echinometridae > Heliocidaris > Heliocidaris erythrogramma. The sequence goes on from CM046867.1 coordinate 19,292,684, forward strand.
ATGCAGCCCACCCTGGACAACTTGACCCGGTCGAGTTGTCCAGGGTATTGGGTCGAGTTGTCCGGACCCCAATGAAAGTCTATGTGTCCTTGTCAGACGCCGTGCAGAAGCACGGCGTCTGGTTGGGCTAGGTCGGAGAACACATGCATCATTGCATGATCATAAATGCATGGGTATGTTACTACACTAAAGGAAAAAAGAAACTTATAAAAGTTCAAGAGATCACCAAATTAAATTCTCTGCATGGAAATGTACCAAATTTGGATATAATGTTGATTCAATGCATGGCTTTAAATGACAGTCAATAACAAAAAGTTTTCTTCAATGCCACAAAAGAAATGTGCACTGAAGCAAAGGACTCTCTAATCCCCAAGTCACAAAGACAAACTGCAGCCTTGTACACCATATGCATGTCAATGAATGAAACAAAAGAATTTCAAAAGGGATTTGCACCCCTCGAGCAAGAGGATATTGATGTTCTGCCATGGTGCGCCCGTTCACCAGACCTTTCCCCAATTGAACATCTCTGGGAAGAGCTTGGTCGACGTGTGTCAACCCATTAATCAACCCATCAATAGGGAGACGCTCATTGCAGCACTGCAAAAGGAATGGAACAATGTTCCCCAGGCTACCATCGCGAATCTGATCGGAAGCATGCGAAGACGGTGTACAGCTTGCCAGCAAGCTAGAGGTGGACATACTGGCTATTAATCTGTTTGGATATGAACTTGCAAATCCCTTTTGAAATTCTTTTGTTTCATTCATTGACATGCATATGGTGTACAAGGCTGCAGTTTGTCTTTGTGACTTGGGGATTAGAGAGTCCCTTTGCTTCAGTGCACATTTCTTTTGTGGCATTGAAGAAAACTTTTTGTTATTGACTGTCATTTAAAGCCATGCATTGAATCAACATTATATCCAAATTTGGTACATTTCCATGCAGAGAATTTAATTTGGTGATCTCTTGAACTTTTATAAGTTTCTTTTTTCCTTTAGTGTATTACTGTTAGATATGTAATTTTGTTATGCATGTTGTTAGACTGTTAGATGTCTGGATGTGATGTAAACAGTCTGACAGTTCATATCATAGAGTAGACCAAAAGCTTCAGTCTCTGTATCGTCGGTTGTTCCGCTGAGACTTCATCTGGCTCCACGAGACCTCCGTACGTAGAGACTGAATGATCACATATCGCGTAGTGAGTGGACGGTCATATCCGGAACCGGAAGTGTATTTTTATTATTTGTCTGTGTGTTTGTGTGTGTAGCATGTATTCAGTGGCGTATCCGTGCAGTATAGTATAGTACGTAACGGCAACGCGACCCAAGGCTCAGGTCGGCTGATCGTACACCTTGTTGGTGATACACGGTCGTACGGTCTATGGGGAAGGTTGAGAAATGTCAGAAATATTAAAGATTTCCCCATACATGCCATAACAGACGGTTATTTCTGTCTAATCATGATAGAGTAGGCCTAGACCTCTAACATATAAAAAGTAAATGAATATTTCAACTTGTTGAAAATGACATCGAACAAGAATTGAATGCAGACAACCCTGACCAACAATCTGTCTCAGAGTCATTATCAATATCATATTTCATTATTTGATTGGCAAACGACGATCATCTAATGTATGGCAAGGGGTCCTAAAGCTACGCGGGTCCTAAAGCTACGCACCATACAAATCACATACACGCGCAATGCAACGCGTTCAAATCAGGCTTAAACACACACGCGATACACACAGTCAATTTCAATATTAATTTGCATTCATTTATTGCATGTGCGTAGCTTTAGGACCCCTTCATTTTTAAGAACAAAATTTGACATCGGCATTGATATCGACCTGACTCCTGCATTATTGACATTCACCCATCGTAATTTTCTCCACAAATCAACTTTAGAATATCCAGAATCAGGATATGGAATGAAATTGGTGACAAGCCAGTGATTTCTGTGACCTTTTAGCTGCTGAAAACAAAGTGCGTAGCTTTAGGTCCCCCCATCATACAACTAGCCTACAAGGAATTACAACCCTCAACTCCAACATAAATAAATTTATTTAACAACTTAACACAATTGTTGGCATCTCTACAAGTCATTGCCCTAAATTCGAAAGGTTGTCTGTCAGTGTCACAACTTACCCTGTCACTTTTATTTATGCTCCCCATCTTGACTTTTCTAGACTTTTTAACTGTCACTTTGTCGATCAATGTCAGTCTTTATTCCACGCCCCAAGAACTGATTGATTTTTACATTTACTTCTTTAGAGCAGTTTTTAGATATTTATTAATAAGTCAACGGGACATCTGCCCAGAAATCCCTGTCCGAGAATCATTCCATTTGTGGCGTTTGAACTCAAGCAACTGTGTATGTGTAAAGTTAACACTTGATGGAATGATGATAATCGCAGCTCAAACAATGTCAATGGCAAATGTCCAGCCTTGCAACGACAACGCTCTGCTCTGCGTTGACGCTCAGGCCCAGTCTGTGGCAGGCGACGAAGACGAAGAATCCACTAAAATAACCCCTCCTACTTAACAGTAGTCGTATCTCTATCCAAACATTAATGATCTTCCAGTATTCCAGTTAATGGCAGAGTCACAGTAATAACATTTAAACAGAAATAAACATGGTAAGTCACAAATATCGTTGTCGCCAATTGCCGTAAACAAACAGCTGAGAGCTTTCGCCACTTTGTACGTACGTGCGTGACAATCTTTCTGTTTTATCGAGAGTGCGCTATTATATTTGCGCGCGTACTAGCAGCTTGAGCGTTGTAGGTGTGATTTTTACAGCGCATGAAAGGTTCAGTAATAGACTTTCAGCGCAAAAGTGTACGCGTTTCATACATCGCTCTTGATCGATGGTTTCGTACGGTTCCGTACGGTTCCGAAAAATGGCGAACGCCCTATTGAACAATGCATTATGGGCAGAGTAATGACGTCAGTCAGTCGTTTCCATCGATGGTCTTTTCACAATGAATGCATCCAATTAATCTGGAAGCCTGTCCCTATGGCCTGACCCGAAAAAGTCACCCAATTTCACATATGAGATTTTGACCCCTTACAGTTACTTAGGTCACCCATGTCATTCAGGCCCCAAGTCGGGTCGATTTCAACTCATCAAATGCACCAAACTTTGTCAGAATTAAGGCAGTCGTATGTCTATACATTACCAAAACACAAATAGGCCTATATACTGACAAAATTTTCCGTCGGGATGAGTTGTCAGATGGCCCCTAAAAATTGGGGAAAATGTATCCCCTATAATGAGTATACATTGCAAAAATATAAAAACTGACAGAAAAATCAGGAAGGGGGTGTCAGACACGCTCCTTAAATAAACACCAAAGCACCCCTAAACCGAGCTGCCAAACCACAATATTTTTGCTATATACTTGTACTTGTAAACCATATTTTTATAAATGTTTATAAAATCATACAAAGGCCATGAATTTAGTTAGCGATTTGTTTCACACTGATAGGTCAGTTATTCCATTTAATGTCTGGTTTGAAAGGGGTGTTCCCTCAAATATTCTTTAGCACGGAGAAGTATTATCAATGCAATATATACAAATTGAAACAAAAAGTTATACAAGGTTTTGATAGAACAAAATATAGAGGTTTTATACTTTTTAAAACTGATTCAGAATTATCTTTAGAAAAAGAAAATACGAATCGAGGAAATTTTATCGAATTCTTGTTATAGGATCTAGTTCCTCTAATTTCTCAAAAGACATTTTCCAGGGAATTGAATATCACAGACAGTGAATGGAAAGGTCAATTCTTGATATCAAAACAAGAATATCTCAATACGTTATTAATATGAATTGTCTGTTGAAAAATTATAGACTATAAGATGAAACTATATAGTTGACTGATTTATGTACATTCTGTAAAAAAGCAATGTCTAGCTGAAACAATTTATGGAGCATGTTTTGGGGGAATATGAGCATTTTATTGGGTTGAAATCCGGGGTGGAAATTTCAAACTTGGTATAAAGAGAATATTATGTTTGAATTAAGGACATAATACTTGGTATTGACTGTCATCTAAATTTATTCTTGAATCTTAGCATCATTTTGGTTAAAATTATTATTTAAAATACAAAAAACACACCCATTCATTTAGTAATTTATTTTGAGTATCTCATCAAATTTCATTATTCTTTGGAAAAATAGGTGGCGTTAAAAAAAGAACGCAATGAATATTTTTTAAGAAGTTGCAGATGCTAGATAGGAATACACTATTGAATTGAATTGAATTGAATGATTTTGTAACATTATAGGTACAACATTTGTCATACGGTAATATTGTTACAGGATTGAAACATATGAAAATAACTGGTAAATGGGACGAGAAAATAGCACGAGTGCTAAGTCGAGGCTGGCCCCTCTAAAAAATTACATGGTATATAGATGATATTAATTCCATTACAAACATAACATGGTGTTACATTACATGATTGTACATGCACATGTACATATAGAGCAAAACATAATACCTATATTTGACTTATTGACTTTTAGAGTGGCATATTTATTGTCTATTATAATACCATTCAGTCCGTTGTGTTTGGTTTATTTGTATGTGATTATTGTGATACAGGCGAAATATTTTGTGTCTAACTGAGTCATTTATTCTGTGCTTGTGTTTCTGTCTCTCTCTCTGTATAATATATATTGACCATGAATAAGCATTTTAATAAGGAAGCAAATTTATTTATACTTAATGATTTAACATTTCTTCAATCAAAACTGCATGTACTTGTGAATGATATCAACGTCCCTCGGAGAGGACTTTAAGCCGTCGGTCCCCTGGTTGCATACTTACAAGCATTCACATGCTTTCTTAGCAGTCAGGTAAAATAAACCATCAACCTTTTCAACGTGCATTACATTGCATCCTCTCCACATGCTCACGGTAGAAACGCATCCTGTCACTCTGAAGTGACTGAGCTGGGGGCAAAGAAAGGAACAAAACTGAATGTTCAAAAACACGTTTCTATCTTCTTGAAAAAAAAACTGAATATTTGTAGGTACGGCATTGCATCTTTTCGAAATGTTCCAGGCATAAAATGAATTGTATGCAGAAAAGACCTAACTGCAATGTTGTGTGTCAGGCGAGTTAGTGTGACATGTGTGTGTGTGTATGGTGGGGGGGGGGGGGGGGGGGGGGGGGGTCGCGCGGCTATAGGTATATAGGATTAAGGATTGAATGATAGTTATTATGCGCTTTGTCAAATTCAAGACTGAGGTAACTTTTGCGAAAGTACTCACTCAAGCGTAAAAATATTAAAGACAAAGTGTCATCCGATTAAACAGACCTATAATCTATAAGAAAAATCATGTTGAAGGATATTTTCAAATTGTGTGCTGTATTTTGATACGCACTGTATATCCTGAATATCGTTGCTATATGTGAGGTTCCAGTGAGGCCAAGAAGAAAATTACCATATGATTATTTGAGGGCACTCGTTTTTCCGAAAGTTTGTGTTTTCGAAGGTTAATTATTCCGAAACACAAATGCCTGGGGGTTCATGATTCCGAAAATAAAAAGGGTTCTTAATTCCGAACATTTTGTTGCATTATTCCGAAGGTTCGTTATTCTGAAAGTTCATAATTCCGAAAATGAATTAGGGTTCATATTTCCGAAGGTTCATAATTCCGAAAGTGAAAATGGGATCATAATTCCGAAGGTTCGGATTTCCGAAAATGAAAAAGGGTTCATAATTCCGAAAATGAAATAGTATATCGTAATTTTCGGAATTCTGAACCCTATTTCATTTTCGGAATTATGAACCCTCTTTCATTTTCTGAATTATGAATTAACTCTATTTCATTTTCGGAATTACGAACCCTATTTCATTTTCGGAAATACGAACCTTCGGAATTATGAACCCTCTTTCATTTTTGGAAACACGAACCTTCGGAATTATGGACATTCGGGGTAACGAACCTTCGGAATTATGAACCTTCGGAAATACGAACCTTCGCAAAAACGACATGTTACCGATTATTTACTTTGTAATTTTATCATTTCAGGATTATTTAAACTGAAGATCCATTATTGTTGTCTTGGTTGGAACTTTGTCAGCAACTGCCTCCTTGCCCCTTCAAAGTACTGATATATAGGGGGCTTGGGGGCTGCATCCCCACGTTCCACTATACCAAACAGAGGGGGGAGAAAGGAGAAAGAAAGAAAGAAAAGGAAGGGAAAAGAAAGAAAGAAAGAAAGGAAGGAAGATAAAAATAAAAGACATCCATATCATATACTGCCTGCACGGCTAAAAGGAGAGAAAAAATCTGATTACACTGGTACGTCATTTAGGACGTTATAAATGGCTGAATTCTCTTATCATATCCCATTCCGTATATCTTTGCATGCAAGATACATGTACCGTATTATGTATATCAAAAGTTTAGAAAGTGGAGGATATATATGGATTGTATAAAGTAAATGAAAAGTTCACTCAGAGACAACGAAAGCGCTTGTGGAAACCTCTTTACTGCTGTGTCTTATTTGTCTCTGAGTGAACTTTTCATTTACTTGCAAACTTTCACAATCCAAAATAGAAAATCCTCTTAAGATAAAGTTGAGTTCTTATCATGCTATCATATTGTGAAATAGACTGTTTGGATGCAATTGGGAAAGGTTGATCATGAATAAATAAGGATTTGTGTATGTGTACTGTGAGGTTTTGGAATAATCAAAATGATAAAAATTTCTATACCCAAACTCGCTCAAAAGCACATGCACTGCACACAGAAATGGGGATATGGGACTGCACAAAGATGTGGCATGAATGTTCGACCCAAACATTTCTATTTTGCGTTATATTTCGAATATATAGGCATTTGAAAAGAAATCTATTTCAGGGGACATTTCTACTATGATTTTCTTCCAAACTGACATAAGAGGAACGAGAAAGCTCACAAATTATTTTTCACCTTTCCCACTTAAACTTTAAAATAAAGAAGATCTATATAAGCATATATCACATAGATATGCAGAGAGTAATCTGTCCCCGAAATTGAAAGTCCCAAAACATTAACAATGATTCAAGCTGCCTATCCACATAAGAGAAAACAGGAAAAGGGTAGATCAAGCTCAACATGTCAGATTTTAAAGGAGAATTACGCTCAAAAATAAAGACGATAGTGTTCAAAGATGTTATTTATTCCTACTTGTTAGACTATATGGCTTCGCATCAAAATATACGAGATCGATACGAATCAAGATTTTCTGAGCAAAATTTACCATCTGCTAGCAATATGTATCGTCTGCTAGCAGCACATGGGGGCTGCCATTTTGTTTATGTGTACAAGAAGATTTTCTTAATCCAAATGCTCAATTGCCTTTTTCAAAATTAGAAACCCATTTGAGATTAAAAATATAGAATAGATATGTCAATTTATTTTTAAACTGAAGATTTCCATATATATTTCTGTTGAAAATCGATATTCGTTTAATAGAAATCTATTTTCTCGATACTGGACGTATGGGACGGAGCAAATTAATTCAAATTTTATGGATGCTTCTTCCCTGAGCATCTATAGCGGCAAACTATGCATTCACCTGCTTTCGGATAATGGACTTGAAAAGTCAGAATGCATGCTGCATATATTATGTTCTGCTCTGTTTGGCAAACCCAAGAAAATAGATTTTTGTTAAGCAAAACCAGACAATTTAAAAGTATCATTATAAAGATTTAATTTTTATAATACATGTAAACACCCACTTTATATTTTTCGTCACATATGGGATTTTAGGTAATGAAGAAAATCAATTTAGGATTTGGATTCAAAATATCTTCCTGACTGGAACATTTTTCAATGGTTCATGTACAACTCCAAATCAGCAAGAAAATGGCAGCCCCCATGTAAATGAGTAGGAGACGATACCGGGTGCTGGAATATCTTTATTTATACCCTTTTCTGATATCTTATTAGAAATTGATTTAGGCCAATAAGTAGGAATATATTACACCTTCCAATATAAGTAAATTTGTAATCAGGGGTTAATTCTCCTTTAATCATTACTTGGATGCATAAAAGTGGTCTGAAACGGAAAGTTTCAAACTGCAATAAGTAACATTTTCTGGCTCGGTCGCTTCGAATATTTAATCAAGCAAGATCGTTGGATAATTGCAACATTTTCATGGTACAGCAAAATACAGGATACCCCCCCCCCCCCCCCGCGCATTCAATGATTTATACCAGTGACGCTTTAGAAAAGTACTACAATTCTGACTGCTTAGCCCCCTCAAAAAGATTCGTTACACCACTGGTGATGACGGCTCCCTAAATTTTGTGTCTTTCTATACAAAGGATCAAAAATTGGTGAGGTTTTTGCTAAAAGGTGAACACTATTCTGAAAAATCTCTGACAAGCATAAACACGAAAGGCGAGAACAAACAAAAGAAAAACAAGAAAAAAATCATTGAACAAGCAAAAATTAAAAAAAAACAAAAGAAAACCACAAAAACAACAAAAAGAAACTAAAAGATAAAAAAAGAAAGAAAGAAAGAAAGAAGGAGAAGGAGGAGGAGACGGAGGAGAAGAAGAAGAAAAAGAAGAAGAGGAAGAAACATCCGTCAAAATATGCTCTATCAACTAAATTTCGGATTTACCATGCATTTACGACACAGATTCATTTTACTGACCCGTGCTCCCCTGCCCCTATAAAATTAAAAATCCTAGCTATGCGGTTGCTAAAACCCCAAAGCTTCCAGGGGCTCCGCCCTGGACCTTACTCGACGTGAGCTCGGTCGCGCAAGTGCTCCCTCGCAATTCACGTTCCCATTCATTTTACTATTGCCCCCCCCCCCCCCCCCCCCCCACTTTTAAAAACATTTCGCCGGCCCTCTCTTAATGCCTTAATGCCTTAAAGCCTTTTCAGGACTCTAAACCTTGCTAGCCAAGTATCCAATAGACCTGTTTACTAATTTTATGCATACCTTTTGAACAAAAGTTTCTCTTCACGACTCAAAAGCTTGCAAGAGGTTTGCCCGACATAGCAACAACTAATGTATGCAAAATGGATTCCATCTATAGAGATGCCATTATGCATAGCAGGTGCACCAAATAGTTGGTAACTAAGGATTCTGGAGAGAAACATCCATAAATTTGATTAACCTAGTAAACAGGTCTATTTGTCTATTTGCCTTTGCTCACTCAAGCCTAAAAATCATCTCATGAGATTGTGGTGTTATTATTTTGATAGAATAAATCAATTTTGGAGTAGTGTACTTAAGGTATGCCACTTGGGTTCCAACCGGGGGGGGGGGGGGGGTGAGGGGGTATTGTGGCTAGTGAATGTATGTTTTATTCTAGTGGTATGTGAAACGAAACAGCGGTATATTACAAGTTTCCAATAATTTGATTATTCTCCGGAGAGAAAATTTGAAATGTTAATTTTGAATTCGGTTTTAGGACGGTCTCCTGCAACTCGGCATTTTAGTTCTATCAAGAAGCTTTGCATAAAATGTTTATTATGGGGGAATAGAGAGAGAGAGAGAGAGAGAGAGAGAAAGAAAGAGAGAGAGCATGCAGGGAGTATCTGAAGGGATGGGGCAGGTGCTCCGGGTGGCCTTCGAAGAAGGCGCCCGAAAAAGAAGGCAAGATGGGGACGGAGAAAGAGGATAAGAGTGGAGAGAAAAGAAAAATAGTTCCTAAAGGATTTAACCGCCAAAACTTTTCTCAAGCTTCGTGGTCGCCCCCCTCTCTCCGTCTCTGTCATCTTTAAAACTCGAAAATTGTTGTGATGGACTTGAGCTCTTCTTCCTCTCACGTAATTCATTTTAGAGAATAATACCACAGAAGAAACTATTCTTTCTGTGACAGACCTATACATCTCTGCCTTAAAACAATATATGTATAGAGATCCCATAATAATTACCTAAACCATACAATTTAGAGATCCTCTTTATGCCTTAAACCATTATGTTCTCCTAAAACTCTATGCGCCATCTACGCCAGATAGTGTTTACGTTGACTCATTATTTTGATGGTGCAATATCATAGGAAGGTATATCCTCGAGTGATATGAAATTGCTTTCGGGGTGAGCCGTGGTCTAGTGGATAATCACATGAGACTGAAGCATCTTGATGTTACCCATTCAAATACACACATGTTTGTGTATGGGTAGATCTGCTAGGCTAAATCTACACTCATCCTTTTTATCACTTTTTGTTTTCTGTTATTTTCTATTATCCATAGGCATTGGACTTCTCATACTAATCTGAAATTTTATCAATAAATTCTTTTCATTGGAGGTACATTGTATGTAATTTAAAGAATTAGGACTATCTGAAGAAATACTGGTTTTAATTATTATAGGCTTACGCTGGAAACAAGACATTCACTTGATACTAACTTATGACCGAGTTGCCATATATTAGTCTATCGATTCTTATTGTTTTCCCTAGTTTTTCATGACATCAAAATTCATAACTTTCATCTTATACTTCTCCGATTTTTTTGGCTTCTATTAAAACCAAGTGATTCGTTGACCGGACTTACACATCAATACAATGCGAAAGGAAATGAGAGAATAATGGTTGCCTAGCCGAAATCAAAGTTCCCTGTTATTGTCCTAACTTCTGATTTTTTGCAAATTTCATTGAGGGATCAATAATTTTTAAGTGATTAAATTATTGATGACTGATTCTTCGATTGTCTGATTGATTCAGTGATTGATTCATTGATTCCTTCATTCACTGAACGACTGATTAAATGACTGATTGATTGATGATTGAATGATTGATTTTCTGTGTGGAACATCCTCCGTGATATATATATATATTTTTTGGCATCCAAAGTATGTCAGCTAAAATGATGACAATTCCTCAAAAAAGCAATATTTCAAAACATTCAATAAAGTAGTTGATTTCGCACTCAAGCATAAAATTTTGATGTCATATGTCAGGTCATGCAGAGAATATTTGGTGTCATTATTTTGATAGAATAAACCAGGTGCGGATCCACGATGATTTCGTCTCCCCCCAATTGGAAGGGGTACAATTTTGGAGTTGGGTTCCAACCTGGGGGGGGGGGGGGGTACTTATTGCTAGTGAATATATGTTTTGATTCTAGTGGTATGTGAAACGAAACAGCGGTATATTACAAGTTTCCAACAAATGATTATTCTCCGGAGAGAAAATTAAAAATGTTCATTTTGAATTCGGTTGTAGGACGGTCTCCTGTAACTACGCATTTTAGTTCTATCAAGAAGCTTTGAATAAAATGTTTATAATGGTGGGGAATAGAGAGAGAGAGAGAGAGAGAGGGCATGCAGGGAGTATAAAGGGATGGGGCAGGTGCCCCGGGTGGCCTTCGAAGAGGGCGCCAGAAAAAGAAGGCAAGATGGGGAGGGAGAAAGAGGATAAGAGTGGAGAGAAAAGAAAAATAGTTCCTAAAGGATTTAACCGCCAAAACTTTTCTAAAGCTTCGTGGTCGCTCCTCTCTCTCTCTCTCTCTCTCTCTCCCCGTCTCTGTCATCTTTAAAACTCGAAAATTGTTGTGATGGACTTGAGCTCTTCTTCCTCTCACGTAATTCATTTTAGAGAATAATACCACAGAACAAACTATTATCAGACCTATACATCTCTGCCTTAAAACAATATACATGCATAAACCATACAATTTAGAGATCCTCTAGATCTATGGCTAAAACCATTATGATCTCCTAAAACTCTATGCGCCATCTACGCCAGATAGTGTTTACGTTGACTCATTATTTCGATGGTGCAATATCATTAGGAAGGTATATCCACAAGTGATATGTTATTGCTTTCGGGGTGAGCCGTGGTCTAGTGGATAATCACATGAGACTGAAGCATCTTGATGTTACCCATTCAAATACACACATGTTTGTGTATGGGTAGATCTGCTAGGCTAAATCTACACTCATCCTTTTTATCACTTTTTGTTTTCTTTTTTTTTTCTATTATCCATATAGACCTTGGACTTCTCATAGTAATCTGAAAATTTATAAATAAATCCTTTTCGTTGGAGGTACATCGCGTGTAATTTAAAGAATTTGGACTATCTGAAGAAATACTGGTTTTAATTATTATAGGCATACGCTGGAAACAAGACATTCACTTGATACTAACTTATGACCGAGTTGAAAATAGTAGTCTATATCGACTCTCATTGATTTCCCCGACTCTCATTGATTTGCCTAGTTTTTCATGACATCAAAATTCATAACTTTCATCTTACTTGTCCGAATTTTTTGGCTTCTATTAAAACCAAGTGATTCGTTGACCGGACTTACATTAATACAATGCGAAAGGAAGCGAGAGAATAATGGTTGCCTAGCCGAAATCAAAGTTCCCTGTTACTGTCCTAACTTCCGATGTTTTGCAAATTTCATTGAGGGATCAATTAATTGATGAAATTATTGATGACTGATTCTTTGATTGTCTGATTGATTCAATGATTGATTCATTGATTCCTTCATTCACTGAACGACTGATTAAATGACTGATTGATTGATGATTGAATGATTGATTTTCCGTGTGGAACATCCTCCGTGATATATATATATTTTTCTGCATCCAAAGTATGTCAGCTAAAATGATGACAATTCCTCAAAAAAGCAATATTTCAAAACATTCAATAAAGTAGTTGATTTCGCACTCAAGCATAAAATTTGATGGCATATGTCAGGTCATGCAGAGATTATTTGGTGTCATTATTTTGATAGAATAAACCAGGTGCGGATCCACGATGATTTCGTCTCCCCCAATTGGAAGGGGTACAATTTTGGAGTTGGGTTCCAACCTGGGGGGGGGGGGTACTTATGGCTAGTGAATATATGTTTTATTCTAGTGGTATGTGAAACGAAACAGCGGTATAATACAAGTTTCCATCAATAATTGATTATTCTCCGGAGAGAAAATTAAAAATGTTCATTTTGAATTCGGTTGTAGGACGGTCTCCTGTAACTAAGCATTTTAGTTCTATCAAGAAGCTTTGAATAAAATGTTTATAATGGTGGGGAATAGAGAGAGAGAGAGCATGCAGGGAGTATCTAGAGGAATGGGGCAGGTGCTCCGGGTGGCCTTCGAAGAGGGCGCCAGAAAAAGAAGGCAAGATGGGGAGGGAGAAAGAGGATAAGAGTGGAGAGAAAAGAAAAATAGTTCCTAAAGGATTTAACCGCCAAAACTTTTCTAAAGCTTCGTGGTCGCTCCTCTCTCTCTCTCTCTCTCTCTCCCCGTCTCTGTCATCTTTAAAACTCGAAAATTGTTGTGATGGACTTGAGCTCTTCTTCCTCTCACGTAATTCATTTTAGAGAATAATACCACAGAACAAACTATTATCAGACCTATACATCTCTGCCTTAAAACAATATACATGCATAAACCATACAATTTAGAGATCCTCTAGATCTATGGCTAAAACATTATGATCTCCTAAAACTCTATGCGCCATCTACGCCAGATAGTGTTTACGTTGACTCATTATTTCGATGGTGCAATATCATTAGGAAGGTATATCCAAAAGTGATATGTTATTGCTTTCGGGGTGAGCCGTGGTCTAGTGGATAATCACATGAGACTGAAGCATCTTGATGTTACCCATTCAAATACACACATGTTTGTGTATGGGTAGATCTGCTAGGCTAAATCTACACTCATCCTTTTTATCACTTTTTGTTTTCTTTTTTTTTTCTATTATCCATATAGACCTTGGACTTCTCATAGTAATCTGAAAATTTATAAATAAATCCTTTTCGTTGGAGGTACATCGCGTGTAATTTAAAGAATTTGGACTATCTGAAGAAATACTGGTTTTAATTATTATAGGCATACGCTGGAAACAAGACATTCACTTGATACTAACTTATGACCGAGTTGAAAATAGTAGTCTATATCGACTCTCATTGATTTCCCCGACTCTCATTGATTTGCCTAGTTTTTCATGACATCAAAATTCATAACTTTCATCTTACTTGTCCGAATTTTTTGGCTTCTATTAAAACCAAGTGATTCGTTGACCGGACTTACATTAATACAATGCGAAAGGAAGCGAGAGAATAATGGTTGCCTAGCCGAAATCAAAGTTCCCTGTTACTGTCCTAACTTCCGATGTTTTGCAAATTTCATTGAGGGATCAATTAATTGATGAAATTATTGATGACTGATTCTTTGATTGTCTGATTGATTCAATGATTGATTCATTGATTCCTTCATTCACTGAACGACTGATTAAATGACTGATTGATTGATGATTGAATGATTGATTTTCCGTGTGGAACATCCTCCGTGATATATATATATTTTTCTGCATCCAAAGTATGTCAGCTAAAATGATGACAATTCCTCAAAAAAGCAATATTTCAAAACATTCAATAAAGTAGTTGATTTCGCACTCAAGCATAAAATTTGATGGCATATGTCAGGTCATGCAGAGATTATTTGGTGTCATTATTTTGATAGAATAAACCAGGTGCGGATCCACGATGATTTCGTCTCCCCCCAATTGGAAGGGGTACAATTTTGGAGTTGGGTTCCAACCTGGGGGGGGGGGGGGGGGGTACTTATGGCTAGTGAATATATGTTTTATTCTAGTGGTATGTGAAACGAAACAGCGGTATAATACAAGTTTCCATCAATAATTGATTATTCTCCGGAGAGAAAATTAAAAATGTTCATTTTGAATTCGGTTGTAGGACGGTCTCCTGTAACTAAGCATTTTAGTTCTATCAAGAAGCTTTGAATAAAATGTTTATAATGGTGGGGAATAGAGAGAGAGAGAGAGCATGCAGGGAGTATCTAGAGGAATGGGGCAGGTGCTCCGGGTGGCCTTCGAAGAGGGCGCCAGAAAAAGAAGGCAAGATGGGGAGGGAGAAAGAGGATAAGAGTGGAGAGAAAAGAAAAATAGTTCCTAAAGGATTTAACCGCCAAAACTTTTCTAAAGCTTCGTGGTCGCTCCTCTCTCTCTCTCTCTCTCTCTCCCCGTCTCTGTCATCTTTAAAACTCGAAAATTGTTGTGATGGACTTGAGCTCTTCTTCCTCTCACGTAATTCATTTTAGAGAATAATACCACAGAACAAACTATTATCAGACCTATACATCTCTGCCTTAAAACAATATACATGCATAAACCATACAATTTAGAGATCCTCTAGATCTATGGCTAAAACCATTATGATCTCCTAAAACTCTATGCGCCATCTACGCCAGATAGTGTTTACGTTGACTCATTATTTCGATGGTGCAATATCATTAGGAAGGTATATCCAAAAGTGATATGTTATTGCTTTCGGGGTGAGCCGTGGTCTAGTGGATAATCACATGAGACTGAAGCATCTTGATGTTACCCATTCAAATACACACATGTTTGTGTATGGGTAGATCTGCTAGGCTAAATCTACACTCATCCTTTTTATCACTTTTTGTTTTCTTTTTTTTTTCTATTATCAATATAGACCTTGGACTTCTCATAGTAATCTGAAAATTTATAAATAAATCCTTTTCGTTGGAGGTACATCGCGTGTAATTTAAAGAATTTGGACTATCTGAAGAAATACTGGTTTTAATTATTATAGGCATACGCTGGAAACAAGACATTCACTTGATACTAACTTATGACCGAGTTGAAAATAGTAGTCTATATCGACTCTCATTGATTTCCCCGACTCTCATTGATTTGCCTAGTTTTTCATGACATCAAAATTCATAACTTTCATCTTACTTGTCCGAATTTTTTGGCTTCTATTAAAACCAAGTGATTCGTTGACCGGACTTACATTAATACAATGCGAAAGGAAGCGAGAGAATAATGGTTGCCTAGCCGAAATCAAAGTTCCCTGTTACTGTCCTAACTTCCGATGTTTTGCAAATTTCATTGAGGGATCAATTAATTGATGAAATTATTGATGACTGATTCTTTGATTGTCTGATTGATTCAATGATTGATTCATTGATTCCTTCATTCACTGAACGACTGATTAAATGACTGATTGATTGATGATTGAATGATTGATTTTCCGTGTGGAACATCCTCCGTGATATATATATATTTTTCTGCATCCAAAGTATGTCAGCTAAAATGATGACAATTCCTCAAAAAAGCAATATTTCAAAACATTCAATAAAGTAGTTGATTTCGCACTCAAGCATAAAATTTGATGGCATATGTCAGGTCATGCAGAGATTATTTGGTGTCATTATTTTGATAGAATAAACCAGGTGCGGATCCACGATGATTTCGTCTCCCCCCAATTGGAAGGGGTACAATTTTGGAGTTGGGTTCCAACCTGGGGGGGGGGGGGTACTTATGGCTAGTGAATATATGTTTTATTCTAGTGGTATGTGAAACGAAACAGCGGTATAATACAAGTTTCCATCAATAATTGATTATTCTCCGGAGAGAAAATTAAAAATGTTCATTTTGAATTCGGTTGTAGGACGGTCTCCTGTAACTAAGCATTTTAGTTCTATCAAGAAGCTTTGAATAAAATGTTTATAATGGTGGGGAATAGAGAGAGAGAGAGAGAGCATGCAGGGAGTATCTAGAGGAATGGGGCAGGTGCTCCGGGTGGCCTTCGAAGAGGGCGCCAGAAAAAGAAGGCAAGATGGGGAGGGAGAAAGAGGATAAGAGTGGAGAGAAAAGAAAAATAGTTCCTAAAGGATTTAACCGCCAAAACTTTTCTAAAGCTTCGTGGTCGCTCCTCTCTCTCTCTCTCTCTCTCTCCCCGTCTCTGTCATCTTTAAAGACCTCAGCCTGACCGAATTTTGAAATATAATTTATTCATCCACGGGGAGCTATATATTTTCTGAACAAATTGAAACCAACTTCATGAGATTCCGTTTCCTGTGGAATGAGTAACAGCGTCCCGAACGTTGAGCCCCGGTGGTTTTTCTGACGAGGGCTCCGTCTCTGAGGAACGCTACTTTGCGGGGGGTGAAAATTTGATGACGACATATCGTGTAGACACACTCGGAGCTGTATACATGACATGTCGTCACACGTCTAGCGACCCCCTGCAGCTTCCTCTGTTGTTACGCCATAGGGAGGGGGCGGACCAAAAAAAATTATCTTTTTTATTTTTTATGGATAAACGGAGACGAAAATTTATGAATACCCAGGGTAATTATATTCTTTGTTTACTAAGCTTTACGTCAATATATGGTTGTTTTGGGTCAGGCTGAGGTCTTTAAAACTCGAAAATTGTTGTGATGGACTTGAGCTCTTCTTCCTCTCACGTAATTCATTTTAGAGAATAATACCACAGAAGAAACTATTCTTTCTGTGACAGACCTATACATCTCTGCCTAAAACAATATATGTATAGAGATCCCATAATAATTACCTAAATCATACAATTTAGAGATCCTCTAGATCTATGGCTAAAACCATTATGATCTCCTAAAACTCTATGCGCCATCTACGCCAGATAGTGTTTACGTTGACTCATTATTTCGATGGTGCAATATCATTAGGAAGGTATATCCACAAGTGATATGTTATTGCTTTCGGGGTGAGCCGTGGTCTAGTGGATAATCACATGAGACTGAAGCATCTTGATGTTACCCATTCAAATACACACATGTTTGTGTATGGGTAGATCTGCTAGGCTAAATCTACACTCATCCTTTTTATCACTTTTTGTTTTCTTTTTTTTTTTCTATTATCCATATAGACCTTGGACTTCTCATAGTAATCTGAAATTTTATCAATAAATCCTTTTCGTTGGAGGTACATCGCGTGTAATTTAAAGAATTTGGACTATCTGAAGAAATACTGGTTTTAATTATTATAGGCATACGCTGGAAACAAGACATTCACTTGATACTAACTTATGACCGAGTTGAAAATAGTAGTCTATATCGACTCTCATTGATTTCCCCGACTCTCATTGATTTGCCTAGTTTTTCATGACATCAAAATTCATAACTTTCATCTTACTTGTCCGAATTTTTTGGCTTCTATTAAAACCAAGTGATTCGTTGACCGGACTTAATCACTTAATGGAATGCGAAAGGAAGCGAGAGAATAATGGTTGCCTAGCCGAAATCAAAGTTCCCTGTTACTGTCCTAACTTCCGATGTTTTGCAAATTTCATTGAGGGATCAATTAATTGATGAAATTATTGATGACTGATTCTTTGATTGTCTGATTGATTCAATGATTGATTCATTGATTCCTTCATTCACTGAACGACTGATTAAATGACTGATTGATTGATGATTGAATGATTGATTTTCCGTGTGGAACATCCTCCGTGATATATATATATTTTTCTGCATCCAAAGTATGTCAGCTAAAATGATGACAATTCCTCAAAAAAGCAATATTTCAAAACATTCAATAAAGTAGTTGATTTCGCACTCAAGCATAAAATTTGATGGCATATGTCAGGTCATGCAGAGATTATTTGGTGTCATTATTTTGATAGAATAAACCAGGTGCGGATCCACGATGATTTCGTCTCCCCCCAATTGGAAGGGGTACAATTTTGGAGTTGGGTTCCAACCTGGGGGGGGGGGGGGGGGTGGTACTTATGGCTAGTGAATATATGTTTTATTCTAGTGGTATGTGAAACGAAACAGCGGTATAATACAAGTTTCCATCAATAATTGATTATTCTCCGGAGAGAAAATTAAAAATGTTCATTTTGAATTCGGTTGTAGGACGGTCTCCTGTAACTAAGCATTTTAGTTCTATCAAGAAGCTTTGAATAAAATGTTTATAATGGTGGGGAATAGAGAGAGAGAGAGAGAGCATGCAGGGAGTATCTAGAGGAATGGGGCAGGTGCTCCGGGTGGCCTTCGAAGAGGGCGCCAGAAAAAGAAGGCAAGATGGGGAGGGAGAAAGAGGATAAGAGTGGAGAGAAAAGAAAAATAGTTCCTAAAGGATTTAACCGCCAAAACTTTTCTAAAGCTTCGTGGTCGCTCCTCTCTCTCTCTCTCTCTCTCTCTCCCCGTCTCTGTCATCTTTAAAACTCGAAAATTGTTGTGATGGACTTGAGCTCTTCTTCCTCTCACGTAATTCATTTTAGAGAATAATACCACAGAACAAACTATTATCAGACCTATACATCTCTGCCTTAAAACAATATACATGCATAAACCATACAATTTAGAGATCCTCTAGATCTATGGCTAAAACCATTATGATCTCCTAAAACTCTATGCGCCATCTACGCCAGATAGTGTTTACGTTGACTCATTATTTCGATGGTGCAATATCATTAGGAAGGTATATCCAAAAGTGATATGTTATTGCTTTCGGGGTGAGCCGTGGTCTAGTGGATAATCACATGAGACTGAAGCATCTTGATGTTACCCATTCAAATACACACATGTTTGTGTATGGGTAGATCTGCTAGGCTAAATCTACACTCATCCTTTTTATCACTTTTTGTTTTCTTTTTTTTTTTCTATTATCAATATAGACCTTGGACTTCTCATAGTAATCTGAAAATTTATAAATAAATCCTTTTCGTTGGAGGTACATCGCGTGTAATTTAAAGAATTTGGACTATCTGAAGAAATACTGGTTTTAATTATTATAGGCATACGCTGGAAACAAGACATTCACTTGATACTAACTTATGACCGAGTTGAAAATAGTAGTCTATATCGACTCTCATTGATTTCCCCGACTCTCATTGATTTGCCTAGTTTTTCATGACATCAAAATTCATAACTTTCATCTTACTTGTCCGAATTTTTTGGCTTCTATTAAAACCAAGTGATTCGTTGACCGGACTTACATTAATACAATGCGAAAGGAAGCGAGAGAATAATGGTTGCCTAGCCGAAATCAAAGTTCCCTGTTACTGTCCTAACTTCCGATGTTTTGCAAATTTCATTGAGGGATCAATTAATTGATGAAATTATTGATGACTGATTCTTTGATTGTCTGATTGATTCAATGATTGATTCATTGATTCCTTCATTCACTGAACGACTGATTAAATGACTGATTGATTGATGATTGAATGATTGATTTTCCGTGTGGAACATCCTCCGTGATATATATATATTTTTCTGCATCCAAAGTATGTCAGCTAAAATGATGACAATTCCTCAAAAAAGCAATATTTCAAAACATTCAATAAAGTAGTTGATTTCGCACTCAAGCATAAAATTTGATGGCATATGTCAGGTCATGCAGAGATTATTTGGTGTCATTATTTTGATAGAATAAACCAGGTGCGGATCCACGATGATTTCGTCTCCCCCCAATTGGAAGGGGTACAATTTTGGAGTTGGGTTCCAACCTGGGGGGGGGGGGTACTTATGGCTAGTGAATATATGTTTTATTCTAGTGGTATGTGAAACGAAACAGCGGTATAATACAAGTTTCCATCAATAATTGATTATTCTCCGGAGAGAAAATTAAAAATGTTCATTTTGAATTCGGTTGTAGAACGGTCTCCTGTAACTAAGCATTTTAGTTCTATCAAGAAGCTTTGAATAAAATGTTTATAATGGTGGGGAATAGAGAGAGAGAGAGAGCATGCAGGGAGTATCTAGAGGAATGGGGCAGGTGCTCCGGGTGGCCTTCGAAGAGGGCGCCAGAAAAAGAAGGCAAGATGGGGAGGGAGAAAGAGGATAAGAGTGGAGAGAAAAGAAAAATAGTTCCTAAAGGATTTAACCGCCAAAACTTTTCTAAAGCTTCGTGGTCGCCCCCCCCCTCTCTCTCTCTCTCTCTCTCTCCCCCCCCCCCCCCGTCTCTGTCATCTTTAAAGTAGAACACTCAAGAAAATCACAAATATGGCAATTAATGTATCACTAGAAATTGGGAAGCTTACAGATGGCAATCGTATAAGTTTTATGTCAACTGCGTATATGATGATTATAAAAACAACATAAATAAAAGCTCTTCTCAGCATGTGGAATATCCGAGGATTCGCCAGAAATATAGCGATGTTTTGATGTCGTCATACGAGGGATCGATCCTGCTTAAGCAGACGACGTCCTATAATGAATGAACGTAATTGCAATGCAATTATTTATCAAATTATAAAGAGTTTGGTACATTTAAACATGACCTTATTTCACACCATTCGAAAAGGGAAAGTGAACTGATTCTGATAACTAAAACCGTTTGATTGTAAATACACAGGAGAAGGGTCAATGATCAATGAAATAAACCCCATTTTCAAATTGAAAAGCCCTGCGAATAATAGCTGGATGGTATTCGTTCCCTCTTGAAACGCCGAACATGCCGCGGTGCAAGCAGCTGAAAATACAATGGCGTCTTATTTTGTTTACAAGTGACTGATTCCTTTATTTTTTTAACGCTGCATTTTTCATCAAAATAATACCATACACGAAGTTAAGAGTGAGGCAACAGACTAACATTAAGACTGACGCTAGTCAAGTAAGAGAAATAAGTGAAGAGGAGATGACAAAACAGGCACTGAAAAATGTGTATAATGTTATGGGACATCGTCTGCTTAGACAGGACTCGCCCCTCTTGTGTCGTCACACATCTCAGCAGCGTTCAAGGAGCTTTTCAGCTGCTATATCGGGGGCTGTATTTTACCGTTTTATAATTGATAATAATCATTAATTCAAATGTTTCCAAGCTTTAAATTTGGATAACCTTGTTTAATTTATGCCATCTATGCAATAATAAGTATTAAGCCAATATTTAAAATCATCAGTGTTCTACTTTAAAGACCTCAGCCTGACCGAATTTTGAAATATACCCTTTATTCATCCACGGGGAGCTATATATTTTCTGAACAAATTGAAACCAACTTCATGAGATTCCGTTTCCTGTGGAATGAGTAACAGCGTCCCGAACGTTGAGCCCCGGTGGTTTTTCTGACGAGGGCTCCGTCTCTGAGGAACGCTACTTTGCGGGGGGTGAAAATTTGATGACGACATATCGTGTAGACACACTCGGAGCTGTATACATGACATGTCGTCACACGTCTAGCGACCCCCTGCAGCTTCCTCTGTTGTTACGCCATAGGGAGGGGGCGGACCAAAAAAAAATTATCTTTTTTATTTTTTATGGATAAACGGAGACGAAAATTTATGAATACCCAGGGTAATTATATTCTTTGTTTACTAAGCTTTACGTCAATATATGGTTGTTTTGGGTCAGGCTGAGGTCTTTAAAACTCGAAAATTGTTGTGATGGACTTGAGCTCTTCTTCCTCTCACGTAATTCATTTTAGAGAATAATACCACAGAAGAAACTATTCTTTCTGTGACAGACCTATACATCTCTGCCTAAAACAATATATGTATAGAGATCCCATAATAATTACCTAAATCATACAATTTAGAGATCCTCTAGATCTATGGCTAAAACCATTATGATCTCCTAAAACTCTATGCGCCATCTACGCCAGATAGTGTTTACGTTGACTCATTATTTCGATGGTGCAATATCATTAGGAAGGTATATCCAAAAGTGATATGTTATTGCTTTCGGGGTGAGCCGTGGTCTAGTGGATAATCACATGAGACTGAAGCATCTTGATGTTACCCATTCAAATACACACATGTTTGTGTATGGGTAGATCTGCTAGGCTAAATCTACACTCATCCTTTTTATCACTTTTTGTTTTCTTTTTTTTCTTCTATTATCCATATAGACCTTGGACTTCTCATAGTAATCTGAAATTTTATCAATAAATCCTTTTCGTTGGAGGTACATCGCGTGTAATTTAAAGAATTTGGACTATCTGAAGAAATACTGGTTTTAATTATTATAGGCATACGCTGGAAACAAGACATTCACTTGATACTAACTTATGACCGAGTTGAAAATAGTAGTCTATATCGACTCTCATTGATTTCCCCGACTCTCATTGATTTGCCTAGTTTTTCATGACATCAAAATTCATAACTTTCATCTTACTTGTCCGAATTTTTTGGCTTCTATTAAAACCAAGTGATTCGTTGACCGGACTTACATTAATACAATGCGAAAGGAAGCGAGAGAATAATGGTTGCCTAGCCGAAATCAAAGTTCCCTGTTACTGTCCTAACTTCCGATGTTTTGCAAATTTCATTGAGGGATCAATTAATTGATGAAATTATTGATGACTGATTCTTTGATTGTCTGATTGATTCAATGATTGATTCATTGATTCCTTCATTCACTGAACGACTGATTAAATGACTGATTGATTGATGATTGAATGATTGATTTTCCGTGTGGAACATCCTCCGTGATATATATATATTTTTCTGCATCCAAAGTATGTCAGCTAAAATGATGACAATTCCTCAAAAAAGCAATATTTCAAAACATTCAATAAAGTAGTTAATGTCGCACTCAAGCATAAAATTTTGATGTCATATGTCAGGTCATGCAGAGATTATTTGGTGTCATTATTTTGATAGAATAAACCAGGTGCGGATCCACGATG
The DNA here is from genome assembly GCA_025617745.1 of Heliocidaris erythrogramma. Taxonomy (NCBI): domain Eukaryota; kingdom Metazoa; phylum Echinodermata; class Echinoidea; order Camarodonta; family Echinometridae; genus Heliocidaris; species Heliocidaris erythrogramma. Next base: position 19,316,046 of record CM046867.1, read on the forward strand.
ATTTCGTCTCCCCCCAATTGGAAGGGGTACAATTTTGGAGTTGGGTTCCAACCTGGGGGGGGGGGGTACTTATGGCTAGTGAATATATGTTTTATTCTAGTGGTATGTGAAACGAAACAGCGGTATAATACAAGTTTCCATCAATAATTGATTATTCTCCGGAGAGAAAATTAAAAATGTTCATTTTGAATTCGGTTGTAGAACGGTCTCCTGTAACTAAGCATTTTAGTTCTATCAAGAAGCTTTGAATAAAATGTTTATAATGGTGGGGAATAGAGAGAGAGAGAGAGCATGCAGGGAGTATCTAGAGGAATGGGGCAGGTGCTCCGGGTGGCCTTCGAAGAGGGCGCCAGAAAAAGAAGGCAAGATGGGGAGGGAGAAAGAGGATAAGAGTGGAGAGAAAAGAAAAATAGTTCCTAAAGGATTTAACCGCCAAAACTTTTCTAAAGCTTCGTGGTCGCCCCCCCCCCTCTCTCTCTCTCTCTCTCCCCCCCCCCCCCCCCCCCCCCCCCGTCTCTGTCATCTTTAAAGACCTCAGCCTGACCGAATTTTGAAATATACCCTTTATTCATCCACGGGGAGCTATATATTTTCTGAACAAATTGAAACCAACTTCATGAGATTCCGTTTCCTGTGGAATGAGTAACAGCGTCCCGAACGTTGAGCCCCGGTGGTTTTTCTGACGAGGGCTCCGTCTCTGAGGAACGCTACTTTGCGGGGGGTGAAAATTTGATGACGACATATCGTGTAGACACACTCGGAGCTGTATACATGACATGTCGTCACACGTCTAGCGACCCCCTGCAGCTTCCTCTGTTGTTACGCCATAGGGAGGGGGCGGACCAAAAAAAAATTATCTTTTTTATTTTTTATGGATAAACGGAGACGAAAATTTATGAATACCCAGGGTAATTATATTCTTTGTTTACTAAGCTTTACGTCAATATATGGTTGTTTTGGGTCAGACTGAGGTCTTTAAAACTCGAAAATTGTTGTGATGGACTTGAGCTCTTCTTCCTCTCACGTAATTCATTTTAGAGAATAATACCACAGAAGAAACTATTCTTTCTGTGACAGACCTATACATCTCTGCCTAAAACAATATATGTATAGAGATCCCATAATAATTACCTAAATCATACAATTTAGAGATCCTCTAGATCTATGGCTAAAACCATTATGATCTCCTAAAACTCTATGCGCCATCTACGCCAGATAGTGTTTACGTTAACACATTATTTCGATGGTGCAATATCATTAGGAAGGTATATCCACAAGTGATATGTTATTGCTTTCGGGGTGAGCCGTGGTCTAGTGGATAATCACATGAGACTGAAGCATCTTGATGTTACCCATTCAAATACACACATGTTTGTGTATGGGTAGATCTGCTAGGCTAAATCTACACTCATCCTTTTTATCACTTTTTGTTTTCTTTTTTTTTTCTATTATCCATATAGACCTTGGACTTCTCATAGTAATCTGAAATTTTATCAATAAATCCTTTTCGTTGGAGGTACATCGCGTGTAATTTAAAGAATTTGGACTATCTGAAGAAATACTGGTTTTAATTATTATAGGCATACGCTGGAAACAAGACATTCACTTGATACTAACTTATGACCGAGTTGAAAATAGTAGTCTATATCGACTCTCATTGATTTCCCCGACTCTCATTGATTTGCCTAGTTTTTCATGACATCAAAATTCATAACTTTCATCTTACTTGTCCGAATTTTTTGGCTTCTATTAAAACCAAGTGATTCGTTGACCGGACTTACTTTCAATCCCAAATTATGGTGAAATGTTCTGATATGTTCTGTGATTTTTTTCTGCACTATTTTCATGCTAAATATGACAGAAATTTTTTAAAAAGTGGAAAAAATGTAGTGTTAATTAAATCACTGAATAGGGACTCAAAAGTCCCATCAGACAGGAAAGGGGTGAAGAATGCATGGCATTTTTTTACAAACAAGCTTAGTCTGATCTGGGACTGAAAAGTCCCGTCGGCCTTGAAAGGGTTAATACAATGCGAAAGGAAATGAGAGAATAATGGTTGCGTAGCTGAAATCAAAGTTCCCTGTTACTGTATTCCGATGTTTTGCAAATTTCATTGAGGGATCAATTAATTGATTAAATTATTGATGACTGATTCTTTTATTGTCTGATTGATTCAATGATTGATTTCTTTGATTCCTTCATTCACTGAACGACTGCTAAATGACTGATTGATTGATGATTGAATGATTGATTTTCTGTGTGGAACATCCTCCGTGATATATATTTTTTTTCTACATCCAAAGTATGTCAGCTAAAATGATGACAATTCCTCAAAAAAAGCAATATTTCAAAACATTCAATAAAGTAGTTGATTTCGCACTCAAGCATAAAATTTTGATGGCATATGTCAGGTCATGCAGAGATTATTTGGTGTCATTATTTTGATAGAATAAACCAGGTGCGGATCCACGATGATTTCGTCTCCCCCAAATTGGAAGGGGTACAATTTTGGAGTTGGGTTCCAACCTGGGGGGGGGGGGGGGGTACTTATGGCTAGTGAATATATGTTTTATTCTAGTGGTATGTGAAACGAAACAGCGGTATATTACAAGTTTCCATCAATTGATTATTCTCCGGAGAGAAAATTAAAAATGTTCATTTTGAATTCGGTTGTAGGACGGTCTCCTGTAACTACGCATTTTAGTTCTATCAAGAAGCTTTGAATAAAATGTTTATAATGGTGGGGAATAGAGAGAGAGAGAGAGCATGCAGGGAGTATCTAAAGGGATGGGGCAGCTGCTCCGGGTGGCCTTCGAAGAGGGCGCCAGAAAAATAAGGCAAGATGGGGGGGGGGGTGGGAGAACGAGGATAAGAGTGGAGAGAAAAGAAAAATAGTTCCTAAAGGATTTAACCGCCAAAACTTTTCTAAAGCTCCGTGGTCGCCCCTCTCTCTCTCTCTCTCTCTCTTCCCGTCTCTGTCATCTTTAAAACTCGAAAATTGTTGTGATGGACTTGAGCTCTTCTTCCTCTCACGTAATTCATTTTAGAGAATAATACCACAGAAGAAACTATTATTTCTGTGACAGACCTATACATCTCTGCCTTAAAACAATATATGTATAGAGATCCCATAATAATTACCTAAACCATACAATTTAGAAATCCTCTTTATGCCTAAAACCATTATGATCTCCTAAAACTCTATGCGCCATCTACGCATAATGGTCATTTTTAGGGTGAAACGATCATTTGCCTTCTCTGTGTGTATAGCGAAACGCATGAGCGAACATCACGTTGCTTGTGTGAGAGATCGGTGCGGGCTAAAACATTTCAAGTGAGCGGGGGAAATCATGCACAGAGGGATCAGGGCTAGTGTTATTTCACGTCTTTCTCTCCTCTGACATTTTCGCACATCACTCCTTGTTCTTTTGTGTGCACAAAGATTATGTTTGTTGTCGGTACTTTCTACATTCCGCAATAATTGACCCTTTATGTAAACATTCACTCATCTCGCATTCTCTCTCTCTCTCTCTCTCTCTCTCTATCACACGTACATTGTCATTGTTAGTTGCTTATTCACATCACAATATGTACGCACCTATAATGATAGTGGTAGGTCCCAAACGGATGATTCGAATGATATCATATAAGCCAGCAGAATGCACTCCTTCAAAAAGACATCTACAATTACCTAAATCAGATATTTTATTTATTATGGACCTTAACACTGGTACGAATAATTATCAAGAAGTAATGTCGTCACATTCAAAAGATTTCAGGCGATACAACGCACTTCAAAATTTGTTTTAATCTCACCATCTCCCGCAAGAAAAGCTCGTTTTGTAGTTGGGCGCGGAAGGCGAACGCTGGTCACGTGACTCTTGACTAGAAATTTTTGCAACATTCTGCTTGATTGATCTAAAACTTTGACCAAAAAATGATCACTGGATTTTGGACCAATCACATCATGTCTTATATCAGGATATAGGTAATTTATCCAAGCTTTCGAAACCAATCACCCTTGACATCTTTGACCCTTGGAATTTTTTCAGTCGAAGAATAATGGTGGCAGTGTCTATAATTTATGTGGGTTTTTGATGGATTGCCATAGACAAAATATTGAACATTACTAACTTTCAAGAAAAAATGATCACTGGATACTGAAGCAAAGTTGACAATATATACATCATATGAAAGCTATTGAAATGAATTTTCATAAACCGATCACCCTAGAGTGATTCATTCACTAGTTATGAATATACGTCCAATTCTTTGCAAACTTAGGTACATTTTGTGGTGCTATTCGTGTGTTGAAGCGTGTGTGTCAACATTCGGACACCCAAATGCGCGCTACTAACCATTATGCAGATAATGTTTACGTTGACACAACAACAACAACAACTCATTATTTCGATGGTGCAATATCATAGGAAGGTATATCCACAAGTGATATGTTATTGCTTTCGGGGTGAGCCGTGGTCTAGTGGATAATCACATGAGACTGAAGCATCTTGATGTTACCCATTCAAATACACACATGTTTGTGTATGGGTAGATCTGCTAGGCTAAATCTACACTCATCCTTTTTATCACTTTTTGTTTTCTGTTTTTTTCTTCTATTATCCATATAGACCTTGGACTTCTCATACTAATCTGAAATTTTATCAATAAATCCTTTTCGTTGGAGGTACATCGTGTGTAATATAAGGAATTAGGACTATCTGAAGAAATACTGGTTTTAATTATTATAGGCATACGCTGGAAACAAGACAATCACTTGATACTAACTTATGACCGAGTTGCCAATATGAGTCTATCGATTCTCATTGTTTTCCCTAGTTTTTCATGACATCAAAATTCATAACTTTCATCTTACTTGTCCGATTTTTTAGGCTTCTATTAAAACCAAGTGATTCGTTGGCCGGACTTACACATTAATACAACGCGAAAGGAAACGAGAGAATAATGGTTGCCTATAGCCGAAATCAAAGTTCCCTGTTACTGTCCTAACTTCTGATTTTTTGCAAATTTCATTGAGGGATCAATTAATTGATGAAATTATTGATGACTGATTCTTTGATTGTCTGATTGATTCAATGATTGATTCATTGATTCCTTCATTCATTGAACGACTGATTAAATGACTGATTGATTGATGATTGATTGATTGATTTTCTGTGTGGAACATCCTCCGTGATATATATATATATTTTTTTTTTTTATGGCATCCAAAGTATGTCAGCTAAAATGATGACAATTCCTCAAAAAAGCAATATTTCAAAACATTCAATAAAGTAGTTAATGTCGCACTCAAGCATAAAATTTTGATGTCATATGTCAGGTCATGCAGAGATTATTTGGTGTCATTATTTTGATAGAATAAACCAGGTGCGGATCCACGATGATTTCGTCTCCCCGAAATTGGAAGAGGTACAATTTTGGAGTTGGGTTTCCAACATTTTTGAATAAAATGTTTATAATGGCGGGGAATAGAGAGAGAGAGTGACAGAGAGAGAGCATGCAGGGAGTATCTAAAAGGATGGGGCAGGTGCTCCGGGTGGCCTTCGAAGAGGGCGCCAGAAAAAGAAGTCAAGATGGGGAGGGAGAAAGAGGATAAGAGTGGAGAGAAAAGAAAAATAGTTCCTAAAGGATTTAACCGCCAAAACTTTTCTAAAGCTCCGTGGTCGCCCCCCCCCCCCCCCTCTCTCTCTCCGTCTCTGTCATCTTTAAAACTCGAACATTGTTGTGATGGACTTGAGCTCTTCTTCCTCTCACGTAATTCATTTTAGAGAATAATACCACAGGATAAACTATTCTTTATGTGACAGACCTATACATCTCTGCCTAAAACAATATACATGTATAGAGATCCCATAATAATTACCTAAACCATACAATTTTTATGCCTAAATCCATTATGATCTCCTAAAACTCTATGCGCCATCTACGCCAGATAGTGTTTACGTTGACTCATTATTTCGATGGTGCAATATCACAGGAAGGTATATCCACAAGTGATATGTTATTGCTTTCGGGGTGAGCCGTGGTCTAGTGGATAATCACATGAGACTGAAGCATCTTGATGTTACCCATTCAAATACACACATGTTTGTGTATGGGTAGATCTGCTAGGCTAAATCTACACTCATCCTTTTTATCACTTTTTGTTTTCTGTTTTTTTCTATTACCCATAGGCATTGGACTTCTCATACTAATCTGAAATTTTATCAATAAATCCTTTTCGTTGGAGGTACATTGTGTGTAATTTAAAGAATTAGGACTATCTGAAGAAATACTGTTTTTAATTATTATAGGCATACGCTGGAAACAAGACATTCACTTGATACTAACTTATGACCGAGTTGCCATATATTAGTCTATCGATTCTTATTGTTTTCCCTAGTTTTTCATGACATCAAAATTCATAACTTTCATCGTATACTTCTCCGATTTTGTTGGCTTCTATTAAAACCAAGTGATTCGTTGGCCGGACTTACACATTAATACAATGCGAAATGAAATGAGAGAATAATGGTTGCCTAGCCGAAATCAAAGTTCCCTGTTACTCTCCTAACTTCTGATTTTTTTGCAAATTTCATTGAGGGATCAATTAAGTGATTAAATTATTGATGACTGATTCTTCGATTGTCTGATTGATTCAATGATTGATTCATTGATTCCTTCATTCACTGAACGACTGATTAAATGACTGATTGATTGATGATTGAATGATTGATTTTCTGTGTGGAACATCCTCCGTGATATATATATATATTTTTGGCATCCAAAGTATGTCAGCTAAAATGATGACAATTCCTCAAAAAAGCAATATTTCAAAACATTCAATAAAGTAGTTGATTTCGCACTCAAGCATAAAATTTTGATGGCATATGTCAGGTCATGCAGAGATTATTTGGTGTCATTATTTTGATAGAATAAACCAGGTGCGGATCCACGATGATTTCGTCTCCCCCAAATTGGAAGGGGTACAATTTTGGAGTTGGGTTCCAACCTGGGGGGGGGGGTACTTATTGCTAGTGAATATATGTTTTATTCTGGTGGTATGTGAAACGAAACAGCGGTATATTACAAGTTTCCATCAATTGATTATTCTCCGGAGAGAAAATTAAAAATGTTCATTTTGAATTCGGTTGTAGGACGGTCTCCTGTAACTACGCATTTTAGTTCTATCAAGAAGCTTTGAATAAAATGTTTATAATGGTGGGGAATAGAGAGAGAGAGAGAGAGAGAGCATGCAGGGAGTATCTAAAGGGATGGGGCAGGTGCTCCGGGTGGCCTTCGAAGAGGGCGCCAGAAAAAGAAGGCAAGATGGGGAGGGAGAAAGAGGATAAGAGTGGAGAGAAAAGAAAAATAGTTCCTAAAGGATTTAACCGCCAAAACTTTTCTAAAACTCCGTGGTCGCCCCTCTCTCTCTTTCTCCGTCTCTGTCATCTTTAAAACTCGAAAATTGTTGTGATGGACTTGAGCTCTTCTTCCTCTCACGTAATTCATTTTAGAGAATAATACCACAGAAGAAACTATTCTTCATGTGACAAACCTATACATCTCTGCCTAAAACAATATACATGTATAGAGATCCCATAATAATTACCTAAACCATACAATTTTTATGCCTAAAACCATTATGATCTCCTAAAACTCTATGCGCCATCTACGCCAGATAGTGTTTACGTGGACTCATTATTTCGATGGTGCAATATCATATATATATATCCACAAGTGATATGTTATTGCTTTCGGGGTGAGCCGTGGTCTAGTGGATAATCACATGAGACTGAAGCATCTTGATGTTACCCATTCAAATACACACATGTTTGTGTATGGGTAGATCTGCTAGGCTAAATCTACACTCATCCTTTTTATCACTTTTTGTTTTCTGTTTTTTTTCTATTATCCATAGGCCTTGGACTTCTCATACTAATCTGAAATTTTATCAATAAATTCTTTTCATTGGAGGTACATTGTATAATTTAAAGAATTAGGACTATCTGAAGAAATACTGTTTTTAATTATCATAGGCATACGCTGGAAAGAAGACATTCTCTTGATACTTACTTATGACAGAGTTGCCAATATTAGTCTATCGATTCTTATTGTTTTCCCTAGTTTTTCATGACATCAAAATTCATAACTTTCATCTTATACTTCTCCGATTTTGTTGGCTTCTATTAAAACCAAGTGATTCGTTGACCGGACTTACACATTAATACAATGCGAAAGGAAATGAGAGAATAATGGTTGCCTAGCCGAAATCAAAGTTCCCTGTTACTTTCCTAACTTCTGATTTTTTGCAAATTTCATTGAGGGATCAATTAAGTGATTAAATTATTGATGACTGATTGTTTGATTGTCTGATTGAGTCAATGATTGATTCATTGATTCGTTCATTCACTGAACAACTGATTAAAATATGACTGATTAATTGATGATTGAATGATTGATTTTCTGTGTGGAACATCCTCGATGATATTTCTCCTTTTTTTTGGCATCCAAAGTATGTCAGCTAAAATGATCAAAATTCCTCAAAAAAGCAATATTTCAAAACATTCAGGACTCACAACCTTGTTAGCCAAGTATCCATGTTGTGCAAGTTTGGATTTTGCACATTTTCACAAAAGTTACTGTCCTAACTTCCGATGTTTTGCAAATTTCATTAAGGGATCAATTAATTGATTAAATTATTGATGACTGATTCTTTGATTGTCTGATTGATTCAATGATTGATTCATTGATTCCTTCATTCACTGAACGACTGATTAAATGACTGATTGATTGATGATTGAATGATTGATTTTCTGTGTGGAACATCCTCCGTGATATATATATATTTTTTTTTTTTATGGCATCCAAAGTATGTCAGCTAAAATGATGATAATTCCTCAAAAAAGCAATATTTCAAAACATTCAATAAAGTAGTTGATTTCGCACTCAAGCATAAAATTTTGATGGCATGTCAGGTCATGCAGCGAAATTGTCTCTTAATGATCACAATATGAAAATTTCTAAGCCTTTTCAGGATTCACAACCTTGTTAGCCAAGTGTCCATGTTGTGCAAGTCTGGATTTTGCACATTTTCACAAAAGTGGCCTTTGCTCACTCAAGCCTAAAAATCATCTCATGAGATTATTTGGTGTCATTATTTTGATAAAATAAACCAGGTGCGGATCCAGGATGATTTCGTCTCCCCCAAATCGGAAGGGGCACAATTTTGGAGTTGTGTCCTTAAGGTATGCCACTTGGGTTCCAACATGGGGGGGGGGGGGGGTACTTATGGCTAGTGAATATATATTTTATTCTAGTGGTATGTGAAACGAAATAGCGGTATATTACAAGTTTCCAATAATTTGATTATTCTCCGGAGAGAAAATTAAAAATGTTCATTTTGAATTCGGTTGTAGGACGGTCTCCTGCAACTAAACATTTTAGTTCTATCAAGAAGCTTTGAATAAAATGTTTATAATGGTGGGGGGGGGGGGGGTAAAGAGAGAGAGGGAGCATGCACTGGAGTATCTAAAGGAATGGGGCAGGTGCTCCGGGTGGCCTTCGAACAGGGCGCCAGAAAAAGAACGCAAGATGGGGAGGGAGAAAGAGGATATGAGTGGAGAGAAAAGAAAAATAGTTCCTAAAGGATTTAACCTGCAAAACTTTTCTAAAGCTTCGTGATCGCCTTGCACTCTCTCTCTCTCTCTCTTTCTCTCCGTCTCTGTCATCTTTAAAACTCGAAAATTGTTGTGATTGGCTTGAGCTCTTCTTCCTCTCACGTAATTCATTTTAGAGAATAATACCACAAAAGAAACTATTCTTTCTGTGACAGACCTATACATCTCTGCCTAAAACAATATACATGTATAGAGATCCCATAATAATTACCTAAACCATACATTTTTTTTTTTGAGAGATCCTCTCTATGCCTAAAACCATTATGATCTCCTAAAACTCTATGCGCCATCTACGTCAGATAGTGTTTACGTTGACTCATTATTTCGATGGTGCAATATCATTAGGAAGGTATATCCACAAGTGATATGTTATTGTTTTCGGGGTGAGCCGTGGTCTAGTGGATAATCACATGAGACTGAAGCATCTTGATGTTACCCATTCAAATACACACATGTTTGTGTATGGGTAGATCTGCTAGGCTAAATCTACACTCATCCTTTTTATCACTTTTTGTTTTCTGGTTTTTTTCTTCTATTATCCATAGGCCTTGGAATTCTCATACTAATCTGAAATTATATCAATGAATTCTTTTCATTGGAGGTACATTGTATGTAATTTAAAGAATTAGGACTATCTGAAGAAATACTGTTTTTAATTATCATAGGCATACGCTGGAAACAAGACATTCTCTTGATACTAACTTATGACCGAGTTGCCAGTATTAGTCTATCGATTCTTATTGTTTTCCCTAGTTTTTCATGACATCAAAATTCATAACTTTCATCGTATACTTCTCCGATTTTGTTGGCTTCTATTAAAACCAAGTGATTCGTTGACCGGACTTACACATTAATACAACGCGAAAGGAAATGAGAGAATAATGGTTGCCTAGCCGAAATCAAAGTTCCCTGTTACTTTCCTAACTTCTGATTTTTTGCAAATTTCATTGAGGGATCAATTAAGTGATTAAATTATTGATGACTGATTCTTTGATTGTCTGATTGATTCAATGATTGATTCATTGATTCGTTCATTCACTGAACGACTGATTAAAATTAATGACTGACTGATTGATGATTGAATGATTGATTTTCTGTGTGGAACATCCTCCGTGATATATATATTGCATCAAAAGTATGTCAGCTAAAATGATCAAAATTCCTCAAAAATGCAATATTTCAAAACATTCAATAAAGTAGTTCATTTCACACTCACTCAGGCATAAAATTTTGATGGCATATGTCAGGTCATGCAGAGAAATTGTCTCTTAATGATCACAACATGAAAAATTCTAAGCCTTTTCACGACTCACAAACTTGTTAGCCACGTATCCATGTTGTGCAAGTCTGGATTTTGCACCTTTTCACAAAAGTGGCCTTTGCTCACTCAAGCCTAAAAATCATCTCATGAGATTATTTGGTGTCATTATTTTGATAGAATAAACCAGGTGCGGATCCAAGATGATTTCGTCTCCCCCAAATTAGAAGGGGCACAATTTTGGAGTTGTGTTCTTAAATGCCAAGTCCACCTCAATATCAAGTTGATTTGAATAAACAGAGTAAAATTAAACAAGCATAACAGTAAAAATTTCACTGAAATCGGATGTAAATTAAGAAAGTTATGGCATTTTGAAGTTTTGCATTATTTCATGAAACAGTGATATGCATAACATGGGCGGTATGCAAATGAGTGAACCGATGATGTCACGCACTCACTTTTCCTTAGTGTATTTTATTATATGAAATATCATATATTTCATTGTTTTGCTTCAATAATGTGAAACATGGTTTGACTCTATATGGAACATGTAAAATCATCATTACTGTAACTTATTTTCATACAAGGAAGGGATTCTTTATTATCACATCTATAAAAATTGAAATATTTGAAATTTCATATAATAAAATACATAAGGAAAAGTGAGTGTGTGACATCATCGGTTCACTCATTTGCATACCGCCCATGCTATGCATATCACTGTTTCATGAAATAATGCAAAACTTTCTTATTTTACATCGGATTTCAGTGAAATTTTTACTGTTATGCTTGTTTAATTTTACTCTGTTTATTCAAATCAACTTGATATTGAGGTGGACTTGGCCTTTAAGGTATGCCACTTGGGTTCCAACCGGGGGTGGGGGTACTTATGGCTAGTGAATGTATATGTGGTATGTGAAACGAAACAGCAGTATGTAATTTAAAGTATTTATTTAGGACTATCTGAAGAAATACTGTTTTTATATTATCATATAGGCATACACTGGTAACAAGACATCCACTTGATACTAACTGATGATCAAGTTGCAAATTAGTCTATTGAGTCTTATTGTTTTCCCTAGTTTTCATGACATCAAAACAAGCTTTGAATAAAATTTTTATAATGGGGGAATATAATATAGAGACTGAGAGAGGGGGGGGGGGGGGGGAGAGAGAGAGAGGGTGCAGGGAGTACCTGAAGGGATGGAACTCGTGCTCCCGGCCGTGGCCTTCGAAGTGGCGCCATGCCTAATATTGTTTTTTAGAAGAAAGTGAACCAACTAGAATTTTGCACAAAATTTTGAAAGCAATGGTGTTCAGCGATGCGTGACTCTGGAAACCTAGACTGTTTCTTTTATTTTTAACGCCTAGTTTAACAGACTATAAAATGATTTCATTCCCTTAACAATTTCATTTTCCTCAAAAATAAACTTAACATATACATTAACATATAATTTCTGTATTACACTTTTCTTTCTATTTGATTCCATTAATTGTTTTAAAAATGCTTTATTCTTCTCTGCACATTCATACCACGAGGATCTTGACTGTATTTTCAAACCTTCATTACGATAATGTAGTCATAGAATACGATTACTTGTTGTTTTTTAACTTTAAAATTTTCAAGGATATCATTATAACGTACATTATTGATTGATAGTAAATTCTTCAATTTCTTTCTGTAAAATTTCAATTTCTTTTCTTTCCTTTGATTCTTTTGCCCTTTTCTTCGAAAATACCTGCGTATTTCCGTTTTCATATAGTCCCATAATGCTCTTCTATCTTTTATCGCACATGACAGTTTATTCTTAAACTTTAAAGTACCGTATGTGATATCTTCTTCTTTTTTTCCTTTTTTTTCATTCATTCATTCAGTATAAATCAAAATCATACATCCTCATTCGTGTACATGATCTGACTGTATCGTTTTGGTATCGTCATCAGAAATAAGTTCTGTCAGCCAATCACGTCGCTGGAAATTGGCCGCTGATATATCGTTTCGAAGGTGACGAGCTGTGTTTGCAAACATATTGGGAGGAAAAGGGATCTGAAAAAATACGAATCTCACTTCAAAGAAACGCTAAATATGGTATGTATCGATAGAATTAAGTGTTTTAAGCTCCATGGTTGTCAGATTGTATTATTACTTTACACAATATCGTAAATAAGAGCTGATTTAAGAGCCGTATTATTAGGGTCAGTCCCATTCGTTCAGATCCATGTTAGTAATTGAATATAAATGGGTGAGGACCTAGTTAGCACACCACGCACTCATAGCTACATTCCTATACTTCGTGTGTATAATGTAGGCAGTCATACACCTCAACTTTTTAAAACACCACTGCACAAAAGTCACCAACATTCACTCAAAATCGGCATTTAATTTACAAAAACCGACCCCAAAATATTCAAGAAATACAATAAATTCAACTCACCGATGTTGGAAAATATATTTCAAAAAATGAAATCCGTAATTTACTCTCGATTCTCGCGAAACGAGCTATCGGAGTCATTGTGTACATTTCCTTGTCGTCGCGGGCGCTGACATCTCCCCAAAAGAGTTTTGTTCTTAAAAATTCGGTCCCTATATGGCGTACACGGAAAAGTCCCGATTTTCTGTGTGCGCGATCGTAAAGATCGATGTGCGCTTGCGATCCCGAGTTTTTCGTGGACAAAAAATTTATTGGCCGATTTTAGTCTAAGACATCGGCAGTATGTAAACAATACGCGATCGCGAAACAAATCGGCGGGGATTTCTCCGGTTTTGGACAAGATTTTGACTTTGGATTTTGCTGAAAATATCAAAAGTTCTTCCTAACGGCCATTTGATGTAGGAGTGAGATTTTTAAGGGCTGAATTTGAAAGCAAGGTATTTAAAATATTTATCTTATTTTTCCCCATACCTTCAGTACATGCGACAGAAAATACCAACTATTTTACAGAAATGTACCCGTGAGTGGTCATATTGACCACTACGAATACAATATGCAAAAATAGTTGGTATTTTTTGTCGCGTGTAGTAAAGGTATGGGGGGAAAAATAAGATAAATATTTTAAATACTTGCTTTCAAATTCAGGCCTTAAAAATCTCGCTCCTAGTACCTCAAATGGCAGTTAGGCGCACTCATAGCTACATTCCTATACTTCGTGTGTATAATGTAGGCAGTCATACACCTCAACTTTTTAAAACACCACTGCACAAAAGTCACAAACATTCACTCAAAATCGGCATTTAATTTACAAAAACCGACCACTAAATATCCAAGAAATACAATAAATTCATCTCACCGATGTTGGAAAAGATATTTCCAAAAATCAAATCCGTAATTTACTGTTGATTCTCGCGAAACGAGCTATCGGAGTCATTGTGTACATTTCCTGGTCGCCGCGGGCGCTGACATCTCCCCAAAAGAGTTTTGTCCTTAAAAATTCGGTCCCTATGTGGCATACACGGAAAGTCCCGATTTTCTGTGTGCGCGATCGTAAAGATCGGTGTGCGCTTGCGATCCCGAGTTTCTTCGTGGGCAAAAATTTTATTGGCCGATTTTAGTCTAAGACATCGGCAGTATGTAAACAACACGCGATCGCGAAACAAATCGGCGGGGATTTCTCCGGTTTTGGACAAGATTTTGACTTTGGATTTTGCTGAAAATATCAAAAGTTCTTCCTAACGGCCATTTGAGGTAGGAGTGAGATTTTTAAGGGCGGAATTTGAAAGCAAGGTATTTAAAATATTTATCTTATTTTCCCCCCATACCTTTACTACACACGACAGAAAATACAAACTATTTTTGCATTTTGTATTCGTAGTGGTCAATATGACCACTATTCGTGGTGTGGTTAGGCGCACTCATAGCTACATTCCTATACTTCGTGTGTATAATTTAGGCAGTCATACACCTCAACTTTTTAAAACCCCACTGCACAAAATTCACAAACATTCACTCAAAATCGGCATTTAGTTTACAAAAACCGACAACAAAATATCCAAGAAATACAATAAATTCAACTCACCGATGTTGGAAAAGATATTTCCAAAAATCAAATCCGTAATTTACTGTTGATTCTCGCGAAACGAGCTATCGGAGTCATTGTGTACATTTCCTGGTCGCCGCGGGCGCTGACATCTCCCCAAAAGAGTTTTGTCCTTAAAAATTCGGTCCCTATATGGCGTACACGGAAAAGTCCCGATTTTCTGTGTGCGCGATCGTAAAGATCGATGTGCGCTTGCGATCCCGAGTTTTTCGTGGACAAAAAATTTATTGGCCGATTTTAGTCTAAGACATCGGCAGTATGTAAACAATACGCGATCGCGAAACAAATGGGCGGGGATTTCTCCGGTTTTGGACAAGATTTTGACTTTGGATTTTGCTGAAAATATCAAAAGTTCTTCCTAACGGCCATTTGATGTAGGAGTGAGATTTTTAAGGGCTGAATTTGAAAGCAAGGTATTTAAAATATTTATCTTATTTTCCCCCCATACCTTTACTACACACGACAGAAAATACAAACTATTTTTGCATTTTGTATTCGTAGTGGTCAATATGACCACTATTCGTGGTGTGGTTAGGCGCACTCATAGCTACATTCCTATACTTCGTGTGTATAATTTAGGCAGTCATACACCTCAACTTTTTAAAACCCCACTGCACAAAATTCACAAACATTCACTCAAAATCGGCATTTAGTTTACAAAAACCGACAACAAAATATCCAAGAAATACAATAAATTCAACTCACCGATGTTGGAAAAGATATTTCCAAAAATCAAATCCGTAATTTACTGTTGATTCTCGCGAAACGAGCTATCGGAGTCATTGTGTACATTTCCTGGTCGCCGCGGGCGCTGACATCTCCCCAAAAGAGTTTTGTCCTTAAAAATTCGGTCCCTATATGGCGTACACGGAAAAGTCCCGATTTTCTGTGTGCGCGATCGTAAAGATCGATGTGCGCTTGCGATCCCGAGTTTTTCGTGGACAAAAAATTTATTGGCCGATTTTAGTCTAAGACATCGGCAGTATGTAAACAATACGCGATCGCGAAACAAATCGGCGGGGATTTCTCCGGTTTTGGACAAGATTTTGACTTTGGATTTTGCTGAAAATATCAAAAGTTCTTCCTAACGGCCATTTGATGTAGGAGTGAGATTTTTAAGGGCTGAATTTGAAAGCAAGGTATTTAAAATATTTATCTTATTTTTCCCCCATACCTTCAGTACATGCGACAGAAAATACCAACTATTTTACAGAAATGTACCCGTGAGTGGTCATATTGACCACTACGAATACAATATGCAAAAATAGTTGGTATTTTCTGTCGCGTGTAGTAAAGGTATGGGGGGAAAAATAAGATAAATATTTTAAATACTTGCTTTCAAATTCAGGCCTTAAAAATCTCACTCCTAGTACCTCAAATGGCAGTTAGGCGCACTCATAGCTACATTCCTATACTTCGTGTGTATAATGTAGGCAGTCATACACCTCAACTTTTTAAAACACCACTGCACAAAAGTCACAAACATTCACTCAAAATCGGCATTTAATTTACAAAAACCGACCACTAAATATCCAAGAAATACAATAAATTCATCTCACCGATGTTGGAAAAGATATTTCCAAAAATCAAATCCGTAATTTACTGTTGATTCTCGCGAAACGAGCTATCGGAGTCATTGTGTACATTTCCTGGTCGCCGCGGGCGCTGACATCTCCCCAAAAGAGTTTTGTCCTTAAAAATTCGGTCCCTATGTGGCATACACGGAAAGTCCCGATTTTCTGTGTGCGCGATCGTAAAGATCGGTGTGCGCTTGCGATCCCGAGTTTCTTCGTGGACAAAAATTTTATTGGCCGATTTTAGTCTAAGACATCGGCAGTATGTAAACAACACGCGATCGCGAAACAAATCGGCGGGGATTTCTCCGGTTTTGGACAAGATTTTGACTTTGGATTTTGCTGAAAATATCAAAAGTTCTTCCTAACGGCCATTTGAGGTAGGAGTGAGATTTTTAAGGGCGGAATTTGAAAGCAAGGTATTTAAAATATTTATCTTATTTTCCCCCCATACCTTTACTACACGCGACAGAAAATACAAACTATTTTTGCATTTTGTATTCGTAGTGGTCAATATGACCACTATTCGTGGTGTGGTTAGGCGCACTCATAGCTACATTCCTATACTTCGTGTGTATAATTTAGGCAGTCATACACCTCAACTTTTTAAAACCCCACTGCACAAAATTCACAAACATTCACTCAAAATCGGCATTTAGTTTACAAAAACCAACAACAAAATATACTACTTGTTACCCACATCTCCATACGGATCACGACTGCTCTCAATAACGTTGCGCACTAGTGAGGCCGCTCTACATGGTTACGCACCGTAGATACGTACGCAGAATGTTACGCACACAAGCTATTCTACGAAGACCTGGAAGGGCCAAACTGACGACGTAAAAAAATAAAAAATATTACGTACGTACGTAGTAATTATTACGTACGTACGTAATATTTTTAATTTTTTTACGTCGTCAGTTTGGCCCTTTCAGGTCTTCGTAGGAGATCGACGAACCCATCGCGCCGGTACTACTACGAGCGCTGAGGGCTCCCTTCATCATAATCGTGAAAAATACAAACTGGATGCTGACGGGACAGTCTCGATAGCAGTTATCGACAAAAAGGACCCAAAATTTCAGGAAACCCTCTTCAAAGGTCACAGAACAACCTGGTAAGTTTTAATCATCTATTATTCAATACAATTCTTTGGATGTAAGTAAACTGCAATATATGATATTCAATTAAATATAGCCAAAAATGCACAGTGATGCAGTTTAGGTATGGGATGTGTGTTGGCTGCGTTACTACACAGTCGGCAATGGCGTGTACCTATGAGTGGTAATATTTTTTATTTTTTTAAGTCGTCAGTTTGGCCCTTCCAGGTCTTCGTAGGAGATCGATGAACCGATCGCGCCGGTACTACTACGAGCGCTGAGGGCTCCCTTCATCATAATCGTGAAAAATACAAACTGGATGCTGACGGGACAGTCTCGATAGCCACTCATAGCTACATTCCTATACTTCGTGTGTATAATGTAGGCAGTCATACACCTCAACTTTTTAAAACACCACTGCACAAAAGTCACAAACATTCACTCAAAATCGGCATTTAATTTACAATAACCGACCACTAAATATCCAAGAAATACAATAAATTCAACTCACCGATGTTGGAAAAGATATTTCCAAAAATCAAATCCATAATTTACTGTTGATTCTCGCGAAACGAGCTATCGGAGTCATTGTGTACATTTCCTGGTCGCCGCGGGCGCTGACATCTCCCCAAAAGAGTTTTGTCCTTAAAAATTCGGTCCCTATGTGGCATACACGGAAAGTCCCGATTTTCTGTGTGCGCGATCGTAAAGATCGATGTGCGCTTGCGATCCCGAGTTTCTTCGTGGACAAAAATTTTATTGGCCGATTTTAGTCTAAGACATCGGCAGTATGTAAACAACACGCGATCGCGAAACAAATCGGCGGGGATTTTGGACAAGATTTTGACTTTGGATTTTGCTGAAAATATCAAAAGTTCTTTCTAACGGCCATTTGAGGTAGGAGTGAGATTTTTAAGGGCTGAATTTGAAAGCAAGTATTTAAAATATTTATCTTATTTTCCCCCCATACCTTTACTACACGCGACAGAAAATATCAACTATTTTTGCATTTTGTATTCGTAGTGGTCAATATGACCACTATTCGTGGTGTGCTCGATAGCAGTTATCGACAAAAAGTACCCAAAATTTCAGGAAACCCTCTTCAAAGGTCACAAAACAACCTGGTAAGTTTTAATCATCTATTATTCAACATAAGTATTTGGATTTAAGTAAACTGCATTATATGAGTTTCAATTAAATATAGCCAAAAATGCACAGTGATGCAGTTTAGGTATGGGATGTGTGTTGGCTGCGTTACTACACAGTCGGCAATGGCGTGTACCTATGAGTGGTTAGGCGTTAGGCACTCAGTCATAGCACATCAGCAAGCAATGGTCATATTGACCATTAGGATCATATACATGTGTGTATACTGGGTATTGGGGATACAGATGTAATTTTGTTTGAAATGGAGGTTTTTGTGGGCAAACTGATACTTAAGTATCATTCTTTAGATTTTAAGTTATCAGTTCGTTAAGATACAAAATGTAGAAAGTTATAAAAACTTACATTTACAGCCTTGTTTTTCGTACTTGTTACCCACACCTCCATACGGATGACGACTACTCTCAATATGTTGCGCACTAGTGAGGCCGCTCTACATGGTTACGCACCATAGATACGTACGCAGAATGTTACGCACACAAGCTATTCTACGAAGACCTGGAAGGGCCAAACTGACGACGTAAAAAAATAAAAAATATTACGTACGTACGTAGTAATTATTACGTACGTACGTAATATTTTTTATTTTTTTACGTCGTCAGTTTGGCCCTTCCAGGTCTTCGTAGGAGATCGACGAACCGATCGCGCCGGTACCACTACGAGCGCTGAGGGCTCCCTTCATCATAATCGTGAAAAATACAAACTGGATGCTGACGGGACAGTCTCGATAGGAGTTATCGACAAAAAGTACCCAAAATTTCAGGAAACCCTCTTCAAAGGTCACAAAACAAACTGGTAAGTTTTAATCATCTATTATTCAACATAAGTATTTAGATTTAAGTAAACTGCAATATTTGAGTTTCACTTAAATATAGCCAAAAATGCACAGTGATACAGTTTAGGTATGGGATGTGTGTTGGCTGCGTTACTACACAGTCGGCAATGGCGTGTACCTATGAGTGCTCATAGGCACATCAGCAAGCAATGGTCATATTGACCATTAGGATCATATACATGTGTGTATACTGGGTATTGGGGATACAGATGTAATTTTGTTTGAAATGGAGGTTTTTGTGGGCAAACTGATACTTAAGTATCACTCTTTAGATTTTACGTTATAAGTTCGTTAAGATACAAAATGTAGAAAGTTATAAAAACTTACATTTACAGCCTTGTTTTTCGTACTTGTTACCCACACCTCCATACGGATGACGACTGCTCTCAATATGTTGCGCACTAGTGAGGCCGCTCTACATGGTTACGCACCATAGATATGTACGCAGAATGTTACGCACACAAGCTATTCTACGAAGACCTGGAAGGGCCAAAATGACGACGTAAAAAAATAAAAAATATTACGTACGTACGTAGTAATTATTACGTACGTACGTAATATTTTTTATTTTTTTACGTCGTCAGTTTGGCCCTTCCAGGTCTTCGTAGGAGATCGACGAACCGATCGCGCCGGTACTACTACGAGCGCTGAGGGCTCCCTTCATCAATTCAAGAAATACAATAAATTCAACTCACCGATGTTGGAAAATATATTTCCAAAAATGAAATTCGTAATTTACTGTCGATTCTCGCGAAACGAGCTATCGGAGTCATTGTGTACATTTCCTTGTCGCCGCGGGCGCTGACATCTCCCCAAAAGAGTTTTGTCCTTAAAAATTTGGTCCCTATAATATATGGCGTACAAGTCCCGATTTTCTGTGTGCGCGATCATAAAGATCGATGTGCGCTTGCGATCCCGAGTTTTTCGTGGACAAAATTTTATTGGCCGATTTTAGTCTAAGACATCGGCAGTATGTAAACAACACGCGATCGCGAAACAAATCGGCGGGGATTTCTCCGGTTTTGGACAAGATTTTGACTTTGGATTTTGCTGAAAATATCAAAGTTCTTCCTAAACGGCCATTTGAGGTAGGAGTGAGATTTTTAAGGGCTGAATTTGAAAGCAAGGTATTTGAAATATTTATCTTATTTTCCCCCATACCTTTAGTACATGCGACAGAAAATACCAACTATTTTACAGTAATGTAGCCTTGAGTGGTTAGTATTAGTACTAGTAGCACACAATCTAGGTAGACCCACATCAGCAAACAATGGTCATATTGACCATTAGGAAATATACATAGTCGAGTGGAGTGGGTATTGTGTGATCTTAAGACTTAAACTAGGCTATATAAAATTGAAATATATTGAGAAAAGAAGTGGTAATTCACTAATTGGTATTGGTAATTCAGGGTCCAAGTTGTTCTCGGTTTGAAAATCTTACGCTGCATTCAAACTGTATAGTGTGTAAGTCAATGTGTATTCGGTTTGCACAGGCGAGTGAATGGAGCGTTTCTGTCTCTAAGTGAAGAGCTAACAAACGAGAGACAGAATTTTCGGTCTAGCGTCACTCATACTATAGTCATAGCTACATTCCTATACTTCGTGTGTAGAATCTAGGCAGTCATATGGCTCAACTTTTTCAAACACCACTGCACAAAAGTCACCAACATTCACTCAAAATCGGCATTTAATTTACAAAAAACCGACCCCAATATATCCAAGAAATACAATAAATTCAACTCACCGATGTTGGAAAAGATGATTCCAAAAATGAAATCCGTAATTTACTGTCGATTCTCGCGAAACGAGCTATCGGAGTTATTGTGTACATTTCCTGGTCGCTGCGGGCGCTTACATCTCCCCAAAAGAATTTTTTCGTTAAAAATTCGGTCCCTATCCCGTACGCAGAAAAGTCCTGATTTTCTGTGTGCGTGATCGTGGACAACGATGTGCGCTTGCGATCCCGAGTTTCTTCGTGGACAAAAATTTAATTGGCCGATTTTAGTCTAAGACATCGGTGGTATGTAAACAACACGCGATCGCGAAACAAATCGGCGGGGATTTCTTCGGTTTTGGGCATGATTTTGACTTTGGATTTTGCTGGAAATATCAAAAGTTCTTCCTAACGGCCATTTGATGTAGGAGTGAGATTTTTAAGGGCTGAATTTGAAAGCAAGGTATTTAAAATATTTATCTTATTTTCCCCCCATACCTTTAGTACATGCGACAGAAAATACCAACTATTTTATAGTAATGTACCTATGAGTGGTATGCGTTTTTATTTAGTAATATTAAAATCTGTGTATCAAAGAAAACAATCCTTATTAAATTTTTCTAATAGCTCAACTAGAAAGTACAATTTTTTAAAAATTAAAATCACCTTTTTTAGGGTTTGAAATTGTCTCGCAGTCCAATTTCGGCAAAATCCTAGCTTGTTTACTTTTCTATGCAAATTAGCACTGACGTCATTGGGTAGAGTTGTATGACCTCCGCGGTATACTGCTGCACAACATAGCATGGACTGGCAACCGAGAGTGAAGAGAAACTTTGCTCAACATGATTTTTATACTTCAAAATTATGTTTCCAAATCCATCAGTTTTGTTAAATATTATATCAAAACTAGTTTACATTTTATTCCAACAAGTAACCATTTTTCAGACAGCTCTCACAAGTTTATATACACGAAAACTTAAAAAGTCGGAGCCGGCAATCATACCCAGTAGTCAGACCCGTACACATGGTAGGCTACATGTAGGCCTACAGCGACGCAGTGAAACCCCGTAGGGCTCCGCTTGAGAACTGAGCTAGATCTGATACACTACTGAGTACTGTGGAAGAAAAGAACAGAGCTACTCTACGAGAATCGCTCTTTTCTTCCTAATATTGGTCA
This sequence comes from Heliocidaris erythrogramma, assembly GCA_025617745.1. Taxonomy (NCBI): domain Eukaryota; kingdom Metazoa; phylum Echinodermata; class Echinoidea; order Camarodonta; family Echinometridae; genus Heliocidaris; species Heliocidaris erythrogramma. Next base: position 19,338,585 of record CM046867.1, read on the forward strand.
CAGCAGTGAAATATCTGGTGAAACACCTCATAAAGGTTGGTTTTAACTTGTCACTTGACATTTTTGGAAAAAACGATACTATGACTTCGAACTGAGGCCACAAAATCAGCGTCATAACAGGTCAACCCCGCTTCGATGTTTATCGGTGTTTGAGAAATCTGGCTCAATAAGGGCAATAATCAAGGGTACATTTTATGCAAAAAAAATCTATTTTATTTGCTAAAATTGATGAAACCTTTATTTCAATATGTTTATTATTTATATACAAACCATATTCTTGCAATTGGGGGTCGGAAAAAATCAACATATGAGCTCTTTAATCACTGTCCCTATGCCTATAATGGACGTCGGGGTGAGGTGCCTCACCCGACTTGATTACGACTTATTTAGAGTCGTATATCGACAAGAATCAGATTATATAGAAAAAGTAACTCATACTATATATAGTGTGCTCACCAGCTCTTTGAAATAGCCTAGATTTGGGTGAAATTTTCAAGGAAAAACACACAGTTTACAGCTCGTCAACGCGTTACTGAACTAATCCTCGGCAAGTGAATCTGCTAGCCAATCACATTCGATGTACAAATTTTAGGTTTCCACTACTCATTTAATATTCATAGTATTAAATACTCATGAATATTCACTAATGTATGTAGCTTACTATGATGACCCGATTTCGCTATCGATTTCCATTTTTATTTGCATATTCATAGTTGCTTATTTGCATATTGGCTTATTCATATTGATCGAGCGACGGAAATTGTCCGTCAGCCAATCAGAGCAAGTGTTATATACGGGGTCTGTAAACTTTCGTAAACACATAATGGTGACCTGGAGGAAAGGCGATGTCGCGAGATGGATAAAGATTTCTGTGATATTCAGTGAATATTTCCTTTGTGTAATGTGGTAAAGTTGAAATTATGTTGTAGAATGTTTTTTTTCATAGATGTCTACCAGTTTGATGGTATACAAATTCATAAAATTGGGGTTATCGTAACTTTGGTCCGTAGGACTCCGACTAGGAGAGTAACCCTACGGGATTGGGTAGGGCAGACTTTGGTCTATGTAGGAGAGGGATTCCGTGAATCCAGACGTAGTCTCAGCGGAGCATATCCCCGAACGAAATAAACTGATTTTTCGGTCTAGGTAGACACTAACTGTACAACCTGCCCATTCTCTAGCGTTGCAAACCGCGACTACAAAAGTGCGACTACATGCTTTTTGCTGAAATTACATATATTTTTCATCTAAAAATTAAATAAAACTTCAACTATTGATTGCATTCATTAAGTTAAATTTAGTTAACCAACTTACAACTTACCAAAAACGATGATTTATTGCGTCATATGCCTAAAGTCGAATGGCAGAATGTAATCGCGCTGCACTTTTTGAAAGGTCACACCCGTGCGTAATATACACAGCGCTGTCGCGAAGCGACAATTTATTGTATTTCATAAACATATTGTTGTCTGTATTTGTAAATCAAATCCCGTTTTTGAATGAATGTTGGTGACTTTTGTGCAGTGGTGTTTGAAAGTGATGAGGTGTATGACCATCAAAGAGTATACACACAAAGTATAGTAATGCTGCTATGAGTGATGCCATGTAGATCCCTCTACATCATTTTTCCAGAAGATCCTGCAGAAGAATGTCCAAGATAATTCAGGAAGTCATCGATGTTGATAATGATGTCAATGACGATGTCCAAGATAATGTCAATAATGTCACATTCCAACATGTAAATTTTACACACTGTTACTATCCTACAGTACATCACACATAATGTAAAGATCTAGATCTTTCTTCCTCTACTGGATGTGCATTATGATTATTTCACTGCTACACAGCACATTCACTTTTCACATATGAATAATAATTTCTCTTTTGGAAATTTCTAGGTTCATAAAATAATAAAGAAAACTGGAAAAATAACTTCCTTCCAGAAGATTCCTTAATTATAACAATATATTTCCCAATTTCAAAAAAATTTTGTCCCTAGATAATTTTAGATTCCTCTATCCACTTGTGCTATCTGATTTTAAAAATCTTTTCTAGTTTTTGAGACATTGCCCTGTGCACAAAATATTGAGATCTGCGAAGTTTGGACACACCATCATAAAATTTTGTTTTATGAAAAGCCCCATAAATTCATGTGATGCATACATTGCAGAGATTTGCAATAGGACATCAAGTCTGTGATGCATTCAATTCTGGATCTGGATCTGGATGATGTAGTTGAAAAACTCTAAGTAGAGTATCACTCAGCACTGTGATGTGATATGTAGTTAGTCGAGACGGAGGTGACCCTGGAGCGCGTCTCTGAATGTTTTAGTATTTTGAATCTGTTTTATGTTGGTTGGCAAAGCATTCCAATCTTTTGCTGTTCTATTAAAAAAGGTATTGGCGAGTGCAATTGAAGTGCCGTGCAGTACAGAGTAGTTATCAGGATGATAACTTCGGGTTGACATTCCTCTTGGTGCTTGGGCCGGGTTAATATGGTCTTCCAATTTGAGATCAATGATGCCATGTTTGATTTTGTGGAAAGTTAACAGTCTGATGAATTTACGTCATGCAGGAAGTGGGTGTAGTTTCAGATCCTTTATCATTCCAGAGACTGGGGATTGCCATTTATAATTATTGCAGATAAATCTGGCTGCCCTATTTTGCACTGCTTGGATCTTATTAACGTTACACTGGGTGAAAGGGTCACACACGGAGCAGCAGTAATCTAAGTGGGGGCATACAAGGCTCTTATATGACTGTAATTGTACAGTCACATTGTGTTTCTTGAAAAATGGAACCCAAACTAACATAATTAGAAATTGATTTACTTTTTACTGCTTCCCCCACAGACGAGTCGGTACACCAAGACCACCCTAGGTGGGGGTCAGAGGAAAAAGACAGGTCCCAAACCTGAGCTTACAGAGGAACAGAAGCAGGAGATTCAAGAGGCTTTTGATCTCTTTGATACTGAGGGAACAGGAACCATTGATGCTAAGGAACTCAAGGTCAGAAACCCATTTCTATGAATTAAACAGAATGATAAGTTTATGCAAAATTTCAAACTATTTACAATGAAAAAGTGTTCGACTCGTCTTCGACTTGGGGCAATATGATTCTGTTGCGGGCAATATATTCTGATATCCCCCTCAAGCCAGTCAATATTATATAAGTATTATTGATGAATAAATTATTCATATTTTTGCAAAACATTGTAAAGTTTGATCTTTTTGATAATCTGTGTAATAGTTAATGGCATGAACGAATGACTTGATTTAGTCATCAAGCATCTTGATTGGTTCAGGAGTTTTTGGATGGGGATTTTTGCTAATTACAGAGGAATGCCGTGTTAATGTTAGGTGTTCATGTCAGTGTTGCAGCGACTCACTGGACCAGTTGATTGACGTCATCAAAAAAAGATGTATTATATGTACGAGCAATCAAGAGAGAGGAAAAAATACTTATATCCAAAATTTATTAAGAGCATAAACAATAGGTCCATTAAATAAAAAAAAAAAAAGTGTAATTAATCATAACATCAATAATTGAACGCAGATGATATCAAATAACAACATTCAAAATGTTGCAAAAGGATGTGTGCTGGATGGCTTGATTCTGGAGTCTTTTCAAATATCTTCTAGTACAAATTTTGGTTTTCCAAGCTGAAAAGTATGTATTCATATGCTTTATTTTCCTTCCTTGTCTATGACCCATCCTGGATTTTTCCCTTGCTAATCCTGGCTTTTTTCCCTTGCTAATCCTGGCTTTTTTCCCTTGCTAATCCTGGCTTTTTCCCTTGCTAATCCTGGCTTCTTCTATTTGCAAACAATAGAGCTACATGTAGATAAGATGTCTTTGGTATATGAGGTTATCCCATATAACCTCTTGTATGAGTGATAGCCTCTTCTAGGTCTTCATTTGGTCTAGATGCTATATAGGCATGATCAACCTAATTTCCAAGTATTTGTACAAGATCATTCATTCATTCATTCATTTCTATGCTTTCTCATGCCCATTCTACTGAAACAGGTTGCCATGAGAGCTCTTGGTTTTGAACCCAAGAAGGAGGAGATCAAGAAGATGATTCAGGACATTGACAAGGAGGGTTCAGGAACCATTGATTTCAATGACTTTCTACAGCTGATGACTGCAAAGATGGTATGTATGTTATGGTATTTGCAGTAATAGATGAAATTAATTTTATTGCAAGATACATTAAAGACCGCTCAAGGCGAGTGGTCTTCAATGTACTGGTCGCTTTGATGCAGGTGTATAAAGGGAAACAAATAATGGGATCTTTAAATAAATAATAGACCGGTGGCCTTTCTAGTTTCTACACAACCTACTACGGGCAAGGTTTACCAATCCTACAATACCTTCAGATTGGATTTCGTAGTGCTGCTTTTACCCAGGTTGCCTTGATCAGCTAATCTTGCTCAAGAATTATAGTGTTAAACACGTCTAGACCAGATATTATCTGGTGGTGTAGCATGCATAGCAGTAGATCCCGTCCAGGTTTGAAGATTTTACTGACTTGTTTTCTTGACTAAGATGATCATGCAGCTGATCTCTTATGCTGGGATTACAGCAAATTTCTTTCTGACTATTTATGTTATTTGTCTCATTCTCTTTTATTTCTTTCAAATCTTAGAGTGAGAAGGATTCCAAGGAAGAGATCCTGAAAGCGTTCAAGCTGTTTGATGATGATGAGACGGGCAAGATCTCCTTCAAGAATCTCAAGAGGGTAGCCAAGGAACTTGGTGAAAACTTGACAGATGAAGAATTACAGGTAATCTTTCTGACTGAGTAGGTTGTCTCTTGGTGTAGTACAGTGGAATTTTTTTCAAAAGACCACTCAAGGGAGACAAGAAAGTGTTTTTGATAGGCATGCGGTTTTTATGTATAGATTCCTTTTAGACAAATTTCAATGAGAAACACTGTTAAAGGGCAATCCAACCTTGGTAATAAGATGATTTGTGTGAAAACAGAAAAATAATAAAAAACAGGATCTTGAAAGTTTGAAAGAAATCGCACAAGGAATAAGAAAGTTTTGGATGTTTGAAAAATGAGATCACTACATCTATGCTATGCCAATCTCAAATTGGCAATTTGGTGAGTCGATTGTGACATACTTGCGGATGACTCTCCCGTTTGTCATACACATTAATTTGCGGTTTACCCTCGGGCAGTACTCAAAATATATTGGAGATAGCATATTGTTATAGGTCCTCATGAAAGAAAAAGATTTTACCGAGTAATACATTTTGAAAAAAATGACATTGTAGTCATTGTGTGTGTTGGAGCAAATGGTGGAGTTGTCCGCAACTACATCATATCACAGTGACATTACGTATTCGGCCAATTTGGAATTCCCATATGTATAGTGATTACAACTTTTAAAAATCTTTCTTATTGCTTGTCGGATTTTGTTCAAACTTTCACCAATCTGCTTCTCTGATTTTTCCTCTTTCTTTTAAAGCTACTTGCGATTAAAGTTGGCTTTCCCTTTAAGGAAAGTAAAGGAATATGGTGGTGTGTGGTGATCATAATGTACCACAGTGAGACCTGTTTATAAAGACTTCTCAAGGAAGATCAGAAAATGTTTTATAGGCAGGTTATTTTCAATGCTGTCCAAGGGAGACAATATATTGGTCTTATTAGGTGATTGCTAAAGCAACTTTAAGTATATTAAACATTCTGGTGACTGTGACCTGCAATCAATCAAGTATTATTGACAGCAAGATGAATAAATTTAAAAAATAGAAAAAAACATGAAATGAGATTTGTCTGAATAAAGAGAAATTTTTAGATGATTACAGCGGAATGCGTGCTTTGTAAAAGGACATAGAAAATACAAAATGATTGGACAATATAGTATTTTCATTTTGGTTGAAACTTTGCTTTATATTTTGATAATCATTTCAAGATATGTATGTGCAGAATTATTGGGTTATCTATTCATACAGAAATGATAATTTCAAATAAATATACTGATGTTATGCCTTGCTTTAGTTTCCATTTTTCAGAGATAAAGCATGGTTTTGCCTAGCATAGTGACAATTGTTGGTGCTCTATCATACATATCATGACATGAATTTTAATGTGAAAAGAACTTTCAGTGTAGCAAGCAAATAATAAAATGCTATGCATATTGAGGATACATATGACTGGAGTTTTATTAATTTTCATACCAGTGATATATGGTGTCAATTTTAAACCTTCGTGTGTATTAAAGGTTATTTATATTATGTTATTTATATCAGTGTACTTATAACATGTTTCTTTTATTTGTAACTTACATAGGAAATGATCGATGAGGCAGACAGGGACGGTGATGGTGAAATCAACGAGCAGGAATTCCTCAGGATAATGAAGAAGACGAGTTTGTATTGATGGAGAGATAATTCTTTCTCCAAGTCCTGTACATATTGTAAATACTCGCTTCAAGGTTATCTTTAAAGCGGGGCTCAACACTCCCAGGGATCCCAAGTCCAATGGCAATCAACCTTCAATAACCCATTGAATACGATTTGATTTGGGTACACAAGTTCACATTTTCCATAGAACCCAGACTGAGCTATCTCTGGCTAAGTATTCATCTGGGGCAGGTTTCATCAAGCGTCATGTCAGTGATTATTACTGACAAATTTGCTCTCAGCCAATCAGATGCAAGGATTGCAGTAGCTAATAACAGTTATTGCAACGTGTGCTTGTCACAAGTTTTGTGAAACAGGCCCCAGGTTAAGTTTGTTGTCACTCTTAGCTGTTTGACTACAGAATACTGTTGTTACCCTCAGCTTAATACAGGCACCACCCAATTCCTGTAGTTTATTTTAATTCAACCCATGGTTTAAACCTCCATATGCATATGTCCTAGTGTCCAATAGGCATGCAACAATATGCTCATATACGCTTATTGATGCTTATTTTAGTCGTCAGTGGAGGTTTAAACTGTGATTTGAACCATGGGTTAAAATAAACCTCTATCATGAATTCGGGCCAATGGTTAAATTTTTGAGATATATTCAATGAAAGATACATCATGACCCCCTTAGTTTTAGACAATTTCCTAAGTTAGCGTTGAGCTCCATTTTATGTGGTGATGAAGTTCCCCAGTAATGAGATTGAATGTACATTGTATGTGAGCCTGTACCTGTGAATTATTGAGTGTGTATTTTAAAGATATTTATGTGCATCATAGATTCATTTACCGTCCTACATGCAGCCCCTTACATGTACCATAAAACTTTTTTTTTTATATCTTTTTCTGTGTACATGATATGACAACAAAAACAAAGTTGTGTTTTGAGCATGATTGCATTTCATGAGAAAAAATTTTGTGTTCTATTCCAAAGAATATACTTCTTTGGTTTTGGTACTTTCATTATTGAACATTCAGAATACATGTACTCGTTTCTATGGAAGTCATTAATATTAGTAATTTATTTTCTCTTTCTGAAATCTTGAATCAATGGTAGAAAATGTTAAATCCGAAGTGTATTGCAGTTAATGATACAGAATTATTACTATTACGTGGATGACTGAATTAATCTTACTGTTACATGTAACTGCTATCAGTACGGTATTTAATAGGATAAAGTTTGAGCTTGTACTATTTTCAAAATTCTGAACATGTTGAACTAAACTGTTATAAAGACCTTTGTGTAATGAGATTCATAAAGTCAGTATTTTTATCCAGAAATTTCAACATTATGCCACAGTATCAAGTATGTGGCTACAGTTAATGAAATTTCAATTAAAACTTTCCCCTCCATTGTGTACCCCTTCTACAAACTAAATATTGATGGTTTTCTCAAGCAAGTGAACTTCAGAATTTTTATTTAGGATGTTATTTGCTGAAATGTATTTCATACAATATGACAGCAGCTCTGTTTTTTTATTTCTATATATAGTGTGGTTTCATTTAATGTACAACAGACATAAGTTAACACAACAAAAAGGACTTGCAGCTATCACTTCTCTTTTTACAAAGTTGAAAATTAAAAAGTTCTTGGACTAAAAACTAAGGTAGTGCACTCAACCAATCTAATTGTTTTGTAAGCATTCCAAATACATACGTATATTTATGGCTCCGTATTTGTATTCATGTGTGATCAGTGTAATTACAACAGATGTGAGGAAGATATGTGTACATGTAATATATGTAATAAATAATATTGGTGTGTTTTGAAATGCAATGCCACGCCCAAGTGTTCATGTCGAATTCTTTTTCCTAGTAGGATTACACCATAATACCCCAAGTCACAGTGCCAAACCGACTCCACACAGACTCTGAAGTGACCGTTTCTTGGCCATTGGGAGTAATATAAAAGTTTGTTTGGTCTGTTGTTATTCTGATGTCACTTTCCTTGGTGTGACTGGGGTATAAGGGATAAGTTACATCCTAATATATACATTTAGATTAAAGTGTACCATTCACCTATTTTGTATTAACTCAACCTCAAAGAACTTTATCTGGCATTCTATAGGTCAACAGTTCAGGAGTATGAAGGAAATAAAGGATAACATGAAGGTATGCGTGGGGTAATGCTTATACACTGTAGAGTGTAATTAAATTTGCAATATCTCTTTATAGAAGTCGTACATGTATTTGAATAATAATAATAATAATTATAACATTTTTATATAGCCCATAACACATAGGCTAAAATTGCATGTCTCTATGCACTTTAGGAACAGAAAACGAAAAGTTTATACAAGAAAAGAAAGCCCATATTTTGAATATACATGTTGTATAACGACATGGAACCTCTAGCAAACAGAGAAAATAATTTTTGGAGATTGGTACCCTTTAATTTACTAAATTGAGATCATTAAAGATGAATTAACATAGTAAAAATAACAGCATTTCAAAGCAAATTGAGGAGGGGTCGTCGATAGAGTGGATGGCAGGTCAAGCCTTTGAACAAATCCCAATACTCTGCCTCCCCCCCCCCTTCCCTTTGGTTTTTAACAAGATTTTATTTACTTTTTAATTTTTCCTATTTGGCTGGTTACACAAATATAGAGAGGACTTGCTGTGAGATTATTTTGATACAGCATTTGATTTCAAAATCATTTATCACATATTCATTTGTAATTTCTAACAATTTTAGCATAAATGATTTGTCTTCACCAGAACACCAGACAACCATTTAATCTCATACCACAATGCAAAGTTTCAATACACCAGTCTATCTACAAACATATTTAAAACGTATCGACAATTGTAGCTTGCGAAAGACTTAACCTGATGTAGCAACTAGAGTACCTTTATATAGAGAGTAGCGACATAGACGTCTGACTTTTCGGGAAACAAAATGGCGTTTGAATTCTTTCTATTGAGAACACCCAGGTGCTCATCGGAATTGAATAGAAATGTTGCATAGCAGAGGAAACAAAATGGCGTTCAAATCATGAGTTGTCGCTACTCTCTTTATGTAGGTACTCTAGTAGAACAACTACTTTTTGCACCCTGGAGCCAGAAATCATGGACATTACATTGAAACGCATTGAAAGTAACACAAGTTTGAAGGCGATATTCACAATCTTTGACTGATGATGGTGCATGAGACAGGATCCAGCGTTCAGTTGAAATCCTTACTCGTTTGACAGGTGAGGGAAATTGGTCATCACTTTGAAAAGAATCAACCATAAATCTCATTGCAATAAGCCAGTTGGTAATGAGTACATGGTACAAATCAGTGTACAAATGACCCTGAAATGACGCATCTGTTTTGGTGGATGTGCTACTTGTTTAACAAGTAAAATCTGGTGTGTGCAGCATGGTGTGCACACTATGAAAGCGTATAAAGGTCAATTGTACTCGGTACAAATGACCTTTATCTGCACATGCACAAATCATAATTACGAACTGGCTGATTCACAAAAATGTTCATGTTGCACTGCATTAAAACTACTGACAGATAACAAATAAAGACAAAAGAGAATGTTCATAATTGTTAAACTATATTTATTAGTGACAAGTAGCCCATCAGAAACATCTACAATTCAACATGCATGAACTTTATATCCAACAAATATATATATATAATATTTTTCTGTTACAATTCAACCTAGAGAAAGATGTAATGTGTACCTGTAGAATGAAGTTATTTCAGAAATTATGTACTGTAAATGTGTTGAACAAAATTATTTCATTATAGTGGCTCTATTTCACGAATGAATAAGGTCGTTCTATCAGTGAATAAGGTAATTTGATAGGAAATGTTAAAAATAATCTATTGATCCAATAAAATACAGTAAAACTCTCACAGATAACACATGGTGCCACAGCTCTTTGCAATGATCATACTACATGTCATTTCAAGTAATAAAATAAACATTGATTTTAGGCATAAAATCAACGAAATCTTAGACGTTTTTAAACCACTTCTGTGCCACCAAAATACAAAGTCATAAATAAAGTTTTAAAGAGTCCAATTTTGATTTTTAAAACTTAATTGTTAACCCTTTAGCAACTAGGGATTAGGGGTATTGTAGTCATTTACTCACTGAACCAGTCTCTTGTAAACCATCTTGTGGCATAGACTCTCTGCTGTATGCAAAATCTTTCCGCAGTAACGCATCGCTTCAATTCAGATTCTAAATGGCTTATGTGTAAAGATACCACACAAAATTTCAGTGCCCAATATCCCCTACAATACATTTGCTTGTAGTGCTACACAGGTCAAAGTCCAGGGGTGGTCCTGGGTGGTTCAGTGAGTAATGAGAAGGGCAGTCACAGGTGGTTTAGTGACTAAAAGGTTAAGTTGGGAATACATTTAAGGTTCACAGTGATTATACCTATGTTTATGTTAAGAAGGGAGAAAAGAATCCATTCTTAGTCTGAGTACATTGTATAATAGTTATCTTAAATATTGGGATGAATTTGCAGCCCATAGCGCTGAAGAGGTTAAACAAATAATACCGGTACAAGGAAAAGAAAAGAAAAAAATACTAGCAGTTGCTTGTTCTGTGAGCCACACCCATAAGGGATCTCGGACTTTCACATTCCCCCCCCCCCTTTTTCGTTGACAATACTGAATCAACCTATGTAAAGATTATAACACATCTTCATATAATATTACTTTTGTTTTATAAATAGAATACATGATCTTGCTCTTCATAAATTATTTAACTCATAATCCATTTCAATGCCAGTGTAAACTGAGAGGTCCCATCGTGATTGCATAGACATTTTCGAATGAATTAAGCAGTCCATTTTTCATCACAAAAACATAAAAACCAAAGTCAACTACCGTAATGGCACCAGTCGTGGAGGGGTTTGACAGTTTTAGATTCATAATTTTCAGAAAATACCACGGTTATTGAGGAATCGCCCACCATTCGATGCTGAAAATGCTTGTGAATAAAATCCACCCGAAATATTGCATCTTGCTTCTACGGCGCGAACGCTACTGTGGCGCTTCTGCAGGGCTTCTGCTGCTCCAGTGTAGCCGCACTTTGTACCAGTGGTGCCGCACCCTTCGCAAAATGATATTGTGAAGGAAGGATTAATCTAAGATAAATCACTCTGTTGTAAAAATATTCACTCAGTACACGGCACGCTACTTAAACCATACGCAAGAGGCTATCTGGCTATCGCGTTGTCTTTGGGGGATTGTGCATGCGCACTAGTATAATGCGCTTGTCGGGATGCTACGTCATGATTTGTGTGTTGTAGGAATGGAGACTGGAGCATAGGCATTCGCGGCAAGACTTTGAAGAAAGATAATTTATTTCCAAAGTATTTTTCATGCAAAAAAGTTGTCTGGCCAACATCTATGGAACTTAATCTCTGTTACATTGAAAACAGAAAATATGGTACATATTATTTATTTTGTTTCAGTCTGCTAAAGAGGAAGTTCTTGTTTTACAAAACAATTAGCAGAACATTAAAAAGCCCTGTGGATAATTCTCTTTGGAAACAAACTTTTCCTGCCATCATTTTTTGCACGATCAGCAGCAAGCGAAACTCCGTACAGTTGATCCTTATTTATTTTGTTAAAATTACTGCTAGTCAATCGCATCCGTTAATTTTGCTCCGGTGAGACAAGGGCAGGTGAGACAAGGGCAGTTGACACAGGGCGTTGCAGCAATGAAGCTGTATTACAAGGGCACGCAACGACTGGTGCCATTACGGTACACATAATATAGACACATAACCCACATGAATCACTTTTTTAGTTGCTAGCTTTACCAACACCGGTAAACTTCATGTATGTAGTGAATATATCCATACTGGCATGATTAATTTCTAAATTTTCAAACATGGTCTTGACAACAAAATATATTAACGATAAATTTTGCAAATAATTTTCCTGTACGCGGTACATCCTTTATAACATTTATGAACAGAGCTATGCATAAATCAACCATATAAGAAGACCTTTTAAATGAACCATGAATAACGAATATTCTAAAAATATCTATGTACATGTATATTAGCACATGATGAATAGGCAGCTGCTTTATCTGTTTTGATAAACTTTCAATAAAAATCCTGTTCCTGAATTGAAAAACATTGTTGTATAAATAAGGAATAAGTTCTATGAGTGAGTTTCAATGCCTATGGATTAGACACTTTCCTCAGATGTGTTAAAATGGACAGTACATGTCTGAGGAGTGTGTCTGAAACATAGATATCATAACTGTCACAGGTACGAACCTTTTTATTGTGTCTTAGAACTAATTCCTAATGATTTAAACCATCCTGATTTCTTTGCCAATGGCAGTATGTACTGGTATGTTAATCTAGTTGAATATGATATAATGCATGCAAATGTGATCTAGATCAGAAATAAGGAGTGAATATCAGTACTAGTTAGTTTATTTAATGTTAGTAGAGAATATATATATGAAGTAACAAAATAGAAATAAAGTTCAAGGCCTGGTAACAGAAAGGTTTGCTATCAATAACAACATGGCAATGGCCCAATCAGGATCATCATTGCATATGCATATTGTTGAAAATGTTGACCATTAACCAATCAGAATTGTTGTTTCAAATTTGCAACTGACTGCAAACATTTGTCTTCTGGGGACTAGAATTGTACTTCTGATATATGTAGTCACTGTTATAGCATTAGGTAGACAGTTATCTCTTTGGTACATAATACATATGATCTGGAGTTAGTTTACATTTTCAATTCATCTATCCTTTTCCATGATTATCATGTGTAACATGTCATATGGTTATATTGCAATACATGAATGCTTTTCATGTTGTTGTTAGGAAAATAACAATCAATGTATGTTCTTACAAATCAATGCTTGCTTATTCTAGAGATAGTGATAGATGTGTTATGAGGTACATGTATCTAGATTCAAGGACAAAAATATTGTGAGGTATTCAAATATCACACATAAAATCACACAAAACAAACAAATTTCTTTTTGGCAGTGATCGATGGTACAAGTTGTCTGCGGAGTTGTCGTTGACTCAAAAAATTTATTTGATACAACTATTGAAACTGCCTGTCCGCAAACGGATTTCACTTTCAAAAGTTTTCTTACAGTATAGAGATGAAAAGATCATATCTAAATCCTGACATTCTGCTTGTTTTTCTGCTCTTCTTTCAGCAATTCAGCTAGTCTTCTAATACCCTGGACGGAGACAAAAATACAAAGAAAGATATGATATAAAACATTTTGAAGGTAATCTTTGGTGCCACTTAAGTTTACTATAACATATCAACAACAAAAACAATAAATTTACAAATTGTATGAAATGCTAAATATATATCAATTCAGGTACAAATGAACTTTACCAAAGATAACATAAAACAAATATGTGACATTGCATAATTTAAGGGTTATCTAAGCTGGATGATCAAAAGTAGTAAAACAGATTTTAAAAAACAAACAACAAAACAAACAAAACACACAAAAAACAACACCACCAACAAAAAAATAACATGGTGAATGCGACTGCGTCCCCTATATGCCTCTGCCTAAATTCAGTTGATGGCTCAAACTGTTCTTGAAATATTGTGATAAGCAGAATAAAAAGCCTCTAATTACATGTTAACTGACCTCTTTGACATTGGACCTTACACCATATAACCTACAAGTCTGATCACTTTATTTCCTCCTAGTCATGAATACAAAATAGTTGAGATATGGTGTAACAAAGGTAAACAAACGTTAATTTCACATACACCTGTATAATGACCTCTATGATCTGTCACCTTTGACCTACGTGAACACAAGTCTAATCAGCTTGTCTCATTATGGTGATGCATACTAGTTCCAAGTTTGAAGTTAATGGATCAAATGGTTCTTGAGATATCACGTTAAGGCTAAAACCTGCAATTTCAGAATTGACCTCTATGACCTTTGATCTTTGACCTACGTATCCCAAAATCTAATCAGATCGTCTTTCTATGGTGATACAACTAGTACCAAGTTTAAAGTTCATACCTCAAATGGTTCTTGAGATATCGCATTAACAAGGCTAACACCTGCAATTGCAGAAATTGACCTGTGACCTTCGACCTTTGATCACATACCCCAAAATCTAATCAGATCCTCTTCCTATGGTGATACATACTAGTACCAAGTTTAAAGTTCATACCTCAAATGGTTCTTGAGTTATCGCTAGAATGAGGCTAACACCTGAAATTTTAGAAATTGGCCTCTGTGACCTTGACCTTTGACCTACGTACCCCAAAATCTAATCAGATCGTCTTCCTATGGTGGTAAATACTAGCACCAAGTTTGAAGTTCCTACCTCATGTGGTTCTTGAGTTATCGTTAGAACGAGAAAGCGGAACGGACGGACGGACGGATGGACAACCCAAAAACATAATGCCTCCGGCGCCACCTTTGGATGGCGGAGGCATAAAAAGCATAGTGTGAGGGGGAAAGGGGGAATGATCTAACATCAATTTACCTTCTCTCAGTCTGAATGTTATCCATGTGGACTAATCATCAGTTTATCCAATGCCCATAGTCTGTAATATCATTTGCTCTAATGACCACTTAATTGGGGCACTATAATTTTGTCTATGGCACATTGGCTCTAATATTCTGCTTGGGGTTTTATGTGAGTTTCAAGAAGAGGGTTACGGTTAGGTGTAGAGCTTGGTGCATGCAGGGTTGAAGTTAGGAATTTGGTTAGTGCTAGAAATTAACACGCAGCAATTTCGCACGGGCATGTGTCGTAAAACCAATAGACAAGCAGGATGTAGCTGAAATGTGATAAAACAAAATGGGAGTAAGACTAAAATGGCATTGGACCGAATGACAATTTCTCGATGGTCTGTGTCTTTCTCACCTCTTCCATATTTTCATCAGAGCAGACGGAGTAGCACGCCCTAATGAACGGAGAAGGCTTGGTCTTGTCAGGATAGAACGCTATACCAGGAACAAACAGCACCTCTTTCTCCATCGCCTTCTTGGAGATGAGGTCATAGGAATCCTCAACACCGATCAGTTCCATCCAAACGAACATGCCACCGGAAGGTACGTTCCACTTGGCAAGACCTGGGCAATCAGGGAACATGTATTTCAACTCATCTTATTCTTCAAAAGGTTTGATTGAATCATGTTTCCCTATGACAATTGAGAACATATATGATTTTTCTTTACACCGGTGCAAAAAAGGTTGGGCTGTTCCACTTGGCAAGACATGGGCAATGACAAAAAAATTAAAGTCAGCTCATTCACAAAAAGTTTCAAAAGGTCTGATGAATCAGGTTTTCCCTCTTTAAATAGAAAATATTCATAATTTTCTTTCACTGTTGCAAAAAATAACAGGAAAAAAAGAAAGGCTCCATTTGGCAAGACCAAGGAAATCACAAGAAAATATAGTTTAACCTATCCTGAAGAAGTTTTAAAAGATTTAAATGAATCAGGTTTCTGTCTTCAAATTATCAACCTTTATCATTTTCTTTACTGTTGTAAAATAGGTAGGGATGTTTCACTTGGCAAGGCGTGGGCAATCACAACAAACGCGTCCTCAAGAAGTTTTGAAAGCTCTGAATGAATCAGGTTGTCCTCCTTAAATTGGCAACCTCTATCACTTTCTTTTACTGGTGCTAAAAAGATAAGGATTTTCATTTGGCAACACCTGGACAATCACAAGAAAATAAATTTAAAAGGTACTATTAAAGGGAAGGTTGAGTTCTGGGAAAGGTGAAAAATAATATGTGAGCTTTCGTATTCCGTTTATGTCAGGTTGGAAGAACATCATAGTAGAAATGTCCCCTGAAAAGGATTTCTCTTCAAATGCCCTTATATTCGAAATATGACGAAAAATAGCTGAAGTGTTCGGACCGAACATTCATGTCACATCTGTGTGCAGTCCCATATACCCATTTCTGTGTGCGGTGCAGGTGCTTTTGAACGAATTTGGGTTGATTTCTTTTCATTTTGATGATTCCAAACCCTCACCAATCCTTACTAAGACATGATCAACCTTTCCCAATTGCTTCCAGACAGTTTCTTTCACAATGTAATCACATGGCCAGAATTTATCTTTATCATTAAACATTTTGAAGAGAAGAAAAAATTTCAAATGTCTATATACATGTATATATATCTTCATTTTTTAAAATGGATACTTCATCTTCGTGATCTACATGAAAGTGTACTTTGAATATGCATCGCTCAAAAATTTCCGACAAGGAGGTATCAGACATCAAATTTGCAGACGAGTTTGCTCAAATTTCCCAGCAACAACACCGAAAGTAAAGTCCCCTGACTTCAAAACCTCCTGAAAAAATTTCCAAAAAAAGATTCCAAGATTTTCACATTTGAGGATTGAGGAAAAAAAGTCCTCAAGCAAAGTGTATATAAACTAGAAATATCACTGAAGATGATGATTAATACCCCCGCCCCGTGACAACAGCCTTTCTTGACTTTTGGTCGAAAACTGAGGAAGTAGTTCGATCCGCAAGATTTTTCCCTGATTTACTGTACTGCCATAGATATGCCATTTCCATGGCAACGCAGCTTCCGACACATCCAAAAAATATGTCTTGCACATCTTCCCACCAAGACCAATGTGTGTACCAAATTTCTTGACTTTTGGTCGAAAACTGAGGAAGTAGTTCGATCCGCAAGATTTTTCCCTGATTTACTGCCATAGATATGCCATTTCCATGGCAACGCAGCTTCTGACACATCAAAAAAATATGTTGTACACATCTTCCCGGTAAGACCAATGTGTGTACCAAATTTCATGACTTTCTGTCAAAAACTGAGGAAGTAGTTCGATCCGCAAGGTGTTTCCTTGATTTTCTGCCATAAATATGCCGTTACCATGGCAACGCAGATTCCGACTCATCCGAAAAATATGTCTTGCACATCTTC
Organism: Heliocidaris erythrogramma; assembly: GCA_025617745.1. Lineage (NCBI taxonomy): Eukaryota > Metazoa > Echinodermata > Echinoidea > Camarodonta > Echinometridae > Heliocidaris > Heliocidaris erythrogramma. Next base: position 19,355,904 of record CM046867.1, read on the forward strand.
CCATCAAGACCAATGTGTGTACCAAATTTCATGACTTTCGGTCAAAAACTGAGGAAGTAGTTCGATCCGCAAGGTGTTTCCTTGATTTTCTGCCATAAATATGCCGTTACCATGGCAATGCAGATTCCGACTCATCCGAAAAATATGTCTTGCACATCTTCCCATCAAGACCAATGTGTGTACCAAATTTCATGACTTTCGGTCAAAAACTGAGGAAGTAGTTCGATCCGCAATATTTGCAACGTACCGAACGACCGCCCGCCCGCCCGCCCGCCCAACCGTCGACTGATTCCTATATACCCCCTTCAAACTTCGTTTGGCGGGGGTATAAAAAAATTCTTCCAATTTCAGAATTACCCACAAAGGTGAAAATAAATTGACAAATATGCTGACAATAATTATGGATTTTCCAACAAAATGTTCAGCGGGGAGAGTAATATATCTCCCCTGGAGCCACACCCTAACTTGACATACCTGTTAAGTGTTTGTTCATAGCAGTAAGTAAGACATCTCTTTTGTGTTGGTAGAAGGCTGCTACTTTGTCCACATGGTTCATGAACCCTTCAACACCCCACTGGTTGAGCAGCTTGTACAGAGTAAGCTGTACCAAGACAAATAAGGGAATACATCTTGAGAATAATAGGAATGTCCTATAAATTTGTAAAAGGGGACCATGCACCCAACATTTGTTTGCTTTGCATGTTTGGAGTGTCATACCTTTATCCTGTATTAAAACTACCAGCTTCAGTAATTACTTTTGGAAAGAGATGTTGCAAGTTTGAAAAAAGTGCACTCTAAATTCTAGAAAAAGTGATTTTTTAACAGACTAGTCGACATACATGCATTAACTTTCACAATCAATGGGGGGGGGGTTATATACAAATTATTCCACCTTATGTGCTCTATCATCGTCAGTAAGTATGTTTTGGAGGATGATTTCATGTCTTCTAACAATAATTTTTTTCTTTTTTTTGGCCGAGGGGTTCTGAGAACTTTGCTGAAACCAAGAAGGCTCCACTTGTGGGTTGAAGTGTTTATCTGTATGTTGTGTCCTGACACATCCCGCTTAGAGCTTAGAGCACGCTATGTGTGGAATGGCTCATTGGTTCTTACTAGTCAAATTTTAACTTTAAATTTTAAATGAGTCCCGGGATGGGGAGTTCACTGTTTCAGCAGACAACTGTTCCAGTCTTTGACAGTTGTAACATGGAAAGAATCCTGGAAAGCTATTGCCTTATGACTAATTTGCATGAATATCTTATGGTTGAATCCTAGTAGCTCTTTCATTTGGTTGGACATAGGCTTAAAGTGGTATTGCGACCAGTCCATTCACCATCTTATACATCATGCAAAGCCTTTGCTTGTTTTTCAATGTGTCCCATCATAGTTCCTTTAATGCACTGGCGACAACTCCCTCTTCCCTCCTGTAGTTATTGGTGCAGAATCTAGCTGCTTGCCGTTGTATTTGTTTCAGTGAGCTTTTGTTCTGTTTTAGAATACTAAAACACTCTAAATTCTAGAAAAAGGTACAAGTGACTTTCGAACAGACTAGTCCATGTACACGCAATCAAACTTGAAAGGTGGATGGTCCTTTGAGGTCACAACTTAATGAGAGAGTAATTAGATATCAGGTGGATTGGACTCTGCACACATTCAAACCTACAAAGGAAAAGGATGTGTTTCACTTTCAGGGACTTTTGAAGTCATTCAAGTGGTTATTAGCAGGTAACTCAATGAAACAAGGGGTTCACTGCAATTTAAAAATAAAATACAGTCATATCGAAAGTCTAAGCTTTGAAGGTCAAAACAAAAATATATTCTTTTCTATGAAGAATCAGTAGGGAGTAAAGCTATAAAATAACAGTACATTTTTGTTATGAATATAACACCTAGTTACCCATTACAAATAACAATTACAAGTAACATGTAATCTACAACAACTGACCCCTGTGACACCTGATTTTGGGGGATGTATGTTAGGGGTTCTATGTCGCTATACTATATTTTAAAGATCACATTGCAAGAAAATCACAAATATGGCAATTAATGTATCACTAGAAACTGGGAAGCTTACAGATGGCAATCGTATAAGTTTTATGTCAACTGCGTATCTGATGATTATAAAAACAACATAAATAAAAGCTCTTCTAAGCATCTGGAATATCCGAGGATTCGCCAGAAATATAGCGATGTTTTGATGTCGTCACACTAGGGATCGATCCTGCTTAAGCAGACGACGTCCTATAATGAATGAACGTAATTGCAATGCAATTATTTATCAAATTATAAAGAGTTTGGTATATTTAACATGACCTTATTTCACACCATTCTAAAAGGGAAAGTGAAACTGATTCTGATAACTAAAACCGTTTGATTGTAAATACACAGGAGAAGGGTCAATGATCAATGAAATAAACCCCATTTTCAAATTGAAAAGCCCTCCGAATAATATCACAGATTGTATTCGTTCCCTCTTGAAACGCCGAACATGCCCCGGTGCAAGCAGCTGAAAATACAATGGCGTCTTATTTTGTTTACAAGTGACTGATTCCTTTATTTTTTAACGCTGCATTTTTCATCAAAATAATAGCATACACGAAGTTAAGAGTGAGGCAACAGACTAACATTAAGACTGACGCTATAGTCAAGTAAGAGAAATAAGTGAAGAGGAGATGACAAAACAGGCACTGAAAAATGTGTAAAATGTTATGGGACATCGTCTGCTTGGACAGGACTGGTCCTTCGTGTGTCGTCACACATCTCAGCAGCGTTCAAGGAGCTCTTCAGCTGCTATATCGGGGGCTGTATTTTACCGTTTTATAATTGATAATAATCATTAATTCAAATGTTTCCAAGCGTTGAATTTGGATAACCTTGTATAATTTATGCCATCTATGCAATAATAAGTATTAAGCCAATATTTATTTTGATGGAATTTTCTTGCAATGTGATCTTTAAGTATGAGCTTATATAAAGAGATATTCAATACACTATAAATTTAACATTACAGCAACTTGTGAGTAGACTAGTCGACCTATCCGTACACGCAGAACCAAAGTCATAGTAAAGTGTTTTAAGGTTCAATTTATACATGTTAGCTGTACACAAATTACTTTTTTAAGTGCTTGGTACCTTTAAGAGTCCAAATTTTACACTTAAAATTTCAGTCAAATGATAATTTTTTTTGTAATACTCATGACACAAAAGGGGATAAAGACTTTGATCTCCAGAATGGGTACACCATCGTGTGCATCTATTTTGGATGTGCTGACATGGCTCTTGTACATGTTTACCTTATGAAGCACTTATCTAACAATCAATAACGGCAGTATTTACATATTTATTGGTATATTCCTTTGTTCACACCGAGTGGAGTGGGTTATCAACAAAATGATGTGTATATTACGATAAGCACGTATGACTATGCAATATCCAAAGTCATATCGCAATGTATATGTAAGTGAATCTGACAACACATGAAGAAATGAACAGATTGAAATTTACACAATAAAATCATTTCCATTTAGTTGCTCAAATAATGAATTATGAAATTGATTGCCTTTTCTTTGTCCTGACATTGTTACCTCCCACCACTATAATAGTTACATAAACATCTTGTTGGTAATAGTGTAACTTCTAAATAATTCAATCATTAAAGCTCATGGACAGTTTTGGTAGCAAAAAGTAAACTGGAAAGAAATGTGTTAATTATAGTCTGTTGTTTTGCATGTATCAAAAGATGTTTGTAGGATATCATTTGATATTCCATCAATAATTTCAAATGAATCTTACAGTAAATATATTATGTAAGGACCGTTAGAGGAACAGCAATATACTGCCCTACGCTAGGACCTTTCCACCCCAACGGCTCCCAGCTCAACAATATTGAGGCTTCGCACGGAGATTGCAGGTGTCACAGTGTGTAGGTTTTGAATGCGTGTATGGTGTATAGTGTATAGTGCACGCTGAAGTTGTTGAGAAATTATGTCCCTGACCCGGCACCTAAATTATTGTTTGCCTCTCATTGGTTTAATATGCCACTTAAGGACGTGAAATCTTCACAGCATCTTTGTAATGCTAGTATCTTGCTATTTATCAACAAAAATTCAATAAATCTGACAAAAAGTTTTTGACAGCTTACCAAAACTAATCATTACCTTTAAAATACATAGTGTATCGATGAAAATGTATTGATCCATGCCAATACACAAGTAGCATATTTCATGTTGTTGAATTTTGACATTCACTATTCTTGTATTTTTTAAAATCAAATTGAATGTGAAAAATCTTGATTCAGGAATTGGCAGCACTAATTTTTACAATAAAACGTATCAAGTCAAATCAATTTTTTAGAAATATGATCAATGGGCTTTACATTACATTTCCAGAGAAGGGTCCAAAGCAAAATGATGTTGAGGGGGGGGGGGGGTCATGTAAGCAAAAGGCCTGTTGTTTACATTTTTACATTTTGGGGGTCCATGTGTACCAAACCACTAATATTTATCGAGCCCTATGATGATCTTGGTTCTGACTTACTTGAGTGAGTACACTTGTATGAAGGACAGAGGCCTGCATGTGCATGACGATACGTGTGACCAATGCTTGAGGACCAGTGCATACACCAACACGAAGGCTGTCATACAAAGAGGAGATCTACATTAATAGCATTGGTGTGTGCCAAGCAGAAGGGCACAACTCTCACTTTTGTCTAATTTCTAAACCTCTTTAATAATGCTTATTGCTGAAATAGTAATATCAATAATGTACAGTCTGAATTTTCTTTTCACCTCTGCGTATGTATAGTCCAACATTCAAAACTTTGGATTACGTTCTTGGAATGTCTATCCATGTCTGCACATTTATCCATGCCATTCTGCCCTGCAAACAGCGATATACAATACTTATATTTTTTTAACCTAGTTATCTTTTCATAGGTGCATGCACTATGAACAAAGAAGCGGACAAAATATACAGCTCCTCATTGTACCTTCCACACTTGCTCTGGTAGACAAAAGAACATCCTTTCATTGCTATTATGTAAAAATATGTAGAACAGGTGTCACATGCATATTCACCTGTTCTACTTATTTTACATAATAGCAATGATGGGATGTTCTTTTGTCTACCAGAACAATTGTGGAGGGTACAGTGAGGAGCTGTATATTCTGTCCGTTCTCTTTTGTCATCATGTTCATAGTGATGATATGTCACAAATCATATTACACCATCTTTAGCCTTGCTGCCCTAATGAGGCGTTGGGGCATTGAAAGAATTTCTTCATGTCTGTACCCATCTGATGTTAGTGCTGTGGCAGGGAACTGAACCCCATACCTAATAATCCACAGTGTGGTAAACTTATCCATCGGATCACAAGTTCACAACACCTATTATGTTATTCATGCATAAAAGATTATGGATGAAAACATCATAAATACAAGAAAACATTTACAATTTTTTCCAGCAAAAAAAAGTTTAATTGTAGTTGAATTGTGCATTAATACATCCTTAAATGTTTAAAAATAAATGTGAAAGGTTCTAGCATGCTATATTTCAGTATGTTAAAAGAGAACTCATTATTTTTCTTTGTTTCAAAAGAAAAATTGCACTCAGAAAATAAATTGCATTGACCTACCAAAAAAAAAGAGAAATGTTTCATTGGGTGTTATTTCTTCTTCGTTATCAAGAAAATTATAACTAATTTTGTTATTTACTACATAAATCTATGTATCTACCTATTTGCTAGTTTCCCAAACTATGCCGTCATTCGAGAAAAAGTAAGTCTTAAAGGAGAATTAACCCCTGAGTACAAATTTACTTATATTGAAAGGTGTAGTATATTCCTACTTATTGGCCTAAATCATTTTCCAATAAGATATCAGAAAAGGGTATAATAAAGATATTCCAACACCCGGTATCGTCTACTACTCATTTACATGGGGGCTGCCATTTTCTTGCTGATTTGGATTTGTACATGAACCATTGAGAAATGTTCCGGTCAGGAAGATATTTTGAATCCAAGACCTAAATTGATTTTCTTCATTACCTAAAATCCCATATGTGACGAAAAATATAAAGTGGGTGTTTACATGATTTATAAAAATTAAATCTTTATAATGATACTTTTAAATTGTCTGGTTTTGCTTAACAAAAATCTATTTTCTTGGGTTTGCCAAACAGAGCAGAGCATAATATATGCAGCATGCATTCTGACTTTTCAAGTCCCATTATCCGAAAGCAGGTGAATGCATAGTTTGCCGCTATAGATGCTCAGGGAAGAAGCATCCATAAAATTTGAATTAATTTGCTCCGTCCATTGCGTCACAGTATCTAGAAAATAGATTTATATTAAGCGAATATCGATTTTCAACAGAAATATATAAGGAAATCTTCAGTTTAAAAATAAATTGACATATCTATTCTATATTTTAAATCTCAAATGGGTTTTTAATTTTGAAAAAGGCAATTGGGCATTTGGATTAAGAAAATCTTCTTGTACACATAAAAAAAATGGCAGCCCCCATGTATTGCTAGCAGACGATACATATTGCTAGCAGATGATAAATTTTGCTCAGAAAATCTTGATTCGTATCGATCTCGTATATTTTGACGCGAAGCCATATAGTCTAACAAGTAGGAATAAATAACACCTTTGAACACTATCGTCTTTATTGTTTGAGGTTAATTCTCCTTTAAACGCGCAGCCTCTGCCCGCGCGCGCGTACTCCCCGTCCACCAATCCAATCGCGCCACCGCCATACTCTTCCTCTTCCGAGCAGTCAGAGACAGATCTAGGACATGGTGTCAGACAAGGAGAGGGGCTGGAGGGAGGGACATAGGTAGATACATAGATTTATCTAGTAAATAACAAAATTAGTTATAATTTTCTTGATTTACAGCAATAAATCGATGTATCTACCTATTTGCTAGAATAGCACGGATAAAAACCCGGGTGGCATGTCCCAGGACGGGAGGAACTAACGCGGGGCAGAAAGAGACGACGAAGCAGCTCTCAACCCAGAGGTTGCAAATCTAACCTCACCCGAAGGAACATCCTTAAGATAGAAGGATGTGAAGGAAGTAGGGGAACGTCAAAAGGCGGCCCTCAAAATATCTTCCAAAGGAAGACCCTGAAAAAGCGCCCAGGAGGTAGAAACACTCCTAGTATCATGCGCTCTGGGGAATAAGGGTGACGGGAAATGAGAAAGAGCTGATCATCCTTACGAAAAACCTTAGTCCTATCCAAGTACCATTTGAGAGCCCGAACAGGGCACCAAGACTTATCCTCCTTGACAGAAGAGAATTCTGATAGAGGACTCAAGAACACTTCGATTGAGCCAAAAGAATCCGTCTGATTCTTAGCAATAAACGAAGGTCGAGGGACAAGACGTACACCTTGCCTTTCCCATCTGACATGACCGGGCGCCGTAGAGAGAGCCTGAATAGTGCTTCTCCTCTGCCCAGAAGCAATAGCGACGAGAAAGGCAGTCTTAATCGAAAGATGGTGTAACGACGCTTTGCACAACGGCTCAAAGGGCGGTTTGGCCAAGGCGTCCAAAACCAAGGGAAGGCTCCACGCAGGAGTCAACTGGCGATTTGCTGGCCGTTTCAAAAAGAACGACCTCAGCAAATGAGTCAAGAAGGGAGAGTTTGAAACTCCCAAACCATCAGAAAAACCAAGGTGAACCGCTGCAATAGCGGACCGGTAACCACGAATGGTAGAGAGGGACCTGCCCTTATTGAAAAGGGCGATAAGGAAATCCGCAATAGCACCCACTGGGGCAGAACGGGAAGAAAATCCCTTCTCCCCACACCAAGCATGGAAGGCTTCTAACCTCGAGTTGTAAACAGCCCGGGTAGAATCTCTTCTGCTCTGGACTATGAACTGGGAGGCTCTCTCGGAGAGTCCTGCCGTCCTCGCATCCTCCCCGATAGAGGCCAGGCTGTCAAATGTAGAGCCGCCGGGCGATGGTGGAGGATCCCCGATAGGGGCTGAGCTATGAGGTCTGCTCTCCGGGGAAGGGAGAGAGGCCGACCGTCCAGCAGAGACAGAAGAAGAGGAAACCAAGGTCTCCTCGGCCAGCAAGGTGCTATGAGCAGAACCCACGCCTGATCCTCCTGAATCTTCCTCAGGACCTGAGGAATTAAGGAGACCGGCGGAAAGGCGTAACCCCGGAAGTTCTTCCACTGAAGGGAGAACGCATCGAGGGCCCAAGCTTCCGGATCTCGCACTCGAGAGCAGTATCTCGGGAGGCGATGATTGAGAGCTGTCGCAAACAGGTCTATCTCCAGAGGGGCGCAGACTGAACTGAGGTAGTCGAAGACCTCTTGATTCAGTGACCACTCGGAGGGGAGACACATGCCCCGGGACAGAAAATCTGCAATCAGATTGTCCCGCCCGGGAACATAGGAGGCGATCGGTGAGACCGACACCACTTCCAAAGTTTGGCGGTGAGATCGTTCAGGGTAGTGGAACGAGTCCCGCCCTGTCTGTTGATGTAGGCAGCAACAGTGGTGTTGTCCGTCAAAATCAGGACGGAGCGACCTACAATCATGTTCTCGAAATGGCGGAGAGACATGAAGACTGCCATCAATTCCAACACATTGATGTGGGGCAAGGTGCACAGGTGTGACCAGTCCCCCGAGACCACCTGGTCCGAACGATGGCCGCCCCACCCCAGCAGGGAGGCATCCGTCGAGATGGTGATAGACGGAAGGGGCGTGCGGAGAGACTTGCCTTGAAGAAGGAACGACTCTTTCGACCAGGGAATAAGCAGGCGTTTGATTTCCTTGGTGAGAGGAATCCACACCTTGAGCGAGTCTACACTGGGCTTGAAAAACTTCAGAAGATGAAGTTGGAAAGGCCTCATATGAAGCCGACAGTCTTTGAGGACATCCACAAGGCTCGATAAGTGGCCCAAGAACTGGAGCCATCGGCCTGCCCGAACTCGACGTAAGAGACGAAGAGATCAAGCTAGTAAGACAATTGCCTGAACTCTCTCCCGACTGGGGCGGGCAAGTTGGTTCACGATGTCTATTTCCGCACCCAGGTAAATGGGTCTGCGGGTAGGAGTCAACTCCGACTTGTCCCAGTTGACTATGAATCCTACTTCTTGTGTAGTACGGAGAAGTAGGTCCATGTGTGACTGAAGGACGGACACAGAGCTCGCCACCAGGAGCCAGTCGTCCAGGTAAGTGAACAGTCTCAGACTGCGATACCTGAGGAAAGCGGCTAGGGCAGAGACTACTCGAGTAAAAACTCGAGGAGCCGGTTTTAGGCCGAAAGGCATGGCCTTGAACCGGAAAGTTTCGCCTTGAAAGGAGAAACCTAGGAGGTCCCTTGAAGAAGGGTGTATTGGTACGTGAAAGTAGGCATCTTTCAAGTCTACCGAAATGGCCACATCCGACGGTCTGATCGCCGGAAGAATCGAGGCCAAGGTTTCCATGCGGAAACGCTCTCTTGGTATGAAGGTATTTATGACCTTCATATTCAAGATCATTCTGAGCTTCCCCGAGCGTTTGGGAATTATAGGGGAGAGACACAGAAGGGGGTGGTCTCTTACCCTTTCGATCGCGCCCTTTTCCAGCAGTTCTTGAATCTCGATGGAGATGTGCTCTAGAAAAGGGGGCGATAGAGTAGGAGGGTTGCGGCGGATGGCTCCGTGCGGGAGGGGCTCTGCGAGCTTTATGCAGAAGCCTCCTCGCACAATGGAGAGCACGAATTTGTCGTCTGTAATTTCTTCCCAGGCGGGAAGAAAGTACTGAAGACGGCCTCCAACCCTCTCCCCCAACGCTTCTCCTCCGAGAATCCCGACTGAGAAGCCTGATCCCAAGAAGGGCGGTTTAGACAGTCCCAAGATTCCTCCCCAGGCGGGGCACCAAGCGCCGCTGGAATGGGAGTAGCCCCGACCGGACGATCAAATGCTGAACGTGGTCGGGAGATGCCCCGAGAGGGGCGGCAAGACTCTTGTGTGTTGGAATTCAACAGCACTGAGCCGGATACCTGAGCAAAGGAACCGGATCCCAGTCCACTGGGAAACACAGTGTTCCTAGCCGGATAACCGGTAAAACCGGTATCCGGAACCAGATCCGGTATCCGAACCGGAACCGGTATCCGAACCGGATCCGGTATGCGAACCGGAACCGGTATCCGAACCGGATCCGGGCCGGGGCGGGTACAGGTATCCTCCCTTCCCCCAGGGGGGGAGGGGTTGGAGTCAGGCGTGGTGGGAGGTACAGACCCAGAGTCTAACCAACCACTCCTCTCCACAATGATCTTCAGATAACTCAGAAGTTCATGGGAGACGCTCGACTCAGAAGCAGTCACCCCTTGAGGGGTAACTCGCTTCTTCTTGGCTTCCCCTGACACAGTCGACGAGGACTCGGTCGACGTCGAGGGGAGAGAGTCCGTCCCGCCTACTGGCTGGGCAATACTCTGACGCTTACGTTTCTTGGGCAGGGGAGCAAGCTTACCGCTCCCTTTTCCCTTAGAAACGGGCGTCGCTTCCGTAGTAAGCCCTGTAGTGGGCAGCTTAGGAAGATCACGACTCTTTTTACTCTTTCCCGCCTTGCTTGGATTAGAAGCGTGCGGAGAGACAAAAGGAGCCGACCCCTGAGCGAACACATCTATGGCTAGTGAGCGAGAAGTGTTGCTCGAGCGAGACGAACCGTGGGTCGGGGTAGTACCCACAGTTTTATCAGTGAGAGGTATTGGGCGTGTTAGGCACTCACTCTCACCGTTATACAAGTCTCTATCTTCAAGAGAGGTATTGGCCATGTTCCAGGACTCACTCTCTCGGTTTATCCCGCATGAGTTGGTCGTCAGAATAGACGGCGAACTCATAACGGGACGAGCCGTACACGAAGTAGGCCCTAACTTACCTACAGTCGAAGCTCCAGGGAAGATAACGGTGGTGCGAGAGGAACCTCTCGCAGCCAACCCTCCCAAAGCTAGTCGAGTTCCCACGGGGGAACCACCAGCCGTAGACGGAGACTTCGACATTGCTGTAAATTAAAGACAAGCAAGCAAAATATATAGAACTAAAAAAGGCAACAACCAACTCACAATACGGAGTGGGAATAAAACTCCTGTATACGGAGACTAGTCACTCGTTCTGATAAACCGCTTGTCTAAGCGCGTTGAATCAACCACCTACAATACACGGGGAAGATGCCCTGACACAGTGTACTAGTACACCGTCTGTGTAAAGCTCAAACGGGGAAGAGAAAACGGCGATCGTTTTTGATTAAATTTACCGTGAAGGCGGTTGACTTATGAAAAGTCCGATACACCAAAATGAGTATTAGAATTTGGTGAACGGGATTTTTATTGCGAAAAGCAACCAAAAACGCTTTTGGAGGTAAAAATCTCGCACTTTAGGCTAAGACTTAGCTCATAGATGTCACTTCACTGACGGGCGAGAAAGGAAGAGGAAGAGTATGGCGGTGGCGCGATTGGATTGGTGGACGGGGAGTACGCGCGCGCGGGCAGAGGCTGCGCGTTTAAGACTTAGTTTTTCTCGAATGACGGCATAGTTTGGGAAACTAGCAAATAGGTAGATACATCAATTTATTGCTGTAAATCTAAATGTATAAAACAGATATCTTTTGATAATAACATGGAACCCAAAAAAGAGAAATTATAGTAACTTGAACTTACCCTGCAGATATTATTTTGGCAAAAGAATCAAATCTGAGGACTCTTCCATCCTCGTCCATTGAAAGGAAACTTGGACTTTTCTCCTGTACAATGAGAAGAAGATAATGCTATAAGAACTAAACACTTCGAAAAAATTATTCGTCATCACAACATGTTACTCATCCAGTTGGCATTCTTCTCAAAATCACTACAATCATTTAAAAGCAATCTAAAGTTTTATGGTAATGAGGTGGAATCGAATTGTACAAAATTAAACCAAAGTTACAATGAATGTTTAAAACTTCAGATATATTATCTGCAAAAAGATTGGGGTACAATCATCTTCATCATCATTCTCTCACCATCCTTCTCATTATCAACACCATAATCATCATCCTCATAATCATCATCGATCACTATCTTCTTCTTCTTCTCCTTCTCCCCCTCCCCCTCCCCCTCCCCCTCCCCCTACCCCTCCCTGATGCCATCATCCAACACCACCACCACCACCACCGCCACCGCTGCCATCTCATTTCAACCATCTCTTACCCTCCATCCATCTCACCTTTCCAAACTGCAGAAAATAGTAGGCATCATCTTCAAGGATCAGCAGATCATATTTTCTGGCAAGCTCATAGATTCTCCTCCTTCTCTCTAGAGTGACACAGCTTCCCGTTGGGTTGTCCCCATTAGGAACCACGTACAGCACTCTTGGTATATCTGATCTGACAAGACAATATTCAAAATAATATAAAGTTGAGATCTGGGACATTCTGTACAAATTACAACTCTCTAATTGAATTAACCAATACCGGTAACCTTTAAAGATCACATTACAAGAAAATTCCATCAAAGTAAATATTGGCTTAATACTTTTTATTGCATAGATGGCATAAATTAAACAAGGTTATCCAAATTCAACGCTTGGAAACATTTGAAGTAAATAATGATTATTATCAATTATAAAACGGTAAAATACAGCCCCCGTTATAGCAGCTGAAGAGCTCCTCGAACGCTGCTGAGATGTGTGACGACACACCAGGGGCCAGTCCTGTCTAAGCAGACGATGTCCCATAACATCTTACACATTTTTCAGTGCCTGTTTTGTCATCTCCTCTTCACTTATTTCTCTTACTTGACTAGCGTCAGTCTTAATGTTAGTCTGTTGCCTCACTCTTAACTTCGTGTATGGTATTATTTGATGAAAAATGCAGCGTTAAAAAAATAAAGGAATCAGTCACTTGTAAACAAAATAAGACGCCATTGTATTTTCAGCTGCTTGCACCGGGGCATGTTCGGCGTTTCATCAAGAGGGAACGAATACCATCCGTGCTATATTATTCGGAGGGCTTTTCAATTTGAAAATGGGGTTTATTTCATTGATCATTGACCCTTCTCCTGTGTATTTACAATCAAACAGTTTTAGTTATCAGAATCAGTTTCACTTTCCCTTTTAGAATGGTGTGAAAAAAGTCATGTTTAAATATACCAAACTCTTTATAATTTGATAAATAATTGCATTGCAATTACGTTCATTCATTATAGGACGTCGTCTGCTTAAGCAGGATCGATCCCTAGTGTGACGACATCAAAACATCGCTATATTTCTGGCGAATCCTCGGATATTCCAGATGCTTTAATAGAAGAGCTTTATTTATGTTGTTTTTATAATCATCAGATACGCAGTTGACATAAAACTTATACGATTGCCATCTGTAAGCTTCCCAGTTTCTAGTGATACATTAATTGCCATATTTGTGATTTTCTTGTAATATGATCTTTAACAAAGTAACCTTAAAAATGAACCAAACATCTTTCTTTGAAGTTCCATTTCCTTGTTAGTATCCAAAACATCGCTATATTTCTGGCGAATCCTCGGATATTCCAGATGCTTTAATAGAAGAGCTTTTATTTATGTTGTTTTTATAATCATCAGATACGCAGTTGACATAAAACTTATACGATTGCCATCTGTAAGCTTCCCAGTTTCTAGTGATACATTAATTGCCATATTTGTGATTTTCTTGTAATGTGATCTTTAACAAAGTAACCTTAAAAATGAACCAAACATCTTTCTTTGAAGTTCCATTTCCTTGTTAGTATCCAAAACATCGCTATATTTCTGGCGAATCCTCGGATATTCCAGATGCTTTAATAGAAGAGCTTTTATTTATGTTGTTTTTATAATCATCAGATACGCAGTTGACATAAAACTTATACGATTGCCATCTGTAAGCTTCCCAGTTTCTAGTGATACATTAATTGCCATATTTGTGATTTTCTTGTAATATGATCTTTAACAAAGTAACCTTAAAAATGAACCAAACATCTTTCTTTGAAGTTCCATTTCCTTGTTAGTATCCAAGATCACCTGCAACATGATAGTCTGAAATTTTATCACGACATCTTTCTTTTAAAAAGCAATTTCCTTTCACTACTCAGTATTTCCTTCAAGATGTTAATCTCAAATTCTTAACACAGCATCTTTCTTTAGAGATAGTTTCTTTGAAGGCAATCAAGTTTGCCTTTAACACAATAACCTCAAAAGATTATAACATCTTTCTTAAGAAATAAAGCTCCTTTTTGAGTGATCAAAATTACTTTTTGTATGATAGCATCACATCATGACAACTCTGTGAAATGAAACTGTGAAATGCAGTTTCTTTGCGAAAACTCAAGATTAACTACAATGTATCTCTTTTATAAACCATAAAAACCTTATCACAATATATTCATGTTTATATACCGCATGTCTAGATTCTAGGCCTCTGATTGGTCAAATTTGTGGGTATGAAATTCACTACTGTTGAAGTTGAATTATTTAGTGGTCTTAAGATATTGTGATAAGCCTTGGACAAATATTAAGGTGGACAAATAAACGGATATAAGCTGAAATAACTCAAGTAATAACTCTCATGTCCTTTCACAAGTGCAATCATAAATACATTAAAAAAAAGGTAAATTAAGGTACAAAGTCATATTCAAGTATAATATGAAGTTGGCATATATGAAAAAGTTCATGAAGAATGCTACAGCTACAGGCTTTCAAGCACACCAAAGGAAAAAAGTAGGAGAAAAGCAGGATTTAGGAGACAGAAAGTAGGATAAAAGTAGGATATTTGCATGTTCTCCAGATTTTTTTCCATGTTGACACCTGCCCAGTGTTCTGAATAGAACTCAACAATCTGTATTTACGGCACTAAGAGATTGTACCCATTTCATGGCCAAGCTCAAAGGGATACCTTTGATAGCTTTGTGAGCTATTATGGAGGTAGGTCTTCCACAATTAACCCATTCTACCAATTGTTGTGCCTACATGATGGGTGAGCCTTATCTCTGTCTCTCACAAGCTCCTTCTGCAGTTCTCCCCCTCCTTTTCCATTCCCCCATATCCATTTCTCCCTTCTTTCTCTGTTACCCCCTGCTCTTCTTTCTCTGTCTTGTCTTATCCTGTTTCTCTCCTCTTGTCCCCCTCTCACTTCTCTCTCTCTTCCCCTTTGCTCTCCTCTCCTCTACCTTCTGCTCCTCGTCCCTCTCTCATCTCTCCCTCTCTCTCTCATCTCTTCCCCTCCCTTTCTCTCTTATCTCCCCCTCTCTATTCTCTTCTCTTATCTCCCCCTCTCTTTCCCTCTCTCATGCCCTCTCCCCTCTCATCTCTCTCTCTCTCTCTTCACTCTTCCTTTCTTCATATTTCCTCTTTCCTCTCTATTTCTCTCTCTCTCTCTCCCTCCTACCGTTCTTTCTTGGCATCCTCTGGATTCCACTTGGACAGGATCTGATCTAGGTGGTCTGGATTTAAACCATCACCATCTACGTTAACAGGGATGATGTCTGCCCCGAGTGGCTCCATCTGTATTCACACGATACATAAAATAGAGAAGAAATGTAATAGACAGAATTTTCTTCTCAAAATGTCAGAGATTATATGTGCCCCATCTGTATTCAAATAGGACGCACAATACGAAGACATTATACATGTACATGCATTGTTGTTATTGGTGTCACTGTTGTTGTTGTTGTTGTCATTGTAATTTGTAATTGGTGGTGGTGGTGGTGGAACTATACAACTAATTAGGATCCCCTGTAGATTATTTGTACCACTAATCATATGCAGACCGTATAGGTTATCTGAATAATTCAGGAATAGAAGGGGAATAAAAATTCCCCCTTACATCACTCCATGAGTCTCCCTGTCTTGTTTGTTGATCGATGGTCGTGTTGGAGGGAAGAATAAAGGTTTCCCTCCTCTTGCGACTCTGCTGCGTCCTCTTTTCACATGTAATATCACTTTCTTCTGTATGTCTATCATTAGGGACAGTATCTGCCCTTAGTGACTCCATCTGTACTCATAGTACCGAAGACGTGAAACATGCCATCTCACTTCCTTGTACAGTGCATCATGAGTCTTGTTCATATTTGATGCCCTACACAATGTCTCGGGGTACCGTTATACCCCAAGCCCCAGGGTAGCGCATTGTGGGGGCGCCCTTTTCAGCAGCTTGATTGGGGCGATGTGAGAGATCCTTTTACGCTTCACTGTTTTGGCTATTTGGAGATACCATTCATATCTTCCAGATATTGTTAATAAATAAAATAATACCATATTTTGCCCATGTCCCTGCTGGAAAAATAGCAGGAAGTAAAATACTGCAATAAAAACAGCAGCAATATTTGCAGCTTTTTTAGGGATAGGTGGCGGATATGAACAGAGCTATGGAATCCATCATGTATTGCTCCTGGTGCTAAAAAAAACCTGATTCTCAGCTACACTATCATGGGGTTCTCACAGCAAATTAAGGAATTCCTTCCTACCAGATACCCATTTTTAAAGGTGAGCTATTTTTTCATGTACAGGGGCTTTTTCAAGAGTTAACTTACATGTATACCAATCACCAAAAAATATTTTGCTCTGTATGTTAGGGGTTCGGAGTAGCTAATAAAAATATGAGCTTCAAATGTTGATATCGCCAATTAAAAAATACTCCCAATAAACATTACAGCAACTTGTGAGGAGACTAGTCGACGCACCCGTACACGCTCGCATAGTATGAGGGAGTTTTATGTTTTCCATTATTGTCTTCATACTTAACCGTGCTGTAACAGCAAATGTAGAGAATCTTGGGTGATGGTGATATTTTGTGAGTGCTATCTTTAGACATAAGCCTTTAACCTTACTGTGAAAAGATTTTGCGTACAGCAGCGTTTCTGCTCCAAGATGGTTTACTGTGCAATGAGTTCAGTGCATAAATGGCTGCAGACTGCAATATTCGTAGGTGCGAAAGGGTTAAGGGCTAAATAACCTTGTCTATATTTACATTTTCACAATTTCACTTCTGTTTACACATTGTAATTTGAAGTTAGTATTCAAACATCTGCCGAAATAGGAGAGATTTGAGTCGTGGTTTGAAAAGTTTTAGGCTTCCAATTTTTTAAAAGAACGAAAGGGAGTGAGTTCTACAAGCAAAATGCATTTAATGAATTAAGGCACAATCTCTGCATATTTGAGATCTATTACAGGTATGGAGTGAGAGTGAGACCAGACTGATCTGACTGAAAGGGAAGCAAGTATGAGCTTGTAGATAAGCAAAAAGTGATCCTATGGCTTTACTATCCAAGGGACTTGGTAATAAGGATTAATGCCTTACCAAAGGGCACTAGTGCATTTACCTCTTACACTGCTCTTACCACTTTATTAGCCATCAAGCCTCCTCAAATCACAAAAGTGAAGGTTTTAATGAGGCTCAGAGAACAATTGATTACATGTACCTAATTTAAATTTACACTTCTCTCTATCATCTAAAAGCGATAACCGCATTGTTTGTTTTTTTCAATCTCAAGTTTAAGTACTAGTATCACAAAATAACCTAGAAAACCATCAAAGTCTCTTGACTTGACAAGAACAGGCCTGTCCTGAGTGCCATCATCTTGAGGCATAAATAGAAATATAATGATCACTTCCTTATATGTCATACTAACAAAATATTATGGAATGAAACCTGGTCAACTCGGTTAGTTGTTGTTGTTCCATAGAAATATCTAATATCCTTCTTAAAAGACACACTACAGTATATGGTAAGCTGTACAAATGAGTGTAGGTACCTAGATGATTCCCATATGAAAATAATAATTTCTGTTTTTGTATAGCACATAGGATATTGAAACAACTGTTCTTGCACGCAAACTTTAAGAATCTTTATTGTTCTCATCTACAAAAGTCATTTTGTAAGCAGTAAATGTAAATATAGGTGCCTAGATAATGTTGTTGCACACCAGGATAGCTAAATATAGTACACTGAAACATAACACAACACTTGTGGAGGTGTTTTGGTCTAATAGATAAGTCAACAGACAAAAACTTCATGGTACAAGCTTGAATCCCTGTCATGGCACCAATGCCCTATGGCAAGACATTAATCTGAATTTGCCACTCTCCACCCATGTGAAGTACATGGGTACTTGTACTTGGTAGGAAGAAATTCCTTCCATGGACTAATTTCATCTGGAAAGACAATAAGCCACATTTGCCACTCTCCACCCAGGTGAAGTAAATGGGTTCTCGGTTGGAAAATATTCCTTGAATGCTTAACTGCCTTTTCATGGTAGCTCTGATAAAGCCCTCAGGAGGAATAGTATTAATACCGAAGTGGCTACCCTAGGTTTACTTTACCCTTTCTGGTGGGTGGTTTATGAGGTTCTATTAGTACAGTGTGCATGGGGACTCGCAAGAATTGTCCATTCTTGGGAGGCAGCCAGAGGAAGCTTTCTCATGCCAGAGTGCCGAGTTTCGCTCTAACATGCATTGCTCTGTAAACTTCTATAGGCACCACTACTTTTCTTGCTCAAGAACAAAGGAAGGCACCTTGATTGATGCCTGGGAAAAATGAGAAATCCATGTTTCTTTCCAAACTACAAAATTTCTTGAAAAATGAACACTGTAAAAGCATAGCTTCATGCCAGGAACAACCCACCATAAAACAAGATTCAGATGGAGACTATTCGTTTACAACATCTGAAGCCCATACTGGTATACTACAGATGAGATACATATAACAGCTTCAGATCATTGTTTCTGTTCTGAGAAATGGCAAGTTTTGAGATCTGACAACTCAACGCACACATACATGCGTTTTTGTGTTGTCATTTATTTCCTTCATACTCCGTAACCGCAACAGAAAGCCAGGTAAAGCCTTTTGAGGTTGCTTTTATACTAAATGTATACAAATTAATTTGGGGTGACTGGGCTCCTTTAAACTTTTAATGACTTACCATTGCAATAGCACCAGAATACAAGGGTACACCAGCTAACACCTTATCTCCTCTGGATATAAAAGCCTCACATGCCTGCAAGTAACAAAAAAAAAAGAGAATGCAAAAATGATTGTGCCCTGCTTCTAGCTCTGTATATATATATATATACATGTATATATATGGAGGACAAACAGAGATGGAGGACAAACAGGAATGGAGGGCAAACGGGAGTAGAGGACCATTGGCATGCAGGAACAATGAGATGCAGGGCAAATGGAACATAGAACCAATGATAAATAGGAGCTATAAGATGTTGGGCCAATGGCAAAAAGGACTACAGACCAGGGCGGATCCAAGGGGGGCCGAATCGGCCCCCCCCCCTTTGAAACCCAACTGGCATACCTTACGTACACAATAAAAAAATTGCCTCCTTAATTATGTACTTTTCCGGCTCTGTGCCCCCTCTTTTACAAAATCCTGGATCCGCCCCTGACATTGCTCTGCTTTGGAGACCTACATACCATACATAGCCCATGTTGACTGCCGGCAGTGATAGCCATGTCCAGTTTACTCCCATCTGTTCTGCCTTGTGTAGGAGGGTTATGCACCTTTGATTGAAGAGCCAACAGCCAGTCACGTAATTCCCCTAATCTGCATATTCATTCATTGAAATAAAAGATGTTATCCTAGGATTAGTACTTGTGGTAGTACCCTCAAATGATTCATTAACAAAAATCATAGTAATTGAGACATCAATAATAATAGTAACAGTATAATTATAATGCCCTTTTCCTGTATATTGGAAAGCTGAACTCTATGTTCCACTTAGTAGGCAATAGCTGATATTAATAGTAGTGCTGTTCCCATCATGTACTAGTACATGCATTTATACAGATTTATCAATTAATTCATTTGTTAAAGGGAAAGTCCACCCTGGTATTAAGTTGATTTGAATAAAGGAAGAACAAGGCATTAGCGATAATGTGTCTCGCCCACATGCGATAACTAGAAATATCGTGATCTCTGTTGCCATGCAACAGGTCCCCCAAGTGCATAAATCTGCATAAGTTATGCTTGCATATACATCTACATTACTAATGTCTGGAAAGTGACGTTTACAAAGTTATGCCATTAGAGAGTCTTGCGGGTAAACTATAATGTTTGACCTGAAATGACCTTTGACCTTATCATGTGACCTCCAACGGCACCATAACATGCAGGTCCCCTCAGTGCATCTACAACCCAAGTTTGGTTGAAAAGTGAGTGACGGTTGCAAAGTTATCTGTCATAAGAGAGTCTTGCAGGTAAACTTTAACATTTGACCTCAAATGACCTATGACCTTATCATGTGACATCCAACGGCGCCATAACATGCAGGTCCCCTCAGTGCATCTACAACCCAAGTTTGGTTGAAAAGTGAATGATGGTTGCAAAGTTATCCGTCATAAGAGAGTCTTGCAGGTAAACTTTAACGTATGACCTTTGACCTTATCATGTGACCTCCAATGGCACCATAACATGCAGGTCCCCTCAGTGCATTTACAACCCAAGTTTGGTTGAAAAGTGAGTGATGGTTGTAAAGTTATGTCATAAGAGAGTCTTGCAGGTAAACATTAACGTATGACCTCAAATGACCTTTGACCCTATCATGTGACCTCCAACAGCATCATAACATGCAGGTCCCCTCAGTGCATCTACAACCCAAGTTTGGTTGAAAAGTGAGTGACGGTTGCAAAGTTATCTGTCATAACGTTTGTGACGGACGGACGGACGACATTTGGATCCCTTAGTCTCCCCTTCACCTCCGGTGGGCCAGACAAAAATGAGAGAAACCGATTAGTGAAAATTTCAGCAAACTCCGAGAAAAAAATAAGTTATGAATTTTAGAAGTTAATCAATCAAACACAAATTGGCAACTCAGTGACGTATCTTGCGACCTCCTCTCCCATTTGCTTAGTATAGAAAATCTCATAAATTTTCATTTTAGATTTGTTTCATACAGGTTTTATGTAAAATCATATGAGCAATGATTATATCTACGGTGCATGTATGATTTTTTGATATTTTATTTAAAGCCAATAAAAATAAATTAATGATTTTTATTGGTACAGGGCAAATGGAGGAGGAGCTTGCAAGATAATGTACGTCACGGAGTCGCAAATTATGTTTAATTGATTACAACTACAAAAATTTGAAACTTTCTTCTTTCTTATGGGATTCTGCTCAAACCTTCACTGATCTGTTTCTTTCATTTTTTCTGCTTCTTTTAAAATCAACTTTATATCAGTGTGGACTTTCCCTTTAATGAGTCTTCTTTAGAAGCAAGGTATTCCCCTTCAGAGCCATTGAGGGCCTGCTGAAGTTGATGAGCATTTCCATCTCTGTAGAGTCAAATTAAAACAATGAAAACAAAAATCATGAGAAACACTGCAATTTGTGGTTGTGCTTGTCAAAAACGTAGTCCTGAGACTACTGTTGACATCCAGAGAACAATCCTCCTCAGAGTTTCTCATATTTGTTTTTCATTATTGAACAAGAATGTCTCACGGAGGCAAATATTCAATAATGTTTGAATGCCTACTTGCTCCATTTTTGCAATCTTCTCAATCAGACCTTCTAACGGTTAAAGGAATGTGCCCATCCAAGCGTGAAAGTTCAAAACTTGATCTTAAATGATGTTGGTGGAGTATTAATTTTCTTTAATTTGATATATATTTTATTGACAGCTTATATGAAAACTTTGAACAATAAAGAGTGTCCACTTTCTTTTTTTTTTGCTGAGTGTATTTTTCATGACGAAATACATATGAATTATTAAATGAATTTGAACAATGTACCCTGAAGTGACTCCATACTGTTGTGCTTTCTTCATCTCCTCAGGTGACATCACCAATTCTGTACCATCTCTGAAGAAATACAGAAGAAATTCAACATCAAGCAATTAAACAGTCAGCTGATTTTCATTAGTACTTGATCATATTTTGGACATGGATACATCAGATTCTGTAATTCTGTATCTTCAGCTGCAAGTAGAGCCTGATCGGTAATTTAAGAGTCGGCATTTTGTCTGGCCATGACAATGAATATTATATGGATTATAATTTTAGTAGGCAACCATAGCAACCATGACAACCATGGCAACCAAATTTCATGTTTCAACTCCTTTAGTGATGCCCTTCACGATGAAACATAAAATAGCTTTCTTCAAGTACAGGTGAATACTTATTTTTCTACAGGCTTCCAAACTTTCAAAACTTGTCAAATGTCTGTCTGTGACTAACTGATCAGGCTCAGTACTGTTTATAATTTGCAGAGCTCTAAATCTACTAAGAAGAGTCACTGTTGAGATTAAGAAAAGTTTTCAGCATATTAGCTATTTGTATAGCTTTGTGTAGATATTTATTCTAAACTTTTGACCATAAATACATGGAGTTACATGACTGTAACCTTTAGAGAGATATTGAATGAACCATTCATTTACATTTCAACTGCCTGTACATTGTAATTTCAAACTGCAAAAGGATTTTTGTATATTTTACTTAAAACATCACTTGCAAAACAACAACAAAAATAGACATGACATCTCCCATGCTTTCATTATTAGTATCTATTATAATAAAAACTTGCACATTGTTTAAAAAGCAACAAATTTTCATATTTATTAAAAGTTCTTTACTCTTGCATCATTATTGGATCTCATGAATGCATGTCTTAAGAAAAATAATTTCATATCTTCTGCAGTGACAGTATGAATAATCCTCAAGTTTAGTAAACCAAATCAAATGAAATCAATTCAAATCAAATCAATTCAATTCAATTCAATTCAATTCAATTCAAATCAAATCAAATCAAATCAAATCAAATCAAATCAAATCAAATCAAATCATATCATATCAAAGTGAATTGAATTGAACCAAACTGAGCCAAAATCAAATCACAATCAAACAGTAAAGTTCACAATATTGACTAACTTGAGGGTAATGGTAGACTTCTCAAAGGGAAACATGTCCACGTTAGGCACACCTGCTGCAAGCGAAATCAGGGAGGGTGGTCCAGTCATCAGCATTTCAGCTATTGGAAGAACAATAAACAAGTATACATAATGAGATATTAAATATCCACAACTTTGACATTTTTTGTGAGTGGTTCCTTTTACACGTACCTCATAAATTCTACTCATGCCCTTGAATTTTCGCAAGAATTTATACAAGAAACTACACACATTATTCCTCCAATTTTTTAATTTCTTAGTTTTAATTTTTTGCTCACTCAGAGGCAGCAAATTAGTTTCTATATTGGAAGGAGTTATACACAGGGAAAAGGGAAATATGGCAATGGCAACTCGAGGAGGGAGGAGGGGGGGGGCACATGTCCCCAGTAAAATTCAATCTGGCATAAATGTACATTATTCTGTACTCATGAAGTACAGGTACCAAAAAAAAATATGTGCCCACCCCATTTATAGCTTTATGATATATAAAAAACACCTCTAAAATGTAATAGCTTCTTTTGTTCACTTCCTTGTCAGAGACTTTAGGGACTGTTTTACACTCCCTAATTCCCCCACCTCCCCCCCCCCCCCCCCCAAGCAAGAGAAACCTGTATCCACTACTCCTGCACTCACACAAATTGCCCACAATTTGGAATTTATCAAACATGCCCCTTTCATTTAGAAGGGATATTTCTTATACATGTACTTAAAAAGGCAATATTCATTAAAAGTTCTGAAGGGGCAATTTGAAGCATGAATAAACTTAAGGTGTTCTCTATTAGCATGAGAACTTTTGTAAGTGCACTGTGAGTTTGGTATCTCTACTGAAGTTGTATACCACTCAACAATACTTCTGCTTTTATAATAATCATCGCTAATTAGGTTACCACGTCAAAGTTTGCTGTCTGTATTTTTTCAAAATGAGAAGGAGGGGGTTCCATGTTATCTGATAATTTTCCTGAAAACACAAAATCCCATGAAGTCAAGTTTCCCTATATAATTCATCTGTCCATGCACTAAACTTTAAAGAGACTCAAACCAAGTTCGAAATAGTGATTAGTGATTTTTATTCCTTTATTGTCTAGTTCTCCTTGGATTGTTCTTTATTTCATGTCAAACCAAGTACATGTACATGTATTTTAAATGATCATAGAGAAAGGAAAAAGCTTTTATAAAAAGGAAGCGGTGGAGACAAATGAAACTACAAATTACAGGTACACTGTAATTTTTCTTTGCCTTGTCTGAAATATCCTTCATGACCATCTATAACCTCAAACAGGTAGATTTACATGTTTATTTTCATATCTAATCATATCATAATATCGTCCAGGCTCAAATCATAGCACGAGTGGTTTTAGATCCGTATTAATAGAACTGACTGTCAAGAAACATCTAAACACAAACAACAAAAAAAACATCTAAAATTTCCATTGTCTAAACAGGAAGTAAATATTGTACATGAGCAATTCAAGAAGACATACCATCTAAATGTACATTGTATGATTTTCCGTTTGTGGACATCTAATAAATCCGTAAACACTCAATTAGCACATAAAAGTGAAAGTCATTTTAACAAAAATGTAGTTATACAATGTAGTTTATCACTCCAGACATAAAGAAAGATACATGTATATTTACTTTGCACTTGTGAATACTTTATCTTAAGTACCAAATGTTTTTGTTCCGTAATATAAGAAAGCAGATTTAACATTATCTTTTTATCACCACACATCATTTTGTAAATAATGAAAATAACATTCAGTCCAGGATCTAATGAGCTACAAAAGTACATGTACTTTATTGTAAAGAGCAAACTTCATGCAAAATAGAGATTTGAAATATTTCAAATGTCTGAGTAAACTTTAATGGTCTACTCATCTGTCTTTTATTCAGTTACATGTTGTTTTTCCAAAGGTTCATAAATCCTAAGGTTCATAATTCCAAAAGGTTCGTTATTCCAAATATTAAAACTGACATGTAAGTCACTTTCAGAATTACATGTATGAACCCTCTGGTATGGGAAATTAGTGTTTCAGAATTATGAACCTTCGGAAATACGAACCTTTAAAACAACAAGTACCCCCTTTTATTATACAAATTATATGTTTGTTTAATGCGCTTTCAATTGGCACCAAACTCAATATTTTAGATCAAACTTTCTTCGTACCTTGCTTGGGAGTTTTAAAATTCCTACATTACTGATAGTGTACGGCATTCCCTTTTAGTCGGATAAAAATGCCAAGTAAAAGTTGTCCATGTATTATCAAGAATGTATTCTTGTTGAAATGCTGAGGACCAATGCAATTTTAAGCAAAAAGTTGGCCTTTTTCATTCTTTCATCACAGGTATATTGCTACAAAAGGCAACACCTTCCCCCTTCCTCAACTCAATATTCACGTCCGCAAATTGTAAAATCTGAGGATTTTAAACTAGTTTATCATAGGCATTATATAGACCGATTCCCTGATTCCCCAATCAAAATGGACTTTCAATATGTTATATCTCTTTCATGAGTAACAAATAAAACTGCATGTATGTCGAGTCATGACATAGACCTGATTCCTAATACAGTGATTATTTTAAACATTATAACACCTACTGGCACATTTAATTGGTGCACACCCTCCCCCCCCCCCCCCCCCCCCCCCCCCCCCCCCCCACCAGGGGTGGCCCTGTCTAAACCCCAATTGGCATACATATAGACAAACACACATTGGCATCTTAAATCTGTTGAAATCCAAGAGGGAATTAACTTCACATGAGTTAATTAATGCCCCTATGCAATACAAGTTAATGCACTTCTGGCTTTTTCTTACTTACTTAGGACGTGAATTGGAGACGGCTTTCGCAGTCTAGCGATGGGGTTCAGAAATCTATTAAAATCCATGGTCACAGGGAGAGAGAAATTGACATTTTAGAACAGAACCACTCCAGAAAATTTCAGTCCACACAAGTATTTGTGCTCTGTGGTGGTTGCAAGTGATATGCATGTGATCATGGACCTACTACATGTACATGTAGGTCCATGATGTGACAGACACCGAGTTGATGTTTGCACTTTGGGGGCAAAGTCGATAACTAAAAATTTTCTTTTGTTCCCATCCTTATGTTTACAGTATGACATTTTTTTTTAAATTTATGTAACCCGTTTAACATAAATATTAATTTAAATAGAGCTTATTTTTTATTAATAAATTTTCTTAATTGTGATTATATTTTATTTTCATTGGTTATTGTAGATGTTTCATGGGTCAAACTACATGTACTCTCAGTCCATGATTTTTCTTATTTTCAATGACCTGACATCTCAATTTACATGGGCCAAACAATGGACCCTCTTATCTACATGTATAATTTTTTTTTTTTTTTTTACATACATGCACAATTCCTAACAGAACCCTGATCAAAGCAAGTTGACTTTCATCTGTTCTCTTACTAAATCAGTCCTCCACTTCAAGTGCAAAGTTCATTGCTGGGAATCATGAAGAAAGATCTTCAATATCTAGCAAGCACAAGCAAAAGAACAAGAATCTTTACCAAGACTTTATTGTGATTTCTACCAAAATACATGTACATGTATGTATCATTGTGATTTTGGTATTAACTCATGCATTCATTCAACAGCAGGTTGTGAGGCCAAAAGAGCAGAATGGAGTTACTACTGGAAGACAACAAAGCATTTGAGACATGTGGTCTCAAGAAAGAGACAAGACATCAGCTCATGTAGTGAACAGCCGGTGACGGAATATGATAGAGATTCTGACCAGTCGTGTGATTTACAGAATAGTCAGAAAGAGAAGAGCAGAGAAAGGGATCAAACACAAAATGAATAATGGAAATGATATTTCACTTTTGTCCCGAAGTGTACGAGGGATAAGAAATAGGTAAAAAGTAAAATTATCATTTTGTTTCAATTTTTGAGGAAGCAAGGTACAGATATTAATTTCTCCCAAGAAACATTTTTCACAAAGGATTTAGATTGTATTGTAAAAAGAGAATAGCATGGTACTGTTCTTCAATTATTTGGAAGCCGTCATAGCAGAGGTGTTTCAATTTCATTGAAGAAGAATCCTCAAATACCAGTTACTCTGATTCATTCATCAGATGATGGGAGGATATTGATAATAGGTATTGAAATAGACGGCAAGAAGGTGCTTTTAATCAACGTATATGCTCCTACAGAGAAGAGGAGTAAAGAATTGTTCTTTCTAAACTAGAAAGGTTCTTGAATGACTATGATTGTATTGGTTCACATACATGTATTAATCACATGGGGTGATTTTAATTGTGTTATAAACAATCGATTAATTGATATGATAGGAAATAAGACAGTGTATAAACAGTCAACAAACTACAGTCAAACCTGCTTTAGCGACCATCTGTATAGAAAGACCACAATTTCGTTTCCCTTGAACAATGTTTCTCATTGAAATGTGTATTACAGGAACCTGTCCATAAAGACCACCTGCTCATAAAGACCACTTTTCTTGTCTCCCTTGGGTGGTCTTTATAGACAGGTTTCACTGTATATGCAATTTATTAAAAAGTACAAGAATGATAGATGTATATGGAGAAAATTAAATAAAGATAATATATGTACCTATAGAACCAAATGTACTTGAAAATGTCATCAAAAATAGATTTTTGGCTTGTTCAAGTGGAGTATGTTGACTATATAAAAAACGTTTCCATTTTAAACTGGTTTCTATGTGTCCAGATCATTGTGCAGTTACTACATGTATGTAAATAACTTTATCAAGTAATATTCGTGGTGCTTCATATTGGAATATAAATAATGCTACTACTAAAAAATAATTCTTATAAAGTTGGTGTTGAAAACATTATTTGACATACAAAAAATGAATCTAGATCAAAGACTGATTGTCAGTATTCATGGGATCTATTATATTTGCCAAGAAATTTACATGTAGGCAGTCTGAAAAGAAAAAGTTTGAAGTCAATCTGACCCTTTTATTCTGTAATTCTAAAATCCTATTTTGAGTTCTAGTGAGACTTTCATATGTACCAGGTAAAACTTATTAAATTAATCTTCACCACATTTATCAGAAGTTACTTTGTGCCTTTTTGTGGACATATTTTGTATTTAGAATATAAGTTAAGCACAAAAAAAAAAAAAAAAAAATTTAAATATTTGCCCTGTACTTAACAGGCAATCCAACATTGGTAATACGATGATTTGCATAAAAGCTGAAAATAAGAAAAACAGGATGGAAATGCGAATCTCAAATTGGCAACCTGTTGGGTCGATTGTGACATACTGTCAGACAACTATCCCGTTTGTCACACACAAGAATATCATTAATTTGCGGTTTTCTACAAAGCGCCTTTACCCTTGGGGCAGTACTCAAAATATAATGTATTGTAGATAGCATTCGTTTCATGAGGTTTTGTGTAAAAACATGACTGTGTAATGGTTTTATCTAGGATGAATACATGTATTAATCTCTCTTTTCTTTAGAAAATATGTAAATTTATGATTTTTTAAAGGGAAATCCAAACTTACTGACAAGGTGCTCTGAAAGAAAGAGGAAAAAATCAGAGCAGATTGGTGAAAGTTTTAACGAATTCAAACTACATGTAAGCAGTAAGAAAGTTATGAATTCTTAAAAGATGTAATCGCTATACATTTATGAAACATTTTATGACATTTATCAATGCAAGGTGGCTAAACGATCAAAATGTTGTGTCGTTTTAAGCAAGATGCTACCTAAGCAAAAAAGTAGAAAATCAAATTTTAAAACAAATGTTACTCCAGCGTGTTATCCCCACAGGGGCCCCTATAAGGCCACCCAGAAAAATTTCATGAACAACTTTCATTCTTCATATATAGAGGTATCTCTATACACAATACCAACTCTGAGCTTCCTACCAAGTTCGGTTAACTTCCAATCATGGGTTTTGGAGAAGAAGCTGAAAATGTAAAAAGTTTATGGATGGCGGACAACTTGCCCCACCCCCCCCCCCCCCTCCAGTATGTTACCCCCACAGACCCCCTATAGGGCCACCCAGAAAAAATTCATGAACAACTTTCATTTTTCGTCTATAGAGGTATCTCCATACACAATACCAAGTCTGAGCTATTCCTGGTTCTGGAGAAGAAGATGTTTGAAATTTACATAGCTTTTACACTTGGGGGCCCTCCCCCTGGGCCCCCCTGGGGGCCACATGTACCATTTTAGCAACTTTGGATCCCCTACCCCTAAGGGTGATTCCTACCAAGTTTGTTTGAATTCCGATCAGGTGTTTTGGAGAAGATCAGAATGTACTTTTTGCCTGGCAGCGCCCCCCCCCCCCCCCCCTCCAGTGTGTTACCCCCACAGGACCCCTATAGGGCCACTCAGAGAAATTTCATGAACAACATTCATTCTTCATCTATAGAGATATCTCCATACACAATACCAAGTCTGAGCTATTCCTGGTTCTGGAGAAGAAGACGTTTGAAATTTACATAGCTTTTACAATTGGGGGGCCCTCCCCCTGGGCCCCCCTGGGGGCCACATGTACCATTTTAGCAATTTTGGATCCCCTACACCTAAGGATGATTCCTACCAAGTTTGTTTGAATTCCGATCATGTGTTTTGGAGAAGATCAGAATGTACTTTTTGCCTGGCAGCGCCCCCCCCCCCCTCCAGTATGTTACCCCCACAGGGCCCCTATAGGGCCACTCAGAGAAATTTCATGAACAACATTCATTCTTCATCTATAGAGGTATCTCCATACACAATACCAAGACTGAGCTATGCCTGGTTCTGGAGAAGAAGATGTTTGAAATTCGCATAGCTTTTACAATTGGGGGCCCTCCCCCTAGGCCCCCCTGGGGACCACATGTACCATTTTAGCAATTTTGGGTCCCCTACCCCTAAGGATGATTCCTACCAAGTTTGGTTGAATTCCGATCATGTGTTTTGGAGAAGAAGATCAGAATGTACATTTTGCCTGGCAGCGCCCCCCCCCCCCCCCCCCCCCCCCCCAGTATGTTACCCCCACAGGGCCCCTATAGGGCCACTCAGAGAAATTTCATGAACAACATTCATTCTTCATCTATAGAGGTATCTCCATACACAATACCAAGTCTGAGCTATGCCTGGTTCTGGAGAAGAAGATGTTTGAAATTTACATAACTTTTACAATTGGGGGCCCTCCCCCTGGGCCCCCCTGGGGGCCACATGTACCATTTTAGCAACTTTAGGTCCCCTACCCCTCAGGATGATTCCTACCAAGTTTGGCTGAATTCCGATCAAGGGTTTTGGAGAAGAAGATCAGAATGTACATTTTGCCTGGCAGCGCCCCCCCCCCCCCCCTCCAGTACATGTATGTTACCCCCACAGGGCCCCTATAGGGCCACTCAGAGAAATTTCATGAACAACATTCATTCTTCATCTATAGAGGTATCTCCATACACAATACCAAGTCTGAGCTATGCCTGGTTCTGGAGAAGGTGAGCTAAAAACTAAGAAAATGAAAATTTGAGATTTTTCTGTACTGAGCGAATAGGAGAGGAGTAAGACGAGCTCGCAAGATACATGCGTCACAAAGTTGCCAATTTGTGTTTGATTGATTACAACTTCAAAGATTGATAACTCTCTTATTTCTTATCAGATTTTGCTCCAACATTCACTAATCTGTTTCTCTCATTTTTCTTCTTTTATTCAAATCAACTTAATACCAGGGTGGAA
Source organism: Heliocidaris erythrogramma (assembly GCA_025617745.1). Classification (NCBI taxonomy): domain Eukaryota; kingdom Metazoa; phylum Echinodermata; class Echinoidea; order Camarodonta; family Echinometridae; genus Heliocidaris; species Heliocidaris erythrogramma. The sequence continues at coordinate 19,386,475 of CM046867.1, forward strand.
TTTCCCTTAAGTTTAACACATGCACGAATCAACAACATTTCACTGTTTCGTTTTTCCACTCATAGCTACATGTATATGTACATGACTATACTTCGTGTGTAGAATCTAGGCAGTCATATACCTCAACTTTTTCAAACACCACTGCACAAGTCACCAACATTCACTCAAAATCAGCTTTTAATTAAAAAAACTGACCCCAACATATCCAAGAAATACAATAAATTCAACTCAGCTATGTTGGAAAAGATAATTCCAAAAATGAAATTCGTAATTTACTGTCGATTCTGGCGAAATGAGCTATCAGAGTCATTGTGTACATTTCCTAGTCGCCGCGAGCGCTGACATCTCCCCAAAAGAATTTTATCGTTAAAAATTATCGCATACATGGAAAAGTCATGATTTTCTGTCTGGCGATAGTAGAGATCGATGTGCGCTTGCGATCATGGACAAAACTTATTGGCCGATTTCAATTCAATTCAATTCAATTCAATTTATTCCTCAATAATTAAAATCACAATCAAAATAAAACACATGTATATCTTGTAATTGATGCAGCTCCCTAACTTAAATATGTACGGACATAATGTACAAAAGAGATAAAATAGATATTACACCCTGCAGTCATACACTACAAATCAAACACATCATTTCCACACATAAATTCACACATAAATTCACACATACAATCACACGGGTGGGGGGGGGGGGGGGGGGGGGGGGGGGGGGGGGGGGGGGGGGAGGTAACATCGCAAACAACTATGGCAATTAATTATTATCCAGCTGGATTTCAATTTACATTTAAATGAGGTATTGCAAGATATGATACTGGTGTTTAAAGGGCGAGTCAATTAGAATTACATTTCATGATAATATCAAAGTATTGTGTCAATATTGCTAGAAATCGCATATACTTTTTATTAAAAAGATCTGTGTACTTCTCTAAGCTTCGTTGAAATTGCCTAAATCGCACGTTTATCAGCTAGTCTGTCACGCCCCTCGAAAAATAGGGCCCAGTCACGTGCCTTGTCAGGTGACCTGTGACGTACCATCGGGAACGTCTAGCTAGCGGACGACGCTTGTCTGTGTATATCCAGTGCAGGGAATTTTGGATAGGCATGATAGGAGTGCATATATCAAGAAAATGCCGAGGAGATGTGTTGTTGCTGGGTGCAGCAAAGGCACCAGCGATGGTGTCAGTCTGCACACCTTTCCTAAAGGTGATGCAACTCGAAAAATTTGGATTTCAAGGATCAAGCTGACGCGAGCTAGCTCAGTGGGATGGCCCTTCCGCTCACAGTACTGTTTGCAGTGACCACTTCAGGGAGGAGGACTTCGATAGTCAGGCCCTCAGGCCAGGGGCTGTATGACCAGCTAGGATTTGCGCCCAAGAATAAAATGCTGCGGCCGACAGCTATCCCTGTCATCAGACTGGGAACTGAGGGCTGTGGAACTGGAAGCCAAACACAGGGAGCTAAAAAAACAAGAGTCGGTCTGCAGTTCTGAAGCTGGAGTCACTGGAGAAAAAGAGGGTAGGTCTACCGTACCGTACCGTAGAGCCCGGGGGGGGGGGGGGGGGGGGGGGGGGGGGGGGGGGGGGGGGGGGGGGCACTCAACCTGTTTTTGGATGTGGGTGTGCCGCTGCCAATCTCAAAACAGGGGGCTAAGGAGCTAAATGGTTAATTGAGGAAGCTCATTTTTGAGGGTCTAAGGAGAGAACGGGCTCATGGGCAGAGCTAATTTTAGCTGCTCGCGATCTCACTACTCTGGTACACAAACGGTGCATGAACTGAGTCAGCGGTCGCAGCGCTGTTTTTAACGCTGTACATGCCGCGCCACTGCACTGACTCGATGTCGCATGCAGATTGATCTCGCTGAGCCGCCGCTAGCACTAGTAATACCGCGTTCAGTTAGGGGGCACTAGGTCGCCCAGCTCCCCGCTGCGCTGGCCTGGGAGGCTAGGGAGCGACCGTTCCCGGACAATGGGCTGTGCGCATTGTTTTCTCATATTCTAGGGAGCGAGTCGGAAGCCAATCGAGGTGCGGTTAGTGAAAATCTGAAAATCGCATATCACTGGGAGCGACCCGAGAAGGTTGAAAATGGGGGACGTCACAGCGGCACATACATGTGTGACATATATATGTGAGTGCCCCCCCCCCCCCCCGGGAGCGCATTTCCGTTTTACACCGTTGCCTAGGCATTTCGCCAAAAAATCCAAGAAGTGCGCTGGTGAAAGAGTCTAAGTCGTCAGCGCACACTTAATGTTCCCCCCAGTGCAGTGAGGTCTGTCTATGGCATGCACAGCATCTGCACAGACAGCAAAGCGATGCAGACAGCAAAGATATGCACTACTGTACAGTAACTACACTTCATCTTGTGCGCGAACAAGCTAAAAGAAATATATAAGGAAAGATAAAAGCAAAGAAATACGTAAGAGGGACAAGGGGGATGAAAGGAAAAGCAAAACAGAAGGAAGCGTGAAAGGGCCGTCTTCTTTGTTTTTTTTTCCTTTCACGCTGATGAGGTTCCCTCGTGTATATTTCGATTTCATACTCCGCGCATGCAGAGCAAGCTCGAGCATAGCGCATGCATGCAGCGAGCTGAAACCTAGACTTTGAAGCCAGCACGTTCGAAGCGATTAATCGAAAAAATGCCTAGGCAAAGGTGTAAAACGGAAACGCGCCCCCCGGGAGGCAGCTAGCTTGCAGCACACGATTTTGCTGTAATTGTTGTAATATATTTAGACTTTCATCCAGTCTTTCAGTGTACTTGGTTGTTATCATAAGCACACACACAAAGATTCGCAAGGTACAGTCAGCAGTAAAGCGACTGTCCACACGTCTACTTGTCTGTAAAATATTACGTTTTTCCAAAACATAAACCTAATCCAAAAGAGGAATTATCATGGGTAAAGTGTTTGAAAAAATGACAGACTTGTCATTTGACCTCTACTAAAATGTCTAAACAACCTATTCAAATCCTTTTGGGGGACTTAAAGATTGTCGAAATTGTATAAATAGTGATATGAAAATGGATAAATTATCATTCATTTACATTGCCAACATATTAGTCAACCTTAGTGGCTTCGCGGGGGACTTCCCGATGCTACGTCAAATCGCTCTAGCCAATCAGCTGTCAATTTTTGGGGGCGTTCCCAAATTAGTGAGTTTTTTGACCAATTTCTTGTTACTGGGCAATTTTTTTTCTGTAAAAATGTCAGAATTGTGTCATTGGACCTATGTACTACATTTTTAGCCCCAATGTTGATTCTAATTGACTCGCCCTTTAAAGAATTCCATACCTGAGGGCCCTGGTGTCGAATCAGATTTAATGAGCGTTCATTTGTTTATTAAAGGAGAATCAACCCCCTAATTACAAATTTACTTATATTGGAAGGTGTAATATATTCCTACTTGTTGGCCTAAATCATTTTCTAATAAGATAATCAGAAAAGGGTACAAATAAAGATATTCCAACACCCGGTATCGTCTCCTACTCATTTCCATGGGGGCTGCCATTTTCTTGCTGATTTGGATTTGTACATGAACCATTGAGAAATGTTCCAGTCAAGAAGATATTTTGAATCCAAAACCTAAATTGCTTTTCTTCATTACCTAAAATCCCCATATGTGACAAAAAATATAAAGTGGGTGTTTACATGTATTATAAAAATTAAATCTTTATAATGATATTTTTAAATTGTCTGGTTTTGCTTAACAAAAATCTATTTTCTTGGGTTTGCCAAACAGAGCAGAACATAATATATGCAGCATGCATTCTGACTTTTCAAGTCCATTATCCGAAATCAGGTGAATGCATAGTTTGCCGCTATAGATGCTCGGGGAAGAAGCATCCATAAATTTGAATTAATTTGCTCCGTCCCATGCGTCACAGTATCGAGAAAATAGATTTCTATTAAGCGAATATCGATTTTCAACAGAAATATATAAGGAAATCGTCAGTTTAAAAATAAATTGACATATCTATTCTATATTTTTAATCTCAAACGGGTTTTTAATTTTGAAAGAGGCAATTGAGCATTTGGATTAAGAAAATCTTCATGTACACATAAAAAAAATGGCGGCCCCCATGTACTGCTAGCAGACGATACATGTTGCGAGCAGATGATAAATTTTGCTCAGAAAATCTTGATTCGTATCGATCTCGTAAATTTTGACGCGAAGCCATATAGTCTAACAAGTAGGAATAAATAACACCTTTGAACACTTTCGTCTGCATTCGTTTAGGTTAATTCTCCTTTAAGAAATGCATTTTTAACTCGATCAAGTGTTATGGGGATGTATATATCCATTAAATTGAAACAATGAAGAGATATTATGAGGTAATATTGCCAGCACTTTGATTTTTAAACATTAGTATAGCAGTTTGGTACACGTAGGTATGAATATCAAATATGTTTAAAGTTTTTAGTCTGAAGAATACTGGTTGAGAAGGAGCCAAAAAGTGAGAAGATGTACATATTCTTAATGCCTTTTTTGTAGTTTGAGTATGGGTTCCAGTTTAGTTGATCCTGTACATGCCCAGGATAGAATGCAATATTTGTAGATGAAAAAATGAATTATATAGCATAAATAACTGTTTTTCTGGAAGAATTGGTTTCATTTTGAGTAAAATTCCTATACTTTTGATATCTTGTTACAAATATCTGATCTATGCTCGTTGAAATTGAGTCGATCATGAAGGATAATTTTACATTTTTTGTTAAATTAAGTTGTACATTATTCATTGTTATACATACATGTATATTAGTTGGATCATACATTATTCATTTTCCTAAAATACATAAAATTTGTTTTTCCATAGTTAACAATTACATGTAGTTTATTTGCTTTAAACCAGTCAGTGACTTTTTGCAGTTCACTAATTAGTTTTTTTTTATTAGCACGTAAAGACTACATGTATAATGAGATGATATAATAGTTGTATCATCAGCAAACAGAATCATTTCAAGAAAATTTGATACCGAACATAAATCATTAACATACATGTACAACAGAAAAATCAACGGGCCTAAAATTGATCCTTGAGGAATACCCGATGTCATATTCGAAAAAGTAGAAGTATGATTATTATATGAGGTACATGTATACTGTAATCGATTAGTAAGATAACTTCGAAACCACTGTAGCGGGATGCCTCGAATACCAAAATTGTATATGACAAAACTTCATGATCAATTAAATCAAAAGCCTTTGTCAAGAAAAATACCAAGAGTATGAGAGCTATTATTTATTTTTGTCATTAATTGATCCTGTAAATCTGCAAGGTCACATACATGTAAATAATTTTAGTCTAAGACATCGGCGGTATGAAAACAACACGCAATCGTGAAACAAATTGGCGGGGATTTCTTTGGTTTGGACATGATTTTGACTTTGGATTTTGCTGGAAATATCAAAAGTTCTTCCTAACGGCCATTTGTGGTAGGAGTGAGATTTTTAAGAGCTGAATTTGAAAGAAGTATTTAAAATATTTATCTTATTTTCCCCCCATACCTTTAGTACATGTGACAGAAAATACCTACTATTTACCGGCGTGAAGTTGGTCACATATCCGATATTCAACCTGTGAAGTTAGAACTAGAAGCATATTCGATATTTGGCATATTCAACTTGTGAAGTTGGAAGCATATTCGATATTCGGTATATTCAAATTTAACAGGTTTTATGGCTTTTACACACCCTGCAGGGTGCAGCAAGACGCTTCAGCCAAAGTCGTTATTATGCCCAGCCGCCATTAAATCCGCCTGAGCAAGTGAATAATTAGTCAAGTTTCTTGGTTTTCATTGTTGTAATTCAGTTATATATAACAGAATAAACGCTATCGTTATCGATTCATAACTGAAAAAATTATCAGCAAGAAAGAAGCGGGATTCGAACCCAGGACCTTAAACGCGAGTGCAGTGTAGAAAGAGAAGACTCTGACAGTCTGACCAGACACCTTTACCACTAGACCACGAGCAATTGACAGCGAATCTGATCTTGCTGCACTATATACCGTACCTCCGCTCCATACAAATCCTATCTATACCTCATTTCTGCTGTTTTTTTTATATCCTAGGTAGGATTCTTGCCAATATGAGGATTACTGGGCATATTAGCTATAATAGCCGACGCTTCTAATACTTCTAATGCAAGTTGAATATCGAATATCGGATATGTGAACAACTTCACGCCGGTCTACTATTTTTGCATGCATATCACGCAGTGGTCAATATGACCACTATTCGTTAGGCCCTATGTGATTTTTTTCTGCTAGTTCTAAAACTTCTATAAATAATGTATGTAGGTATGTGCAAATGCAACGGTACCGCGAGCGCCGAGTACGGCGAGAAGGCTTGTTCACATTCTGTTCACAAGTGACATCGCCTCTGCATACATCCCAATTGAAAATCAGCTCTCTCGAGCGAGCGCAAATCGGCGCAACTTTCTCGAGGCCGTATTTGAGTAGCCCAGATTCTGCACTTTCGATACATGTAAGTTTCAATGTGGACATCCACCATCCAGAAATTGATATCATCGCTTGAAATTTTAGAAAAGTTTTGGCCGTTTTCATCATCGAATTTCATCAGTAAAATGAGTAAAATATTTATTAAAACAGTGAACATAACTTTTGTTAATTATCAAAGTATGAAATGATTCATTTTGACTAGATTCTAGACATGCGCCAGCTTTCAAATAGGTCACGCAGGAAACTCTTGCACAGCGGGTCTGTCAGAAGCCAGGCCGCCGGTAACTCAAAGGAGCTCCAACGCGCAGCGTTGGAGCTCCAGGTACAACTATCCAAAGTCGACCTAGCCCATTTTATGGCTAATTGCATCGCTTAATTTCGGCAGGTAAGATAGAAATTTGTACTTACACTTTAAGAGAATTACTGTAACTATGTAGCAGGCTCTTTGATTTTACGATTTAACGATTGTTTCGATGAAAAAAATGGAATTTCCTCGCCGAGCTGATCTTTTCCCCGTTTGGTACCGTCGATTCAAATGACTCGATCGCACTGTGTGTAATGTACCGTATATACGTCGCTGACTCGATCACACAGTGCGATCGAGTCATTTGAATCGACGGTACAGTACGGGGAAAAGATCGGCTCTGCGAGGAAATTCCCTTTTTTTCATCGAAACAATCGTTAAATCGTAAAATGAAGGAGCCTGCTACATAATTACAGTAATTTTCTTGAAGTGTAAGTACAAATTTCTATCTTACCTGCCGAAATTAAGCGATGCAATTAGCCATAAAATGGGCGAGGTCGACTTTGGATAGTTGTACCTGGACTTAGGCCGCCGGGTGCGCCGGGCCAAGAGCTGGCGCTCGGTCGATGATACCCCGCCAGTGGTCTGGCTTCTGACAGACCGCTGGACGTGGTGGGCGCGGCAGAGATGGCGCATCTGACACTGGTCAAATGTTTTTGTCGTGAATTATGATTTATGAATCAAACATATCCGCATTTCTATGAATTTGACTGTCATTATACTTTCTTTTCAAATATGATTATGTAATTCTTGGGGGAAAAATAAATTTCAACTTTCTCTTCAATCTGAATTCAATTGATTAAAAATCAAATTGATGAATATTTTTATTAATTATTCTAATTTAAAATTAAAATTTTTTTAAAATTATTTTCAGCTTTTATTTTGTGTTTGTTAAATCATTATAAATTAAAAGGCACCCTGAATCAAACTCTATTTTAATGTGTTTTTTTATACATAATATTCTTCGTTTTCTACAAATACAATTGTAACAAATATTTTCCATATTTCACATAACATAAGTTAATTAGCATAAATCAATATACTTACTGTTAAGAAAGTAACTAATTAGTAGCTGCTCCAGGCTCAATTTCAGCTTTCCATTGATACCTAGATCACTTCAAAAGTCTCAGAAATAGAGAAGTTATGCGTGTGTTTATAGTGTGACATGAAATTCCCTCCATATTGGTCACACATTTTTTCATGCCCTCCATTGGTTTTACATTAAGACAGTGGCCGGAAATATGGTTGAAATGACAGGACTTAAATTATCATAACTTTTTAGTTACTTGACCAATTTGAAAGTTGTTAGTGTCATTGGAAAGGTCTCTTAAAGAGCTTTCCTATGATACTATTTGTATCAAGATGTATGCAGTTCAATTTTTTTTGTCACATAGCTAATGTATGCAAAACTAGACAGCTGAAAACCGTCTGTTTCGGAGGAGTCTTTAACATTTTCTTATTTTTACCTTCTCCTCCTACACAGACGGCTACCCAACCTTCGCGGTAGATAAGGGGATCTTACAATACATGGCCTATGAGCATATCCCCCCAAAAGGGGGGATCTGATTTTCCATCCCTATAAGCCATCCCCTTTCTCTAAAATTTCACATAGATGGTGCTAGGGTTCTCATATTTCAATACATCACAAAAAAAACCCAAAATATACAGATAATTAACAAAATTTGGGACTTACTCTGGTTTGAACTCCCTTCGCACTGACTGACTGAGTATTCGCTGCGTTTTACTACACAATCTCTATACGCTTCCGACTAGGCCTACTTCCGGGTCATGTGATTATAACCAAGAATGGCTGTCAGCGACTCGCTACTGACGTGCAACTTCCATGCTTCAAATGATCAGATTCGTGTACCAGACGAGGAATTTGGGGTAAGAAATTTATTCAAGCATATTATATTACCGTTGTTCTCATTCTGAGTTGTTTATTTTAATAAAATAATGTATTTATTGGAAAATGAAAATTCGTCCTTAGTCCCTGGTACAGAGTGAGAGACCGAGTTCAGTCTATGTAAGGAGGTGTAGTGAAGCAAGACGTAGTCCAGTGGAACACCCGACGAACAGAGACTGAAGCTTTCGGTCTAATGCAAAACCCACTTGATATAAAATGGACTTCCTCTTAGTTAAAGCTTAATAGAAAGAAGAAAGAAGGAAAAAGGAAGTGAGCCGGGGGAAGTAACAAAGTCCCTACCCCTTGACTTTGACCTATACTATAGACAGTTTTACAAATTACAGACATTGCAAATGCAAGCAAATATGCCCATCAGTTGACGAAGATGTCCGGCCAGCGGGCCAGGGACGGCCAAAATTAAGTCGAGTTTCTGCTATTGCTAATTCTTGTAGATTCATGAAGATTTAGAATGGGTTTTAAAGTTTTTAACATGTTTATGTTTCCTAATTTATAACATAAAAGTATGAACTAATATCTTCTTATTACTTACAGAGTTTACGAATCGGAGACGGTTTGCGAGAGTTGGAAACCTCATTGAAATAATGATGATAATTCATTGCCATTGGCAACATTGTGCTTGCACTTGCAGACGAGGCAAAACGACAGAGTGGCCCCGCTCCAATGGCGTTTGGTGCTTTTGACCGAAATACAATTAGAGAAAGAGTACCCCTCGTAAACTTTGGTATGTACTTTGAGTTCATGTTGATAATCAAATGAAGTACTAGGCCAAAGTCAATATTGTCTTGTTTTTAGGCCTCTACCGGTGTTTAACATTTCTATCAAGGTGTTTTACGGTACCTTTCACTCGTACTTTGCAGTTGTTATTTGTACGCAACGCAAGTACGTGCGTAGTTTCCAACGCAGGCAACACGTGTTTTAATTATTGGGTATAGTATTTTATCATCTATAAATATAGTCAAATTATATATATTATATATTACAGACTACGTTGAAATATAAAACATATAAGCAGTAGGCTCTATAAAAGATCTTTAAATGAATTGGTGCTGTATTTTTAAAATTGTGTTGATAAGAATTAAGAATCCAATTGTCTTGAAAATAAGCTACTGATCAAAACAACTGGGCGTTGTGGCCCAGTTCTGTGGTTGTGGCGTGCGCCTGTAATCCACAGAACTCCTTAGGAGTTCTGTGCTGTAATCCAGCTAACACAGCGGACCCAGGTTCAAGACTGAGTCACGTCTTAGCTTTATACACGTCAGTAAAAACCACAGAACTCCTAAAGACGTCTTTAGGAGTTCTGCGGTAAAAACCCAATTGCAGAACACGGTTGGTAAGACGGCATCTTCGAAAAGGTGGGATAAGGCCTGGATAAGTGCCCAAGTGTCCGTTTGGCGGGATGATATTTTTATTTTTTTTTGAATGAGTTATACGATTTCCTTTTCTTATCTTTGTAATTATAGTTGGGGAAAAAATAGATCGTACTTTATCAAAGGGAAAAAGAAGTTGTTAGAAATTTTAGAATTTTTAAATAATATTTGTGGCAAAAATAGTCAGTCTTGACTAATTGCCAAATAAAAACAAATAACAACAACAACAGCTGAATGAAGCGCCGTAAAAACTAATTTAACAACAACAATAACATCGATTCGGCGTATTTATTCAAAAAGGAATTACAAGCGCCCATCGATCTATGTAACAACAAAAACATCCCAGTCACAGGGAAAGAGAGAAAGTTCCTTAATAGTAATAGGCCTACTCATCCGGAGGGCTCCAGTACCAGGCAAGGAGCGAATTTTCAGTAGGGTGCTGAGTGGTCCCTTAATTCTCACTTCAAAATTTTCTGATAATAAAAAAAAATCCTCACAGTTTTGGGGTCTCTTCACTTCAATACAGCAGCCCAGTACCCCTTGAAGTGATGAAGTGCATGCGCGTCACACCCAGTTCTTCTGGACATTAAAGTACACAATGTAGCCTACCTGCAAAGGACTGGTACTTGGTGTTAATAAATAATAATAATGATAACAGTTAACATTTATATAGCGCTGCATGTATACGTAATGGCAGTCAAACCCGTCTTTAATAGTGGCCACCTCTTTATAAGGGCCACCTGTCTATAATGGTCATCTATATTGTCTCCCTCTGGGAAGAAAATTGTGTTGAAGAAAATGTCTATAGGCCTACAGTGTTTCCATTGGGTGGCCTTACTGATAGACAGGTTTGACTGTATAGCTTCTAAGCGCTTTACAAAACTTGAAACGAACAACATTATGCTTAATTTAAAAAATAAACAACTTAAACAATAAAAACTGAATGAAAAATACAATGAATAACACACAACTGCAAAGAATTACGAATTTGGGTTTTAGAGTGATGATTAAAAGCTTATAATATATGTTATGAATTTGCTATACGATATGGCAGAGAGATGGGATCTCCCTGGAATTATGGGAAATTACTTTGTGTTAAGTAGGTGGGTTTTTTAATCTACATTTAAAAGTGTCAAGAGGAATCACGGATAGAGATGGGAAGATTGTTCAAGAGTTTAGGCGCACATACAGAAAATTTCCAGCCCCCCTACACACACACACACACACCGTAAGTGTTGTTGTTCATTGATTATTTTTGGCACAAAGTGTGCTTGCAATTATGTCCATTTTGACTATAATATCACCAGAAATATTTATATTTATATTTATATTAATATCTTTTCGTTTATTTCATAATTCATTATGATATTGACATGATTGTATAAGTGATGTTCTGAGCTGCAAACTAATAAAATCCGTAAAATAAAGCAGAGAAACCGATTCTCTCCCATACAATAACATCTCGTATAGGGTAAACCATTCCGTACAGTAAAATTTTCGCCCCCTATCATATGTATCGACTTATTTCAACAAGTGGCACACGCCCCTTCCACTACAAAACCCATCTGACACCACTTTAGAAAAACATTCTAGATGTTCCCCCACTCTTTCTTTTTTTTTTTTTTTTTTTGTTGTTGTTTTTTCTCGCTTCATGAAAATTCTCAACAAAGATTGGTAATATTTTTTCCTTGTTTTTCTTACATGCATTACAATAATGTTCAATCTCGGGGGTCCACAGTTTACAAGCTTTGCTTTTCAAGTGGACTCCTCCATTTCCAATGCTTTCTTCGTGTTCTTTATTTGTGTTTACTTTGTTCAATGAAAATGTACCTTCAATGCCTTATTCAATGTCATTGATTTTATAGCCACACAAGATTTTATTCCTTTGAATTGTACATGGATATTATAATTGTATTATTTACTGAATATTGATTTGTATTGATTTGTATTGTTGATGGAAATGGAAATAAAGTAAATTGAAACTTAAACTGAAACTGAAACTCTAATATTGCGCCAAGTCAATTTTAGATCCCTCAAAGACACCTGAAAATGTAATTTATTTTATTTTTATTTATTTATTCCTTAAAAAAAAATGGGGTGTGTGTTTTTATCTTCACTTGTCAGAGATTTTTCGGAAAGTTATGCCCCTCCCGCCATATGCTTCAGAATTTGCCACGGCGTACAGTAAATGTCTATTTACCCTAAAAACGTGAATTGTTATATCATTGCTGTAATGAAAGTGACAAAACCATCCAATACTATTTCTTTGAATGCGATTTTGATTACTGCCACTCAATCATTTTATTTATATACTCATATTGCTGTATCATGCATTGGTCGTTCCCACTATTTTAAAGACAATTAAACAATTTTTATTACTCTTTGGAGCCTATAACTCACAAGCGTAGCTTTCTCCTTAGGCTCCTCAATATTTCACTTTTATTCTAGCCCAGTCTTTTCAGTTAATATTGCATGCAGACGTAAAAATATGAGGTACTCAACTTCTTTTATTTTCTCTGACAATATATCTCATGTTTGTTTATACCATTTATCTTGTTTGTACCAATTATATTGTTTGTACCATTTATACTGTAAAAAACACATTTTAGATGTGAAATTTGAAACAATAAACTGAAACTGATACTGAAACTGAAACCCGGTCAGAAATTCCTTGATCCACAACTGGCAGCCCCTGATGTAAGACTTAATCCTAAAACTTTCAACTTCTGTCTTCGATGGAAAATTGAATTCTTCTTAATCATCCGTTTCTTACATTTGAGATAATCTTGTTTAAGCTCTATTATAAAAAAATGACTATACATTTCTTACATTCAGTCTTAACTGTAGCCTTTTCTGACGACGTCGATCGTAGGATGAATTTAGAAAAGTGACCCCCCCCCCCCCCCAATATGCGAGTTCAGGGTCCCTGTTTCATAAGACTCGTTAACGATAACAAGTTACCTTAATATTAGATGATCTTTGAAGGTTTGCATGGTGGAGCTTATAACGAGAAGGTTTACGGTTCACCATTGTGTTGGTAGGAGGAAAAGGGAAAAAAAGAAAATTGGAATGGATAGACGAGAAAGGATGACAAGAGAGAAAGAAAAATAATCTTTCGTGACACTGGTGAAGTCCTGAAAAGGACTGTAGACCAGATGAGATGAGAGGAGAAGACTTGTTGATGACCGATGGATGGCAGCGATGATTGAGTAGCGAAGGTTTGAGTAGATGAGGCTTGAGTAGGAGGTTACTCGACGTTTCGGACAGGTTGACTGTCCGTCAGGAGTGATCATCCTGATGACGGACATCAACCTGTCCGAAACGTCGAGTAACCTCCTACTCAAGCCTCATCTACTCAAACCTTCGCTACTCAATCCATCGCTGCTCATCCATCGGTCATCAACCAAGTCTTCTCCTCTCATCTCATCTGACTACAGTCCTTTTCAGGACTTCACCCAGTGTCACGAAAGATTATTTCCTTTTCTCTCTTGTCATCCTTTCTCGTCTATCCATCTCCAATTTTCTTTTTTCCCTTTTCCTCCTACCAACACACATGGTGAACCGTAACCTTCTCCATTACCTTAATATTATTGTTATAAGCCACAGAAATTTGTTATTGGAACTTTGGCAAATGGTAAATTGATAAGAAGTTCCATGAAACAGGGCCCAGGATTTTGACGACAGAGAGGGCGCGCACCTCGGACGCAGGCACCCAGAGCTATCTATGGCTCCATGCTAGGTACCTCAGGATGCATCAATAACACGATAAAAACTACTTTCGAAAAATAAACTCAAGACAATTTCAATAGCCCTGTCTATCACCCTTAGAAATGTGCGAACATTACAATGGTGTATTACATAATCCGAACCTGATTTCTATGGGCAGTACAATAGGTCTTTGAAATTGCCCTTGAGTTTATTTTTCGAAAGTAGTTCTCATCGTGTTCAATGTAATCAATGATAGACTGGATAAATATAACATGATATCAAGGAGCAGTTGACTCTTATCTCTGAATATTGTGAGGCCTTGTTTACACAATAGAGAAGACATTCACCAAAAATGATTTTTTTTTGACAGCTTGGTGGAATACCGGCCACAATGGGCATAATATTTAACGTAATAATTTCCTACCGTAATGAATGAATCATAATGAGAAATGTCGTAGAGATGTCGTGGTCTAGTGGATACGTCGCCGGACGGGGGTTCGCGGTTTGAGTCCGACGCGGACCGAGTCCGGCCGCAGCAGTAGGATATAATAATATTCTTTGAATGCTTTCAAAGCCCGAAGGCAAGGACACAAGAGCATCACCCGATTTCGCTTCATAGACATGATCAGACCCAAAGATGCAAGACTATGTAAACATTTTCAAATTAAGTGAATGCCAATAGACATTACTTACATTAAAGATAATGCTATTTTCATTCGTATTTATGCTCGTAAATTAGACTGTGGTGCTCTATATGAGCAATCATGTAGCATTTTGAAATAATCATACTATTTTTTGTATTATGGTTTAACAATTTTACTAATATATATATGCGTTGATCGTTATGCAGGCCCAAATTTCTCTACTTTGTTTAACAACTGAGTCTTGCATTCGAGAGAAATAATGAGGCTATTTTTCTTTTTATTTATTTCTTTTTTTTCCCTTTATTTTATATAGAATATTTGCTAAAGATATCAATAAAAATTCCTCTTCATTTCAACTCATTGAAATACTAACTTATATATAGGCCTAACTATATGAAGCATTAACAAATCTTTAGCAATATTTTCTTGAAAAATCCGGAATGTGTCAAAGAAACTTGCTCGTCGAAAATCCAAGTTTGAGTGGCAGTAGGTCTACATGTTTCCCCCAAATGATATCAAATGAGATGCTTTAAAAGTTTCCTGACACCCCCCCCCCCCCCCCTGAAACGTTTAAAAATCTGAGGGTTGTTGTAGGTTCAAATATAATGTTTACAATGTTTTGATATTTTTAATAATGTGAGACAAAGTATTGTATTTCAGTTCCGTGCGGATTCAAATAAAAGTATGTAAACAATTTTTAAATGCAGGGCTGTCATCAGGGGCGGATCCAGGATCCCCTCCCGATTTTGCAGAAAGGGTGCGTTTGGACTTTTTGTAACATAATATTAATGAGAGTGGCGGATTTACTGATCCCGGACCGTGCACCCTTCCTTTTGAAAGAAAAGTACACTTCATGCCGCTTATAACATTTTTTGTTTGTTTTTTGTTGCTTGTCAGAGAATTATGGGAGCAAATGTGGACCGCATGAAATCTTATAACCCCTCCCCCCTCCACTGAGCGACTTTTGGAGGGCTGACGAAAAAAATTCTCGACACCCCCGAGCGATTTAAAATACGGATCTCCCTCCAAAGTTGAAAACCCTGCATATCTGTGCCCCCTCTTTTACAAAATCCTGGATCCGCCCCTGATGACAGCCCTGCATTTATGTCCCCCCCCCCTTACAAAATCCTGGATCCGCCCCTGATAATAATAATAATAATAGCAATATTTAGAAAAATTATCATTACTCAGTGGCGGATCCGGGGAAGGGGTGAATTGGCCCCCCCCCCCCCCCACCCCGTTTTTGAAACCCAACTGGCATACCTTAAGTACACAAGAAAAAAAATTCCTCCATAATAATTGTGTAAATTTTCCGTCTCTGTGCCCCCTCTTTTACAAAATCCTGGATCCGCCCCTGATGACAGCCCTGCATTTCTGTGCCCGCAACCCCTTTTACAAAATCCTGAATCCGCCCCTGATAATAATAATAATAATAACAATATTTTAGAAAATGTCAACGCACCCTTTCGACAAAACCGTGTTTTTTTTTTTTGGGGGGGGGGGCTTTGGTCGAATGGTGGCGTTCCAGTCAACGCGACCCGACGCGACGCTTCCCACCCTTTCGGACTAAGCCTTCCCGTTACTGACCTAAATAATGTAGAAAGTGTGTTTTGTTTTTAAGGAATATGCTGTGAATTTCCCTGATGTATCCATCGACCTCCCCATACACGCAAATTTGTGAGAACATTGGGGGCCTTGAATATGAAAAATTTTCAGCAGTTAAAGGTAGTTTATTTATATGATACTTATACGTATTACATTTAATTCAAATCAGAGTATGCCCAAACTGTTTATATCATATTCGTAACAATTCTACCCCTAAATATCAATCATTATGTTTGTTTTTTCCAAGTTTTGATTTATGGTACAGTGTACAGGAAAATTATTGAGCCAAAAATTCCGAGATTCTCTCCATCCTGGAACCTGGACACCACTTCATCAAGGGGCATCTTTATATCCATGATACACTGTAAAAAAATAGTACTGTAAAATTACAGAAATCTGATGTCAGCAGTGTCGCCAGAAATTTGCTGTAAAAATACATGCTGTATGTAATTTTAGCATACATTTCAGATCTGTAATTCAGATAACAGGTTCTTAAGTAATCCGATTACACATTAAAACCTGGTTACAGATAGTTAGCCAGTAGACTTCCATCTGAACAACACCACTGCTGTGCTGTCTCTGCTCTGTTTAAGAGTGTGCTGGAATTGCGTTGGAACCCGAGTCCTACAATACATTAAGGTAAAAAAAAATTAAACTGTAAAATTACACAAAAAACTGTATAAAAACCCTATTTTGCCTTAAATCACAAGTTTCTGATGTAACTCAGTTTTGCAATTACAAATGAGGTACTTTTACGGGAAAAATGTAAAAATAACATCACAACTGCTGTATTATAATAAACAGGACAAATCTGTATTTTTCCCCTGTAAAAATACAAATATTTTTTACAGTGTAATTTTCAGGCTCGTCATAATTATAGAACTGCATTTTGAATAACTCATTTATAGAATTTCTTTGATTTTCTCAAGTTGAAAATGCAGTATATGTATTCAAATTAATCTATCCTGAAAAAGTGAATTTAATAATTCACTCGACGGAAGGGGTTTTGTTGTTTCTGAAACAGTTTTATAAAGAGAAGATACAACCGCCCAGAAAGGCATGGCAAGAACTAACAAAGCACAACTGTCACAATATTGAGTAGAAGTGATTGATTGATTGATTGATTGATTGATTTTATTTGCCAAGCATTCAGAACATAATAAATTTGTACATAGTAGAATAACAAATTAGCAAGCTTGAACAGGATAACCCACGAAAGCTCGAAAGCTTATTTCCAGTGGAATCCTCTTGTACGAATAAAATAATCATTGATAATACAAAGTTAGAATGAGAGGAAAAGAAAGAGAAAGAGGAAGAAGAAAAAAGAAGGAAAAAGAGAAGACGAAGTTAGAAGAGGGGGAAGAAATGGAGAGAGAGAGAGAAAACAAAGATGAGAATGGGAAAAAAAACTACGTTAAATTTTTCATCATGTTAATTAAAACTATAAATATATACAGTAAACAGCATATTAACCTGCATGTGAAAAGAAGATGGTCCGTATTCAGGATATTTTACCTAGATGTAACATAATCATTTGCTTCTTCTCTCTGACTCTCTAGTGAAAGATATTCTTTCAATTTCCTCTTAAAATGAACAAAGTTATCTATTCCTTTTATGTCATTAGGCAGAGAATTCCAATGCTTTATGGCAGTATAATAAAACGAATTACCAACACTGCCTACTCTTTCTGGTAAGTTAAAATTGAAACGGCTGTTTCTTGTATGATGACTATGTAAGTTGTTAACAAGATTAAAGTTTGAGCGAATATAATGATTCGACCTAGTATGATATGTCTTATGCACATGATGCAAAATCAGTTGTTTAGATCTTTGGTTGACTTCAAGAAAACTAGCTTCAGAGAGCTCATTGTAGC
The DNA here is from genome assembly GCA_025617745.1 of Heliocidaris erythrogramma. Classification (NCBI taxonomy): domain Eukaryota; kingdom Metazoa; phylum Echinodermata; class Echinoidea; order Camarodonta; family Echinometridae; genus Heliocidaris; species Heliocidaris erythrogramma. The sequence goes on from CM046867.1 coordinate 19,404,371, forward strand.
CATCATGAGTTCTGGGACTGTTGATGAATCTCACCATTTTCTTCTGAATAATTTTCAACTTCTTTTGATCAGATTTTTAAAGCTACTATACTATAATATAATAGGAGCAAAACACAGTGAGTGAGAAAAGATTTCTAAAATCTGATAGCATCAATTATTGGTAGAGGAATCTAAAATTACCTATAGGGACGTTTATTTTCTTTGAAAATTTGGTGAAAATTTTGAGGATATTGACAAACCATCGCCAAATTTTGCAATTTTTTGCGTCCGTTCCAATAAATATGAAGTTACCGACAAGGTTCTAAAAAATCTTCATTTTGAGAGAAGATGTCATCAAACTTGTATAGGTAAATGTGATACCAAATGATTTTATGATATTCAACCCTTGCAAATGATGCAGTTATCTTCAAAACCTTTGATCGATTGCTACGTTCAGTTTTTGAGAGAATTGGAAGGAACTATGGTTTTTCCTGCAAGGAAATATAGAAAACATATTTTTAAGACTAAGACAGTGTACACTTAATAGTCGATTAAGAGAGTTTCAGTTCAAACTTATACATAATATATTATATACAAACCATCACCTCTTCCGTTTTGGTCTTGTCTCGACTAACTTATGCTCATTTTGCGAAACAGAAGAAGAAACATATCCACATTTATTCTATACTTGTGAATTTGTACAATCAGTGTGGGAAATGTGCACAAGATTTTTAGATTTTGAAATACATAACTATAGTTGGGAGGAAATTCTGTTTGAGAAGGAGGAGAGAAATAAAGGAAAACATCAATTAATGAATCACGTTCTAATTCTTGTTAAATATCTGATTTATAGAAATAGAGAACTTAAAAAACCACCTTCATTTAATGAAATAAAGAATAGCATCGTAGGGGATAAAGTAGAAGAAAGGAAATTGGCAGCAATGAGGGGGACTCTCACTATCCATTTTTCTAAATGGGGAAACCTGAATATTAGACAAACAATTGGAACCCAGAGCCAGTCGTCCACCGGTTAAGGGGGGGGGGGGGGTAAGGGGGAGGTCGGGCAGGATAGGGTAGGGTAGGGTACACTCTAAAAACTCAAATGTTAAATCTACATTTAAAAGGTTGGAGGAGTGACAACATTTTCAAAATGGTAAATGAACACTTTTAACATGCTGCATCCAACCTTTAAACTATTAGATCCAGCATGTTAAAAGTGTTAATTTACCATTTTAAAAATGTTGTCACTCCTCTAACCTTTTAAATGTAGATTTAACATTTGAGTTTTTAGAGTGTAGGGTTGTTTGTTTGTTTTTGTTTTTTTAAAGAACACTTTCTCTCAGGACAACAGTACAAAGGAAGTATAAATTACGACATTTTAAAACAAAATTGTTGCATTATGTATTATGTGCTATACGATTATAGTTTATTTAATGTAAGAATCGTTTTGAACGAACAAATTTTGTTAATCGGTTATGAAATAGAGAAAAAAGAAATGAATATAGTAAATCTTATGTTGAATTTTGCTCAATTTATTATTTATAGAAATTATATCAGAGATTGTTTTGGAAGTAAAATTCACACGATGAATGCTTTATATTTATTTAAAGAATTAAAGGTTGAAATTAGATCATATCTTAGTATAAAATGTAATAAGAAGAAATTCCACATAAACGAAGTTGCAAAAGTATTGTCAATTATTTAGTTCCTGATTTATGTCTTCACACTATGCGTTATGTTATGACTTTGTGAAATTTTATATTATTGTAAAGAATTGTCATTTTGAATAATAAAGTCCCTCGAAAGAGGATAAATAGAAAAAAAAATATACGATGATTCCTCTTCACCGTCATTGAATTTGGTCACGACTACTCTCACTGCGGTGAAAATTCCTCGGTTTTAAACATTATTGGAAACTGTTTTGATTAGAAATATCTACAAAATATCGTTATTGAATACCTGTTGCATCGTTCTACTTCAGAGACGGTTTGGATGACATTTTTGTAACCCATAAAAGTCGGATTTTGTTCTTGCCAACCACACCCCATTTTGGATTTTGAATATGGCGGGACGCGCGGACAAGTCATCATACCCAACGAAAGTGGGCAGTGATTTACCGACTGCTAATTCCATCGGAGGTAAGCCTGTCTTCATAAAGCACAAAGACATACCGTCAGTTGATGAGAAATTGCTAACAAATCAGGATTTATACAAATGCCTACTAGGTAGTGTACAAGATCGAGAAATAAAAGGTGTGCAAAAAATTGGTGGTCTATGGAGACTGTATATAGAAAGCCAAAACACGAGAATTAAGCTAATTACGAATGGCTTGAATGTGAGGAATGCAAACGTTGCGGTCCATGACACAAACCCGTTTCTATCCGATGGGAAAGAAAACAGCCTCCGTCTTCTAATTAAAGACATACCACTCTCTGCACTCAATTCTTTGATAACTGATGAACTTGACAAATTGAAATACAAAGTCGTTGGGTCTGTTATTTATCAGAGACTTAGAGTAGATGGACAACTACATGGGCACCAATCCTCACAGGAATTCTATTCAAGTGGGGGGGGGGGACACCCCATTGTTGCATCCAGGTGTGTCCCCCCACTTGAATAGAATTCCTGTGAGGATTGTCGCCCATGGACAACTAACAGATTGTCTTACGGGTGACAGATTTGTTTACATACAACAAACCCTCAAACCCCTACCCCGGAACATGAACTTTGGCCCCTTCAAATCTAAAGTCTTTCACTACGGCCAGATTCCGTCAACCACTAGATTGACAGTGGTGTGCTCGAGATGTCTGAGCGAAGGTCATCATCGTTCGCAATGTAGCAGCCCTGTCGTCTGTCGTCGATGTAAACAATCGGGTCATCTTCAACGTCAGTGCTCTTTCGAGACCCCGCCCACCTCGCCAAGCAAAGTTCGTACCAGCGAGATCGCTTCTTCATCTGAAGCCACTGCCGACTCCGCAGCGCAAGCTATTGATCAACTCATTTCTTCGGGACGCCAAGCCGCAGCTTCTTCGCCCCATGACAACCAGACGCCAACTCAGGCTAAGATTACGCAATACATGTCAGAGGATCGCAATACTCCGAGAACCTCAACATACGCGAGCGCAGTTGTTCATTCAACCGATACTTCTGGCTTACACGAGTCTCGTTCACACTCGGATGATACATCTAGTGAGGATCCTTTGAGCGAAGATGATGACGTAGATGAAATATCAGAACTATCGGTTGAATCACCCGAGCTACCTAAAAAACCTGTGAAAGAGAGCAAAGTCAAACAACAGAAACGAAAACAAAAACCTCTGCAAAAACTTCAAAAGAAAAGATAAAGTAATGGACAAATGACTTCTGTTGAACTTAATTATCATTTATTTATAATTTGTGTAAATGGCTAATTGTCATATTCTCAGTTTAAATGCTCGAGGATTAAGAAATAAAGAGAAAAGAAATCAAATATTTCGGTGGGCCAGGCACCAAAACGCTGATATACTGTTTTTTCAAGAAACATATACTGGTCAACTGAACTTGAAAACATTATTAGGAGTGAATGGCGTGGTCCATGTGTCTTTGAGCATGGACGCAATCACTCACGAGGTGTTTCTATTTTCTTTAATGATAAACTAGATGTACAGGATATTGTAGTTAAGCGTAGAATTAATGGTCATTTATTGATGTTGAAAGCAAAAGTACATGACACTGATGTAATGTTAGTAAATGTATATGCTCCGACACAAAAACAACATAGAGAACTTTTTTTCGTAATTTAAATGATGAGTTGACTAGACATTATGACACCTCAAATGATTGTGAATTAATTCTAGGAGGTGATTGGAATTGTGTATTGGATATGAGTAGATGTACAAGGAACCAAAACCAAGTACTATAAGAAATCTATAAATCTTAAAAAGTTAATTAAAAGACACTCTCTGCTTGATATCTGGAGGGTAATACATCCGAACAGCAAACAATTTACATGGAGAAATATTTCCCTCAAAAGGGCTTCGAGGTTGGACTTTTGGCTAGTGACTAAGAATGTTAAAAAAGCAAAATATCATTTACTGATATTCGACCTGCAATTCGAGCCGATCATAATGCTATATCAATTAAAGTATGTACCAAACAAAGTAAGAAAGGTCCGGGATATTGGAAAATCAACACTGATATTCTAAATGATAATGAATATCAGGATAAAATCTATGAAATAATTCAATCTTTCACTAAAAAGTGTTTAACACCACTTACAAAATGGGAATTGTTTAAAGTTAACATTAAAGAATTTACACAAAAATACTGTCGCAAAAAGGCGTCTGAAAGGAAAAATCATAAGTTGTTATTGGAAACAAAATTATGTGAACTAGAAAAAAAATTGATGTTAAGGTTCATGATGAACAAGTATATAAAGCATATATTGATGTAAAGGAGAAGTTAGAGAAGATGTATAAACATGAATCTAAAGGTGCAGGAATTAGAGCTCGTATAAGATGGATGGAAGAAGGAGAAAGAAGTACAAAATATTTTTTAGGTTTAGAAAAAAATAATGCAAAGAAAAAAGAAATTACACAATTGAAATGTGGAAATGATAGAGTCATTCACAGAAATGAGGACATATTGGAAGAAGTAGTGAAGTATTATTCAAAACTTTATAGAAAAGATAAGAATGATTGTAATGATATTAAAAGTATGAGTGACTACGTGTGTTCACAAAAAAATTAATCAATTAACAAACGAAAGTAGGCAAACATGTGAAGGTTTAATTACACAAGATGAATGTAAACGTGCTGTATTTGCAATGCAGAAAAATAAGGCACCGGGGTCAGATGGAATTTCGATTGAATTTTATCAGGTGTTTTGGCCATTGATAAAAGATTTTCTTGTAGAAAGTCTAAATGAATGTTATGTAAGTGGAATGATGTCAAACACCCAGCGAAAAGGTCTTATTACTCTGTTGTTTAAAAAAGGCGATTGCAAAGAACTGAAAAATTGGAGGCCGATTACGTTGCTTAACTGCGACTACAAAATAATTGCAGCGGTATTAGCCGCAAGAGTTCAGAATGTTATTGGTGATATTGTTCATGAAAACTAGACTGGTTGTATAAAAGGTCGTCTTTCAGCTTGTAATGTAAGACTAACGAAAGATGTCATTGAGTATTTCATGAAACACGGTAAAACAGGTGCAATTATGTTGGTAGATTTTACCAAAGCATTCGATGTTTTGGATATACAGTTCCTAAACTTGTGTTTGGTGAATCATTCCGTAAATGGATCGCGGTTCTTTATACAGATATTCTAAGCTCTGTCCTGGTCAATGGTTGGATTTCAAAAGACTTTAATATTGAAAGAGGTATACGGCAAGGATGCCCATTGTCATCTCTGTTGTTTATTATAGCGACCGAATTTTTAGCGAACAGTGTTCGGAAGAACGAAAATGTCACACCAGTCGATATATTGGGGTATGACATTCAACTTAAGCTCTTACAATATGCTGACGATACTCTATTTTTTATTCAAGACGAAAACTCTCTAAAAGAAGTTTTGCATGAACTACAGTTATTTGGTGACATAGCAGGCCCGAAGATTAATAAAGAAAAAACAAGCTTGATATGGTTAGGAGACACTAGTAAACGCAACAATATAGTAAAATATGATTTAATGTGGGCTGATAAACCAGTAAAATATTTAGGTCATTACATTTATTCTAATAATGATGAAGCTCTAAGGCTAGATTGGGAGCAAAAATTGGTAAAACTACAAAAAATTCTTTAAAATAATAGTTGGGCGAAAAGAAACCTAACCATTTTCGGTAGAGTGAGTATTCTAAAGTGTCTTGCACTTAGTCAAATTATCCACTTGAGTATTGTTGATTCAATTCCACCAAAATTTATGAAAATGTTAAATAATATAGTGTTTAAATTCATTTGGAATAGGAAAGTAGAAAAAATTAAAAGATGTACACTGACAGAAGACTACAAAAAAGGTGGAGTACGAATGGTCGATATACAGAATCAAATGTTAAGCTTTCGTTTGAAATTGCTAGGCAGATTCCTAAATGAAAACAGAGAAACATGGGAAAAAATGTGCTCTTACTGGTTGACCTGCTAGGAGGTATCACTTTGTTATTAAAGAGCAATTATAGCATGAGTACACTCAACGTTATAACTGAAAAGAAAATTCCCATCTTTTACAAAGAGATCTTACAAGCATGGGAATTTATTAGAACTTTTACCACTGTGAAAGATGTTAACATGTTCATCTGTGATTCAAGTGATATACTAGATCAAATTATTTGGCACAATAAACATATATTGTTCAATAATCAGTCGTTATTTTATAAAGACTGGTACGACAATGGTGTAATTTATCTTAGAGACCTAGTTGGGAGAAATGGTTTTCGGTCATTGGAAAATATCGTGTCAACGATTAATGTCAAAAGATTTAAATGTACTATGATGTTTGACTATGCGAAACTGAAAAAAACAATACCAGCAGTATGGATATGTAAGTTAAATGATATCAATCTCCCTATCACTAGACAGCAACAAGGATTTAATGTTCCGAGATTGCTTATTGGAAACAGATTAAAATGCATCAGTGAACTGAATAGCAATGTTTTATATAAATTGTTTTCCTCACGAAACTTTCTAACCAACAAATGTTGTTCATATTGGGAAAATAAACTTAACATTGATATAAACTGGTCACATGTATTTCAGTGTAACCTTGTGCAAATTAGAGAATATAAGTTACGGGAATTTAATCTAAAATTATTGTATAATTTATTACCAGTAAGAAGCAATCTTTTTAAATGGGGTCTAATTAGAGAAGATTTATGTTCAGAGTGTAAAGTAAAAGAAGATATTATCTATGCTTTCACTGAATGTATTCTAAATAAACCTTTTCTCACTCATGTTGAAAATATATTGCAAGAAGTATACAATGTCCAAAATACCAAGATTAGCATCTTGCACTTTCTGAAAATAGAAGGTAATTGCCAGTCTAATTTATTTCTGACCATAGCTTTCTGGAGCGTATATAAAGTTATTTTGGAACGCAACAAAAGTGGGAAAGATAGGAGAGATCTTGTACTGAAATATGTGTTTGAAAGAGAAATCAGAAAAAGAATAGAGATACAATATAATAGAAAGGAAAAAATACAAACAAAGAAAAACGATGACTTACCAAAGGAATTGTTGAAGTTCATTTGAATGTGTCATTTGTGTAGGTTTGAAAGAGAAATTAAAAAAAAGATAGAAATATAAAGAGCAGAAGGAAAGAATGCAAACAAAAAGAAAAGATGATTTTCCAATAGGATTTGTTGAAGTTTATTGGAAAATGTAACATTGATATATGTAAGTCGATTTCAATTTTGTTACGTTTTGTGTCATTTATGTATCAGTGTTATATTGAGTTGTAAACTTTGAATGTAAAAAAAATCCTCTAACGAGGCAAAGAAAAAAAAAATATACGATGATTGTAATTTGTACCATGATTGTAATTTGTTTCAAGAGAGAAAAGAATAAAAACTAATTTTAAAAAAAAGTAGCGTAATGAGCCAAAAATTTGAGGGGGCTGAATGAACATAGGCGCAGGCGGCACAATTTCTGAATACTTAATTGCGAGCGAGCAAAAAAAAATTGACCTTTTTAATGAAAATGTATTTTTGTCACAGATCTAGACCTAAATCCGGTAGGTAACCGGAGTAATTTCAAAATTTTCTCCTCTTTTTGGTCCTTTTCCCCCCTTTTCTTCCTCTTTTGTTTTGGCGGTGTTTTTTGTGGTTGCTGGGTAGGCTGTAGCCCCCAAAGCCCCCACCTATACGCCAGTGGTTACGTTGGATAAATTAGCTGTAAACTTACGCACGCGAAGTTTGGACTCATTGATTTTATGACACTCTTTTCAGTTCTATGCAACGCGTTCCGATCCAACATCGAATTTTTAGATCGCGATATCTCCGAAACTCTTTGTGGACTAACTCTTTTGTAGAACCCATTTGCAGTCAAAAATGTCGAACTCCGTTTAGTAAAAATCGATCTACATAAATTATTGAAGAATACGAGAAATCATGGATCAAATATGACTTTCCTAACAATTTTTAAAATGTACACCAACTTTGGGCCCCCCTATCATATACACTCTAAGTCATTGACCTTAATAGTCGCAATAAACATCCTCGCGTGTTTAGACCAGCAGTATTTATTGTTTCTTTAATAAAAAGTACACAGACATTGAAGAGGACGGACAGGAAAATGCGTTTTCTATTTCAGTTCCTTCCGGACTCATTACCCTCAACATTCTTGATACATTGTGCTATTAATTTTATGTGACAGTTATCTGTTTACCTGCATTGGCTTTAAAAAAATACGCATATTAATGTTCAGTGTTATTTTTCTTTTGGGGGATTTTTTTTTTCAAACCTCGTCCAGGATAAATTAGTAAAAAATAATAAGGGTTGCAAATAAGGTTTCTATTTCCTTTTCTGTATTGCGCGGGGGTTTGGGTTTTTTTTCCTCTTCTTCTTCTTTCTTTTTCTTTCTTTTTTTCTTTTCATATTTCTCGACTGGCTGATTCTCCCTCGTACTACTAATAGTTGTTTTTTTGTTTCATTTTGTGCATCAAACTCTCGGGTAAAATACTTTCGTACGATTTTGTATATTGTTGTATACAGTTGTATTTTTCCGTGTTCTTGTGGTACCTCTGTTTCATATTACTTTTTTTTAAGGATTTTGTTTCATTTAGCGCCCCATCCAAGGTTAAAGTGAATCAAAAAACATATTAATTTGTAAAGTGTGCCGCATTCGTATAGACCTGTGATAAAGAAGAAAAGAGGTTGAAATACAATGCTTTTAAACTGGCAACTTCATTTATAATAACACAAAATTGTATTGAAGGACGCAAGAAAAGACGCGGTTGGGAAATATTTAACAGGATAGAACAATCAAATGGGTTTTAGTACGACGTAGGCTACGGCGACAGTGGCTCCCGGGTCAATCTCCTGCACTAATCGAATTGTTTTATTTCAACCCTGGACCCAGCTAAATATCAAGCCCAAACTCTTAACCTTAAATAGATAAAATTATCTCTTAACCTAATCATAACCTAAAACACAAGTACAATCCTAACCATTACGCGGGCGGATGTCGCATGAGCAAATGTGGTATCGCCATCAATAGTACAATGCACTACATATTTAGAATATTTTTTTAATGGATGTAGGCAGGGCATCTTGTTCATAAACAAAGGACACCAGATGGACAAAGCCGTGTACGGAAGTAAACAGGAAACATGCTCAAAATATCAGGGAAGACCCAAAACAAAATGGATGAATATGTTCATCGGCCTGGCGCTAATTGATCATGGCGGCCGGCTGGCTCAGAACAGGGTCATTCAGTGCCCCCAGCTTCGAGTTGAGGGGCCTTTCCCATGTAGCTTGCATCATACACAAACCTTACACTAAGCCACGAATGAAGCTGATGATGTATGATAAGGATGAAAATGAAATACACCTTTTTTCTATAATACTCAGTATTCTGTCGTTTTGCTCCCTTCGCGTATGGTTTTTTTTTCAGGATTCGGTTTAATACGGAAGCTTATAAGTGCCAACCAGATGACGAGATAAGAAGACGAGAAAATAGGTTAAATGACGAGAAGACGAGAAGACAAGATAAATGACGAAAAGACGAGTTCTTAGAACTCGGCAAGTCGACTTATTCTGTACAAGAAGTCGAGAAGTCAAGTTGTTGGAACTCGGCATGCCGACTTATTTGAGACTAAAAAGCGAGAAGACAAGTTGTTGGAACTCGGCAAGTCGACTTATTTTGGACAAGAAGACGAGATAATGAGTTATTGGAACCCGGCATGCCGACTTATTTGAGACTAAAAAACGAGAAGACAAGTTGTTGGAACTCGGCAAGTCGACTTATTTTGGACAAGAAGACGAGATGATGAGTTATTGGAACCCGGCAAGTCGACTTGTTTAGGACAAGAAGATAAGATGAAGAGTTGTTTGAACTCGGCAAGTTGACTTGTTTAGGACAGGAAGACGAGATGACAAGCTAATGCAACTTGGCAAGTCATCATCTCGTCTTCTTGTCCTAAACAAGTCGACTTGCCGAGTTCAAACAACTAGTCATCTTGTTTTCATGCCCCAAACAGGTCGACTTGCCGAGTTTCAATAACTCGTCATCTTGTCTTCTCATCTTATACCAGTCGACTTGCCGAGTTCCAACAGCTCGTCTCTTTGTCTTCTTGTCCATAATAAGTCGACTTGCCGAGTTCCAATAACTCGTCTACTCATCATTTTAACTTGTCTTCTCGTCTTCTTATCTCGTCATCTGGTTGGCACTTATAAGCTTCCGTAGTTTAACTTTGCGCATAACCACGAAATTCCGACAAAACATAAAACTATATACGCTCGAACGGTTCGCTTTCTCATATGTATATTATCATATCATTTATCATTGTTTTCTTATTCGTCTCGGATCGATCGAGGTAATAAATACATTAAAAAGATGTGTATACCCTTTTGCATGAATTGCAGTTTTGAGCTGATATCAGCTTTCATGGTAAAGTTATCTAGACGATTGGTATCAATTTTATTACTTGACCTGGGTGCCATTTTGTATAAATAATATTTTATATACGCGCGCCACTGAAATGAGAAATTTACGGTTGTATTTGGCGGAAGCATGCATCTAGCAACTGCATCTAGAGTCAACTTCATATATGGGCATCCATAGACTTTACTTTTTTTCTCAATGTTTTACTTAAAGTGTTTGTTAATTCATCGTCTTTCTCTACCTCTGATATTTTTAGAAGTCATTAGAAATGATGGATAATTTGAGCGATGTGGTATATAATGCATCTATCAATTCTGATTATGAAGATACATGTACATTTCCCATATTACATGTATTATGGGCCTGCAACTTGGTCCTATTTATATGAATATGATTGTGTTTATAATGCAAGTTGGAAATAACACACAATAAAATTGGTATACTTTCTTTCCATTGAACCTTTATAACGAGCTCTTAGGCATTCTTCTTAATTTCTATACTGTTTTTTTAATCATCTCCTTTTTATGTTTCCTCAAAATGACTGTCTGTGAAAATCTGAGACTGTCATCATATAACATCATATCAGCTCCAGCCAGAAATACTAACCGGACTTTCCTTACGATAGTCCGCCCTGATGACGGGAAGGATTTCTGGACAAATTGACGCCGAAGGCTGGGCCCCTCGTCGCCACCCTTCCATCCAGGCGCGGATCCAGGGGGGGGCACAGCCGGCCCGTGCCCCCCCCCTTTTGTAAGAGAAGTATGAATTTTTACCGTAGACGATCGCCCATTTCCTCGATTGTGCCCCCCCCCCCTTTTAGAATGAAAACTTTTTTTTTTTGGCTTGTCAGGGAATTATGGAGGGAAAATGAACCCCATAACCCCCTACTGAGCGATTTTTGATGGTTCGGCGAATTTTTTTTTTTTTTGCTCCTCCCCCCCCCCCCCCCCCCCCCCCCCCCCCCCCACTGAGCGACTTTTCGAGAAGCTGGCGAGACCAAAAAAATACGGGTCTACCTTTTCACAAACTTTCATTTTTGTGCCCCCTCTTTTACTCAATCCTGGATCCGCGCCTGCTTCCATCCAATGAATAACAAAAAATATAGACCCAGTCACATCAAAGCCTGAAACCAGACCGACAACAGACAGAACGAAAAAATGACATTAACCCCGAATGGTCAAGAATCGATCGGTTTTGAGTTGATGTTGGCGGTGTGACTGAGGTAATATAAACCCGTAGCGTGCGAATATTATTTCCTCCATGCATCCGCATTGATGAAAATAATACTGACAATATTAAATTGACCCATAATATCAAATAAATATTAAATAAATATTGAATAAAGTCGAAGTGGAAATTTTTCTTTTCCAAGGCCAACTTGTATCTATCTGCTTTTTTTTTTCTTTTTTTTTTTTTTTTTTTTTTTTTGGGGGGGGGGGGTTGTTTTGTTTGTGTGTTGTTGTTTTTTGGTTTCGTTTTCCTTTTTTTTTGGGGGGGGGGGGGGGAGGGTGGGTCATAAGCATGCTTGCTAGGTTGGAATTTCTTATGTATTGCATGCATAATTATTATTTACCTTTTGCCATGCAGGGACCAGCGTTTCCACAATCTCTGCTTCTTCGCTGCAATGGTCTTTGTTTTCATTCTCATTGTCTTGTAATTACTTTAAGGCAGTCTTTTCTGTTGTTGTCTTTTCGTTTTGCTTGTAATGATCGGAGCGTGTTTCTGCACTTTGGTTTCTTTATCATATTATTTTACAATTAAATTGTCAAACACGAAAAATGAAAATGGAAACAAAAATGTATGTTTAATTTTATTTCTCTCCTTGTCAACATACATCTTATACGGTTTTGCTTTCTTTCCCTGCATGAGGAGAAAGTGTATGATTGATTACCTACACATTATGATTGCAACACATGTCAAACACGAATCAGATGACAATACACACAGGAACTTATCAAAAGTATCACAACTATAAACCGACAATGCTATGTCAAAATTTCGACATGTTTGAGGAAATATAATGGAAAATTAAGTTTGTATAGAAACCTATACCAAAACCTGAATTATTCCCCTTTGAAGAGTAAAGCGAACTGAACAGTATTAAATCTGTATGAATATCGCATATTTTGCATAATAAGATGAAATAAATCTCAAACAATTATAATTCACAATAGAAACATAAAACAAAAGGCACAAAAAAGTATTAAAATATTGCTGGGAGAAGGAAGGGAAGAAGGTTATGCGGAAATGAAAGCGAATTGACTCTCTCTCTCTCTCTCTCTCTCTCTCCCTCTCTTTGTCAGCGTTTGAGTTATCAGATTATCAGATAATTTGGGCTGGGTTCATCTTTTATTTTGGTAGAAAATAAGGATATTGGGAATTCCAAAAGTTTGGCTCGGTAGAAATATTTTTGTGCAAATTTATCATGTATCTAGTAAAAACTGTCTGTTTAATATATATATATATATATATATATAACTCACGCCTATTCAATGTGAGTATATAGGTTGGCCGAGTTGGAAAAGGTAAAGGTCGGCCTGTTATTGTGTCCAAGCGGTTTCCAGCATTGTAATTAAAGTAGGTAAACGTTTTATCTCAACATAATTATGATAAAAGTGGGGTGCATGTATGCTGCTTGTTTAATCGGGTATTCATGTTGTTAACGTAAAAAGTTCTGAAAACATATTTTTAACTCATCTATTCAATGTGAAAAATATGAAGTTGGCCAGAGATGAATAAGGTAAAGGTCAAAGTGTGTGCGAGAGGTTTCCAGCGTCGCAATTATTCTAATTGCTTTCTGTTTCTAATGATAACAGTCTGGTCTAGCCTCACATACCGGTAGTGTTTTTCCAAGCGGGGATTCTATAATTGTTTGAAACATAAATGTGGATTAAAGTATAATATAAATGTAGGCACAAGGAGAAATGGAAATTTTGTTTTGAAAACGAAAATTGAGATTGTACGAAAAAGCGAAAGTCGGAAAGAAAAAAATTATAGATCTTAACAGACGGTGCAATTATTACGACATCAAAAAGAAACTTTTGACAATATGCCCGAAATACAATGTTGCAGAACTTGCAGTTTAATTTTGATATGCTGAAAAACAGTAACAGTAACTTCTATCGTTATTGCTATATCTAACACACTTAGAACAAAGATGGAATAATACGCCGTGGGGAATCTTGTATATGATGTTCAAATTACGACAATAAAATATTTAATTAACATCAAATTTAGATCATACTACTAAACAAGCTACAGTGAGGTATCCACAATATGGTAGTCGCCCCCACCCCATCCCAGGGTCCTTTGAATGCCTAGAAGAAAAATAAATACAATCACAGTGAGTCTACAGTACGGCACACAGCTGCCCTGTGTCCAGTTTCATAAAACTTGTTATCAATTGACAAGTCAGTCAACAGTTGTAAAAGCTATACTGAAATCATTAAATTCGATTGGCCGAGAGCAAATATGTCACAGATCTGCAGCAGTTGTTATTGATAACGGGGCCCTGCAGAATCTCCTCCTCATCCCTTTGGGAATGACTCTGCCCCGCCTCCTGTTTATCAATATTCAGGCCGATCAATAAATAATCATCACATCATTTAACTTGTCCCGCTACAACACTGAAAACCAAAAAGGACCGAGGAGTGACCACTTTTTTGAAAATGGTAGACTAATATTTTTAAATGCTGGATGCAGCATTATAAAAGTTGAATGTATATAGAGCGAAGGATTAAATGCGAGAGAGTGAAGCAACCGAGCCCGGGATTTGTGGAAATGCTGCTTATCATGTACTTCTCTTTTTCTTCTTCTTCTTCTTCTTCTTCTTCATATTTTTCGTATTTTCCTTTTAGACATTCCATCGCGGACACACCCGCCCTCCGCAGCTTCCACCCCAATCACAATCCGCAGTCTATATTAGCCAAGGCAACATCTCACACCACGGCGTCCCCATCACACGCCATGTTTTAATTATTATAGCAGTCTACCACTTGGAGACGAAGTTGAAATCGGCCTTGTTGAACAAAGGCATGTATGATGTCAGACACGATCATGGCACCAGCTTTTTTTTCAATAGCACAATATTACAAAGAATCAGAACCTGTTTTACCAACAATCATGCATAACAAGATTACCTGTTTATTTGTTTTCTGTTTCATTTGAAAATTGTTTGTGTGAGCACTGTGGTATATTGGGGGGTGCTGCTGGGTTCGATCCTCCCTGGGTACTTTTTTTTACATCTTTGGAGAAGATGTTTTACCCACAATTCATGTCCCTCTCCACCCACACTGTAAAAAAAGAAAATTGCCGTTTTTTTCACGGGAAATTTCCTGGCAGTCAGGATGCCGGGAATGCCCGTTTTTCTACAGTACATGGACCGCGGTTTAAGCTAAACCGGAGGTCAGAATAGGCGCGGTTGTGTTTTCTCACAGATTTGGGTAGTAAAAACAAGGAAAATGTTAGCATACAGTCATATTTGTTTAAATAGTAGAAACTTTAATTTCTAACTGGAAAATCTAGGTAAATTAAAACGGAACCATGGAAACAACTTGTGATTTAATAGCCGCTGGGTTAATTTGTTAAAATATGAGAAAATGGTTTTTACCCACGCCGATAAAATCGGCAGGGTTATGTAAAGGGCTCCGTATGTTTGTTTGTTTGTTTGTTTCTTTGTTTGTGTACAATATAATTAGAGAACGGGTGAACGGATTTGCAACAAATTTTCAGGGAATGTTCGGATAGTGATAGGAAAGAATCGATTAGATTTTGGTGATGATCGGTTGACGCCTGCAAATTCGTTTTTCTACAGGAAACTTTTAGTACTAGGGATTGTGAAGACAAGTGGGCTTCAGTGTGGGAGGGTTCCTGTTATTTTAGTCATGGTTCTAATCACAGCAAAGGAGTTCTCGTTTTAATTGCGCCGAGGGTAGATATTAAGATATTGCAAGTCTCAAAAGACAGTGAGGGTAGATATATTTTAATAGACTGTAAGTTTCAAGGTGTTAGGTTGATTTTAGGAAATGTGTATTTTCCAACAAGAAACTTTGAGAATGATCAATTGCAATTTCTTCGAAAACTTCGCAATAATTTGGCTAAGTTAAATAAATATAAGTACCCGGTTATAATAGGTGGCGATTTTATGGTTAGGGACACTGAATTTTATTATAACGGGCGGTCTTTAAACAGGATTTCGAAAAGATTTAATCGAGAATTTGAAAAATTTATGGAAGATTTGTAGCTTTCGGACATTTGGAGATGTAGGCATCCCTTAAAAAAGCAATTCACTTATATGCAAAAGAATCCCTTTATGCAAAGTAGACTAGATTACTGGATAATATCGGAATGTCTAGAGGAAATGGTTATGAAGTGCGATATAATTCCATCTGTTGCCCCTGATCATCATTCAATATTTTTACGCTTATTTGACAAACCAATAAATCGAATGGAAGGAAAGAGGTCATACTGGAAATTCAACAATAGCCTGTGTGAAAATGAAGATTATGTTAGAGAGTTAAAGAAGAATTTGTCAATTAAAAAATGAACTACAAACTGAAATAAAAGACAAGAGGTTGTTATGGGATTTTTTGAAAATGAAAATTCGGAGCTTTACACAAAAATTTTCGAAAAAAGTGGCTGATCAAAGAAGAACAATAAGAACAGATATAGAAAAAGAAATACAGTTTTTAGAACGACAATTGACGGAAAGCACTAATGCAAATATTTTAGAAAAGTTTGAAAATACCAAAGAGAAATTAAAGGAAGTTTATAGCTATGTAAATGAAGGAATTAGGATTCGATCACGAGCCTCGTGGTACGAAAGTGGAGAAAGGGATACGCGTTATTTCAATCAGTTGATGCAAAATAACAAAAGAAGAAGTACTATTAAGAAAATTAAAACCTCAGATGGTGCTATCTGTTGCGATGAAAAAAGAATAACTGAAGAAATCCGGAAGTTTTACAGTCAGTTATAAGGTAAAGTAGAATCAGAGTGCTCGGATAACTGTTACGATAGTTTTTTTCAAGGTTTACCGAAATTGCCGGAAACATCTCGGGAATACTGTGAAGGCTCTATAACTAATAGAGAATGCCTAGAAATCTTAAAAGAATTGAAACAGAATAAATCACCTGGGAATGATGGTCTTTCTTCAGAATTTTATTGTACCTTTTGGCCGGATATTGGAGATTTAGTTAAAAATGCCTTGAATGAATTAGCATATAGATCAGGAGAATTAGCATCTTCACAAAAACAAGCAGTAATCACGTTAATCGCTAAAGATGGGAAAGATCCCTTTTCATTGAAAAATTATAGACCCATTTCCCTTCTTAATGTCGACTATAAAATCTTAACAAAAATTTTGGCTAAGCGAATCAAGAAAGTATTAAATGAAATCATTATGGGAGATCAGGTGGGTTATAGGAAGGGGAGGAATATTGGGGAGGCCATTCGCATTATAGATGATATTATCTTTCATACATCCCGTTACAATTTATCTGGTTTTTTGTTGGCTATAGACTTCGAAAAAGCGTTTGACTCTGTTTCACATCAATTTCTTCAAAAAGTTCTATCGTCATTTGGTTTTGGTCCATCTTTTCAAAAGTGGGTTAAAGTTTTATACACGAACACATTAAGTTGTGTGTTAAATGAAGGAGGGTCCACTGGTTATTTCAGAGTAGAAAGGGGAGTAAGGCAGGGAGATCCTCTTTCTCCGTATCCTTTTATCTTATGTATTGAAGTAATGGCACACAAATTACGAACAGATAAATCGGTGGAAGGAATTAACTTTGGAGATAAGGAAACTAAACTAGTACTTTATGTGGATGATATGACAATTTTTGCTCGCAATGAAAAATCAATTAATAGGTTAGAAGTATTATTTGCAGACTTCGAAAAACTTTCTGGACTGAAAATAAACAACGACAAAACTAAAATATTAAGGTTAGGTTTATGTCAACGTTTAGATTGTGATTTTTCTTTTGGCGAAATAGTTGACTTTCTTAAGGTTTTAGGGGTTTTCTTTTCCCTTGATGAACATAAGAAAGAAGATCTAAATTACAAAGAAATCTTAAGTAAAATAAAAACACTTTTAAATTTTTGGAAGCAAAGGGATTTAACACTCATGGGAAAGATTCAACTATTGAAGGTGCATATTTATTCTAAAGTTCTTTATCGGGCGTCACTTACTCCTGTTCCAAAATGGGTTTATGATTCATTGGATGAACTAACTTTCGATTTCATATGGAAAGGAAAGACACATAAAATCAATAGAAATACAATGTTCTTAGAGTATAAGCAAGGGGGATTAAAGATATTAAATTTTCCTGCACAAGTGAAATCGCAGCGAATTATGTGGATTCAAAAACTTCTAAATAAAGACGAAGACATGAAATGGAAACAATATTTTAACTTTGCCACTAAACACCTGGGTGGAGATTTAATATTTTCATGTGACTATATACCAGGTTTATTAAAGATGACAGCTCCACAATTTTATATGGACTTATTAGAAGACTGGGTGAATACAAAACATATAAGGAGTATAGACATTGGTGATGTGGTAATTTTCAATAATAAGTTTATTCGATATAAAGGAAGTTGTATATACGATAAGGGGTTGTACGACAAAGGAATTTGCAAATTAAAACATATTCTGGAAAACGATGGTAAACTAAAATGTGACAGACATTTTGTCGATTTAGGTGTGGAAGTGAATGACATTGAAAAGGTCAATCACTTTTATGCCTGTTTACCCTTTTTCTGGAAAAATAATATTAGAATGGAAGAAAAAAATAATTCTGGAACTGATTTTACTTTGGGAAAGAAAACAACTAATATATGTGATGTAAAATCAAAACAAATCTATGTGCAATTAATAAAGAAAGATGGATTTAAACCTTTGGTTTTTGAGAGAATTGGAAGGAACTATAATTTTTCCTGCAAGGAAATAGAAAACATATTTTTAAGACTAAGACAGTGTACACTTAATAGTCGACTAAGAGAGTTTCAGTTCAAACTTATACATAATATTTTATATACAAACCATCACCTCTTCCGTTTTGGTCTTATCTCAACTAACTTATGCTCATTTTGCGAAAGAGACAATTGGAACCCAGAGCCAGTCGTCCACCGGTAAGGGGGTGGGGGAGGTTGGGTAGGATAGGGCTTAATAAAAAAGAAACCTTTTTCTCTAAGGACAACTGTATAAAGGAAGTTTAAGTTACTATATTGTCAAACAAAATTGTTGTATTATACAACATGGATATGTTTATCTCAAATAAGATTTATGTTTTTTTTTCTCTGGAAATATGAATTTTTGTTTGCAACATTGATGTATGGAAATTGATCATGTAAGAAAAAAAACCGCTTGTAAATTTGAGAAGTAAGAGTATATGATTAAGGATATCAATTAATTTATCCATAGCTTTTGTTTATGGAATTTTTTTTTCAATATTCAAGTAATATCAATTTCTTTTGAAGCCTTTTGTTAAACGAAAATTTATACTGTTTTAGAATATTATCATATTTCAGTATGTGTTATATACGATGATTGTCATTTGTACCATGATTGTAATTTGTTTCAAGAGAGAAAAAGAATAAAAACTGATTATAATAAAAAAAAAATTCTGTGTAACCTTGTAGTTTTGACTCCATAGTTAGTATAGTATTGCAACTACTCTGTAGCGCCGCTAAGGCGTGGGTCTGCCGCCTTTGACGGCCTTTCTCGTTTAACAGTGTTTTATGTCAGGCGATGGTAAATGTATGCTGATTTTCGGGAAACCAACAAACTTGCTTTTTTTTACAGGGAAAAGACTGTAAAATTGAAATAACGGCAATAACTTTTAATTTCAAGGGCCCATGCAAAAACCTGTAGTTTTACAGTCATTTTTAAAAAGTGCAGGAGTAAACAGCATTGATGCTGATGAGGATTCCCTGAGTAAACAAAATTGTTATTATTATCATCGTCATTATGTCACTGAAACCTGTCTAAAGAGACTGTACTTTTTCTTTCTTCAGAGGTCTTTGTGTATTCAAACTAAATATCTAAAAATCCAACAGGACACTAAAGTGGCCTAACAATCCAAAAGCTTTTCCGATTTTGGCCCCACTTAATAAAGGTGGATTTTTCTATTTTTATATTACAGATGAAGTAACCATGCAGGGTCCTGGGGAAAAACAGTCAACATTTAAAAACTCCAATACATTTGTAAAACTGATTATTTAGAATGCAAACGTTTCAATTATTGATGAAATGGTAAATTAGAATGTCTATTGAATGACAGCAATGAGCCAATGACATCCTTTCTCTTACAAAGTAGCCCTAAAACTGTCTATGATTGGCTATAGAAGCAAACTAAACTTAGAAAACTATTTTCCCATGTTACATTATTGTTAAGAGAATTACATTGGCTGCCCATACGCAAAAGAATTGAATTTAAGATGTTAATGGTAGTTTATAAAGCACTAAATGGTCAGGCCCCTAGTTACATTACTGAATTATTGAATCGAAAATCTCAAACCCATGGTCATAATCTTCGTAGTACACAAGATACGCTGACATTGCAGATCCCCCAAATTAGAACAAAAGTAACACTAGGTGACCGATCATTTTTCTGTGCAGCTCCTAGACTATGGAATAAATTACCCATAGATATTAGGAAATCTCAAACAAAACAAAAGTGAAAACCCATTTGTTTAAACATTGACTTAATATCATTTATGGCCATGCATTAAATAATATGTAGGCCTACCATTTTCCAATAGAATAGCTCTAGGAGCTCTTGCAGCGCAATAGAATATATAAATATAGTTTCTGCGCTCTATAAATGATTTATTATTATTGTTATTATTATTACATTCTATAGAAACAAAATAGAGTAGAAAATCATTTCCATTCTCTTGGTTATTGATTTACGAAAAACATTTTAGTTATAGATCCATAGTGTGTCGTATTTAGACAAATGCCTCCAGTTAATCGTGCCCGTGCACTCGACTCCCAGAAAAATAATGACCCCCTAGTCAACCTTCCCTGGACAACTCCTATAGAAGAACGACTCCTCAGGAGTCGGGACAGCCCCAGACAACAATATGCACCTTAGGAAAACTATACCCAATTAATCCCTACGGAAGTGATTTCCCGATAATTTCCCTATGATATCGAATGGGATGGGACAAAACTTTACCAATAAATTATATAGGAAAGCTATAGATTTGCCGATAAGCCAAAAGTAAATATATTATTTTTAAATGATATTAATGATAGGGCCACTAAGATATTTAATTTTGCCGACAAGCGTATAGAAGAAAGAGGAGGTTTAATTTCAAACAAAATATTGCCACATGAAAAGAAAACAAAATAATGCCGACAATACTGATTTTCCGAAAATAGAGGATTTGCCGACAAGGATTTGTAAATATATTTTGGGGGGCGAGGGGGGAGGGGGGGGGGGCGAAAGTTTATTTCATGTCAAACATTGACTGAATACATATCGTGCTTTGCCAACCAATCAACCTCTTGCCAAATTCCATTGCGACTGCGAGGAGAATGGCCGTCCTCGATTGCTGCATTCTATGGCAACATGAGAAGTCCAAATTGGATCGGGCATATCTAATTCAGACAAAGACTATTCCATTCAGAATTTCGATCAAAATCTCTACAAGCACAATTAAATCGTAATAACAATGAACCTTTTGATTGGGCGTCCATGGGGTTTGTCATTCTTATTTGTTCCGGGGTTTTTTCCCCTCTCTTTCAGAGAAAGTTTCTATAGAAATGATGGTAGTCATGACTGAACGAAGTCAAGACTAATTCAAACTAATGCGTTCCAAACTACAAGCAATGATCATCTGCAAAGAAAGATGCGTATACATATTGATTGAACGTAAGAGGGCTGTGATTTTCTTCCGTTCGAGTAATAGCGATTTAATAGGAAATAATAGCGGTTGAATTTCCAAGCCAGCGCACAAGCGGACGCATGCCATCAAATTGGGAAACCAGGCCCTCGGGGGATCTTCCTTTCACTTTATTAATATGAGGTTCCAAAATGATTTTGGACGGTTACCGTTTAAATGCTACAATGGGAGGTAGGCCTGATAATATCGCCATGCGTCTTCCACAATATAGAGGTCACCCCACACAAGACAGCGAGCCGTGATCTTGAAGAGACATCAATAATTTTGTATTTACTGTGTAATTTGGTATCTTCAACATAAATTCTTTTATCTACTTAAGATTAGAATAAGGTCTTACAAGTAACTGAACAGCGTCATTATTGACATATCATCTTGTTTTAAGAGATATTAGAGGCATGTAACAGCTTCTTGGAGGGGATGTTCAAAGTTCATGTTCTAAAATCCTCTTCACAAACAGAGGAGGTAATGTGGTAGATATGATCACTTTGGTAGTCATGGCAACTGCTTCACGTGAAGTAGATCCACTAATGGAGACATATAATCATAATCAAACAGAGATGGGTAAGGGAATGACTCCCTATAAATGTATGGATAAGGATGAAAAAAAAAGAATAATCACGACGACGCAATTCTAATTCTGCCAAAAAGCTAAACCGACGAGGAAGGAAAATGAGGAAAGTATTTTTGTGAAAGGACTCCTCGATGTCTGCTTGTATCTGTCCCACTCAAGGATAAATTCGCTCCGATTGGGATGTATTAGTTATATGAACGGAGCTAACAACGAGGATTTGTTGTTCTTTGCCTTTCAAAATATGAATGCCTGACAGTCTGAGAATAAAACAACCAACACAATATAAGTCTGTGTGTATATATGAAAGATATGATTCTGACAGAATGGAAAACTGGAACGATTTTTATTGTGGAAGGAGCGAATGTTTAACTCTGATGATCGAGGAAAGGATTTGATAGACATATTAAAATATTAAAACAACCATCACAATACATCAATGTATGAAATAAGTCTGACAGAAATTAAAACTGGAATAATATTATGTTGTGTGGAAGAAGCGAGCGTCTATTTCTGATGGAGGAAATACTTTGATATATTTCCAACAAAATAAGCTTGTGCATTTTGAAGCTAATGAAAAACTAAATCTCGAAGAGATACCAGGTGACGTTCATTCTCTGACCGACACGAATCAACGCGAATTGCTTCTTTCATAATGAGACGTAATGAGCTGTATCCTAATGGGAACCTAACATGATCAGACCTGTGAATATGTGATAAGACAGTGACTCCCATGAGAATAAACATTCTGATTTTCTCGATGGAGAAAAACAATGGGCACATCTTCAAGTATTAAAACTCTGGTGAAGATCACATTTAAATTTGGACCACGCATCTTGTGATGGATTGCTTTTGTAAAGAGTGAAAAATGACACTGTTATTTTCTGTGTGAATTCTCGAGAAATAGATCTCGTCTTTGGAATATTGTCTTTGGATTTCGTCTTTGGAACATCTGCTGATCTGCTGATTTGTTTGAACAAACTGTGTTATCTTGTATGGATACAACTCCAAAACTATATAGAGAAGGAGGTCACACGAAAAATCAAGAAAGCCCTAGCTGCATGGTATAGCAACGCGATTTAATTCTTTTGGCGCTTTTCTTTGTCTTGTCCACACCGGCAAGGATCTAATTTTCTTCTGCTTTATTCAAGGAAGAACTAGAGCGATTATTCTGCCAAACAAGCCAATCCTTCCTGGTCCAAGCATTTTCCCCCACCATCTTAAGTCTAATTTCCTGTGCATTTTAAAAAAAAGTCGTCTAATATCAAACAGGAAATGGCTGTGCTTATCTAAACGGATTTCTTTGGACAGAGAGAGAGAGTGTGTGAGAGAGACAGAGTCGAGGGCATTTGTTTTCTCCTTCTTCTTCCACTAGGCCATCACCGCTCGAGAATCCCAGGGTAGTCTTATGTTTTGAAGACCAACACCGATCCAATCCGTGACCAGCTTAGTAAGGACACCCTTCAGGCCCGCAGTGACCCAAGACCAACTGTGATTGGACGAAAATCATTCAATGGGCTCGCTATCCAGGGAGAGAGAAATGGAATATGATTATCATAAGTGAGTGTGCTTTTTGAAATACGCCCAGATAATACGTGACGTCAGATCACATATCATCAGACTTGGATCCTGCTTTGTTCAGCTGTGATTGTCATTGATCAGCAGGAGATGATAGCAGATTATAGATTCAGATCATGAACTCTCTGATTTCTTGTCAGGAGAGAAATATAATCGCTGTCATTCTAAAAGACATATGGTGTTCAGCTGAAAGTTGTAGCGATGATGTGGATCGAAGCTGTCGCTCTTTTTTCGCAAAACCAGTTTTTAATTCGTGGATACCAACTCTGTCGCTTGTTTTGAATTTTTACTTTGGGTGCAAGTGAATTTTTCACAACTTTGTCGAAAAACAATACAATTTTGTTATTGCGTCAGATTAATTGCCATAACCTGATAAAAAGTGCTATACCCGAAAAAAAATACGCGGACATAACGACTAACAGGACAGTGACTAATTAAAAAGATGTTGTTCTAACTGGACATATGGCGGGAATTTCCTTGCAGAGATGACTTTGAATACAGGTATCAACACAGCGGGGGGAAATGCAATATCGTCTGCAGTTTAATTTTTCTTCTTCTACGAAACAATTTGTGAGTCGATTGATTGTAGAAATATCACATACTTTCGTATCGCAAGTGTTGGGTAATTATTTTTCATAACAACCAACTTTAGAGTGTCTTTCTCGAAAAGGCCGTAGCAACGCTTTGGTTTCGCGGTAACGGTAGAGCGGCTCACTCGACGAAATAAACCAAATCTTGAAGAGACTTGAAGGTACAACCATCCTCCTATTCATCGAGTGACTAACGAGGGTAATTTAGCAGCATCTGAACCTTGCCTTTTGCTAACATTTCACCTATTACATCAGAATACTCATAGTTACTGATTACTGACTGCTAAATTGATTTCTTGTAATGACGATGAGAAGAGAATTTATAACTTAAATTAATAACTTACAATGTTGATGTTATAAACAAGCGTTTACGGATAATTCATAACAGACATTCCTCGTCTGTATAATTATCGTCATCTCTTTTAGACGTTTGTCTAATTTAGAATATAATCAGAGATTTGTACAAGGTGATAAAGGATCTTTGCAGTTAGAGTAATATAAGCGGACACAACAACAGAACTTGGGGGAAATGATGTAATTGGCATCGTATAAGTACAATCAAGTCAGTTTTATTATCTTCGTGCGATTCGACTTAGGCTGATAAAACGATTAAAAGGTTTACTAAATGGTTGAATATCTTATAGTTACGGTATTTTGTTTCTTTTGACCCTCGGAAGAGACAGTTTGAGGAGAAACAAATAATCATCTTGTCATGACATTCAGGAAAGCATTCAGGAACTGTCGCGTCTTCATTGCATTGTGTGTTTAAGTGGAAATCGATCGAATTACAAAATTCTATTTCACTCTGGATATAACAGTGTCTTTTAAAAGGGAATACGACTGAACTACGCATATATATTAGTTGATACACATTTGGATAAAAATAATGAACAGAAACTTCATGTCGACCGAAGATCACATTGCTTTCAGGAAAGAGGGCCTTTTGAATAATAATTTATTCACAATGTCTGACGGGGGTGTATGTCCGCCGGGGGTTGACGTCTATGACATAAGAAATCATTCGAGTGCATATGCAAATACGTTTCTTTATCAGCCTGGTGCGGTGGTCCTCATCACCATCGTTATGCCGATCATCTGGGCCATTGGCGCCATATCCAACGTCGCCTTCATCTTCGTCGTCACCCGTATTCGCCGAATGCGCACCGTCACCAACTACTACCTCCTCAATCTCGCAGTCGCTGATATCATGTTTCTGTGCTTTGCAGTGGGAGACAAGATAGGCCGTTACGTTGCATCCCCAATCTACAACGACCAGTACGGCTTGAAAGCAGCCGGATGCGTACTTCTAAACTACTTTGTTCAGCTCTCTTACTACGGCTCGATCTTCTTGGTGACGCTGGTAACCCTGGAGAAATACTACGCGGTGTGTCGACCTGTTCAGCACCGACTAATCAGCGGCCGCAAACGGACCATTCGCACCGTAGCTGCAGCATGGTTGCTGGCAAGCGTCTTCGCGGCCAGCCTCATCCCGGGATGGGTCAAATGGACGCCTGCCTGTATCTTGTGGCCAGATATGGAGAAGTATGACTCCATACCTAACCTGTCGGGCTACTGCCTTCCAATATCTAACGCATTTCTGGCAGTGGGCAACGGCCTCCAAACGATCCCATTTTTCGTCGTCATGATTCTCAACTTCCTCATGTACGCGCTCATCATACGCGCTGTCAATACGCGCGTAGCGGTACGCGAAAATCAGCTGGCGTCAACCGCCGTGCGTAGTATCCAGATGCGCAACCAGGTGGTGCGCATGCTTATCGTGAATGGTGTCATCTTCTTCATTTGTCTGGCTCCTTACCAGTGTTCTTCTTTCGCCATGATGATCACAGCAGCCACTGAGAACTATCTTCTCTCCCCCGATCAGGTGGAAAAGGTCATGTGGACAGGTCGGATCCTGTCCTACATCAACTCGGCTATCAACCCATTCGTCTATACCTTCGTCAACCCCAGGTACAGACAAGCATTCCTCGAAGCTTTCGCGTTCTGTCCGTCGATCAAACGACACCTGATCAAGAAGGCGAAGATGGAGGAAAATGGGACAAGCAATATCAGCATGGATCAATCAGCCACCATGAAGCGAACGGAGTGCCGTAAAGAATCGACTGCTACAACCGATTCGCAAGTGTCGCAGATTAACGGCTGCCCAACAGCTGTTGTGGCGAACGATGTTGCCATCTGAGTGACAGTTGTCAGAGACACAGAGACTTTCTTCGCTCGATAAAAGTAACGAACTTTGACATTAAAAAAATTGTCTTTATAAATTTGCTGTATGACCAAAAAAAAACACCAACTTGCAATTTAGAACAGCTTATAGAGTTTCTCTGTAAATTGGCGTATCCTGCAGAGACTGAAGCCGGTATACGCCCCATCCATTTGAAGTCCAAGGAATAAGCCATGGCAACTTGCAATTTCATATGGTACATGGGCATGGTGGGGTTGCCTCTTCTTCCCTCCGTATTGGATTCCACCTCCTCTGTTGTTTGTTTTTA
Organism: Heliocidaris erythrogramma; assembly: GCA_025617745.1. Lineage (NCBI taxonomy): Eukaryota > Metazoa > Echinodermata > Echinoidea > Camarodonta > Echinometridae > Heliocidaris > Heliocidaris erythrogramma. Next base: position 19,431,073 of record CM046867.1, read on the forward strand.
GATACGCCACTGAACAATTCGAAAGATTACATTTCAAGAACAAAAATGCTGAATTTCCGTTAATTTGTTCATATGTTTGTTCTTGTATATACCATTTCCTTTTGATATGTTTGATTTATGTTTTAATTAATTTTATATCAAAATTTGGATAACTGTCTTTGTCTGTTAAATTAAATTGACGACAGACAGGAAGGGCGTTGTGGCGTGCTCCTGTAATCCAGCTACCAGTGGAAGTTATAAACTGATTCAACGGCCCCAGGCCCGAGACGTTAAAAGTCGGTCCCAGACGTAAATAATCATATCTGATTGAAACACGTCTGTAAAAACCCAATTACACACACACACACAGGAATAATTAGCAAGAAGTGCATGGGAAGAGCAAAATTGACGTGATATTCCGCTTTTATATAGCGCCTAATACATGGTTGTGTTTCTAAGCGCTTTACAGATATATTATTACCCCGGTCATTGGATTCTGACATGCCCGCACAATGTGTGCACTTTATCCGCTCCCTGGGGAGTATTCCAGCCAGTCGCTGTAAAGCACCACATGCTAAGCAAACGACATTAACTTTCGCATCCTACCGGGTACCCATTTAACACCTGGGTGGAAAGTGGCAAATGTAGATTAACGTCTTGCCAAAGGACGCTAGTGCTGCGGTGGGATTCGAACCCCGGACCTCGTGGTTCACAGTCCAGGGACTTATACCACAACACCTCCATAGCTTTTCACCCGAGAAAACGAGAAATATGACTGCAAAAGATCCGAGAGAGAACGTTTTCTCTTCATTTGCAGTAATTTTATCACTGAAAAGGCATTGTGTGATTTTGTAGAAAGAACTAATTACGAGAAATCCCTCCCCCACACCCACAAACTTTCAAATTCTCATGTTATACAATGAGGATTTTTGTCTGTACTTGTGATATACAAGGCTCAAGGAATTGACTTTCAATCAATCGTGTTTGAATGTAAAATGTTGTTTTATTTTCAGTTTTATTGAGCAGTGCAATAATAATTGAGAACGGGGACATTAATTTTGCTCCTGCATCATTATATCATTATCTTGGTTCAATATTGCTTCATATTAAATTTGTGGAAGAGGATGCGCAGAATCATTATGCAGAATGAAGATAGTCCTACAGCGATGGGTTAGTATACAGCGCTGATAGCGACAGGTGAATTTGACGGTTCAGAAATGAAAATTTCATAGGAGGCATTTAATGTAATAATATTTCTTGTCTTGATAACGCTTCATCAATAAATGCTTTTACTTTTGTTTTGAGACAAATGAACTTACAGCGTATATAGGTCTGTCAACTTAAAATATATCCAACTTTGGTTGCTTGTTAATACTATAAAAAAATGAAAAAAAAATCATAAGTTCTTAAAGGTTTAACTTAATGTTTTAAATTAAGTGATATGAAAGTGATTTAATAGTTTAATCTTAACCTAAATGTTAACCTTTAAGTTTGAAGTAATAAATTTTTATTTAGTATTGTAAGGAATTTAGCCAAGTATATACATAATACAAGTAAACCGCAAAAAAAAATAATTAAGGCATACTTCTCTCTGTGTATTTTCTTCCTTTCAAAACTATTGTGGATTCATAATTCATTATAGCCAAAAATTTGTAGTATATACGTTCAACATGTTTAATTAGACCATTTACTTTCCAATATAACTATACTCATTGCTATTGTTATAGCACTGTCTGTATCCCCATGTATTTAAATCTGCAAAGTTTATGTTCACGCATAGATGCAGTAATTATTTGATTCTCAGAACTAATTGAAATATCATTTTCCCTTCAAATATTTATGTTCTTATGGATGAAACAGAAATTTGATATTCTTTATGATTTCAGTATTTGGAAATAGGTTTCTTCCTTGTTCCATAGAATCCATGAGCTAATTTCAATGTTTTATTTTAGAAGTAATTAGCGTGCACATATTAATCAAATTACTTCCTTCTACTCATTTGTTGTTAGTTTCTTTTAAAGGAACCGATTTAAAATGATATATCATTTTTTTAATCCGCAAAGGCAGACCAAGATTTCATATTTCAATCAAAACAGGTAAAGTAGCACCTCGGGATCTAATAGAAAGCAATGCTAGTTTTTTAACATGCAATGTAATTCGATGCCTCGCAAAATAACGTTGAAATAATTTTATTGCGCATAATTTACAAACATAGGATATAACATACACCGTATGTTCAAAAGGATAGTTTGCATGATAGGTAATTAGTAATTAAAAAATAACAGTGAATAATTTTAAAAGTATTGTATAAAGAAATTTAAACGAAAAACAAGTTTCATTAACTACACACAGGAATAGCTTTGGGTGATAGTATAATACATTTTCTAAATATAGACTATAGGATGAGCAGAGTACAAACGTTTGTAACTTCTTTTATTCCATATATTAGGTTTCACTCCGTAATACGAAAACGTTGATGTTAGAGGTTGTAGTCATTTACCTGCTAAGGCTAATTGTAGCCTAGAGGAAGTACTTCAAGTCTGGCAAAGAAAACTGCAGATATATGATGCATTGGGCGGTGCAGAAGATTTGAAATTTCCGGTTTTATTCGCAGAAAAGAAGAAAATTGGCGGGCAGCGGAAAAAGATTGGTCTAACTTAGAATGACCCATGCAACTACTGATAAGGAACGGGAAACGCCTTGAAATTCATTTAAAATGTGAAAGTACTATCGAAATTTGGGTTTAATTTGACCTTTTGCGCAGATATATTATGGACCCTTTTTGTGACTGTCTATCTTTATGCCACACCAATTGTGTAAATATTTCTTTGAAATATGAATTAGGGTTGTTCGTGTATATTAGTAGTTCATTCGCTGTAGCATATACTTTTATTGTTAACAGAAATCTCAGTATTGCATAAGTCTGTGTATATAGTTTAACTTCCCTGCAGAGTTATTTGTATTCTTTTAAACGTAAAAACACATTTAAATATTAATCTTTATACGTCAGCCATATATTTGCTTGATTCGAAGATTCTACAGTGTTTTTGTATGATGTCGAAAAACAATGTTTCCAATATGTATTAGAACTGAACTTATTGAATCAAACATAACAATGACAAATATGAAATATGAAAATCTTACAGATACTGAGCCACTCGCCAACAATCGTTGAAAATGATAGCCAGATAGATCATTATTATCTCAGATTAACGTTTGCATGCTTTATTCTATGAAATATACAAATATTGAACACTTATACAGGTAACGGCAAAATAATTATCATATAACTTGATTAAGGAGAATGATTGATTCAAATTACGATTAAAATGAAATTGTGTCTAAACAAATTTGTGAAGACAGTATAAATAGAGATGTAGAATGGATGTGTTATGCTCTAATACAACAATATACTGTTATCCATGTTAACTGAAGACAATGTGTATTATCAGAATACATGCAACCGTTATGGACTACTTTGCTTGTAATTTTAATTGATAACAAATCAAATAGGTTTTGTTTCTTTCTTTCCTATAGGTTTTTTTCTTTTACATCTGTGTGAGGCCAAGAAAGAATGCAACACGTGAGATCTGCAATTTCAACGACAATACTGACACAATATCATAAGTTTGTGTTTTATTGCGTAGAAAATTCTTCTCCGCGTAAAATGACAGCAAGATCATCAATTTTGGGTAAGGCGTTTTGATTCCACGGCTGTTTTGTGAGGCAATATCATTTTCAAAATTTGCTACTTTTGCAACCGTAGTGCATGCTTGAAGCAGCGAGAAATTTGAGCATGGCGGCTTTCCATTCAATCTCCATTTCATTTACACGATTCATGTCGTCTTCGTTTTCAAAACGAGAGCAGTCATTCATTTGCCAACAAAGCTGACTGTATGAGAAGCTGTCATATATATGAAAATTTCTCGCTGCTTCAAGCATGACTACAGTTGCAAAAGTAGCAAATTTTGAACATGACATTGCCTCACAAAAACAGCCGTAAAATCAAAACGCCTTACCCAAATTTATAATCTTGTTATTTTATTTGGGAAAGTATTTTTTATGCAATAAAACAAAAACTTATTATATTGTGTCAATAATGTCGTTGAAATAGCAGATCTCATGTGTTGAATTCTTTCTGGGGCATCCTGTATAAAACGCCATTAAATGTATATGATTTATGACCAAATAATCGTACGGTTATTTCCATATACATTCCAAAAACGAATATTAAATTTCTATTCTCAGAAAAATGTCAAAACAGTACGAACCCCGTTTGGTCATGAATCATCTTCATAAATGTTCCACTTGTAGATAATGCTGGTATTCAACTGAATCTAGATGAAATTAACTCATATGTCCTACTCATAAAGGATAAAACAGACATTAATAGAAATAAAATACAATTTAAGCAAATCATGTGTTCTTTTTCTTTTTCCTAATTCAAGAAGTGAAAGTGATTCGATGAATGGTATTGAATAATAATATCAAATAATATTATTAATCATGTTAAAAACACTAATAATGACCATCTTAATTTATTTCGCATATCACAAACAAATTATATCGTGTGGTATCACACCAACCTGTGTTTTTCCAACTATTATTGAATGATTGTATTTCATTGTTGTTTACTTTTCTGTTTTCTGTGGACGGTCTTTTCTTGTTTGTTCGTTATAATAAATGGCATTGGACTGGATTTAAATGAAAATCGACTGATTAGCATGTGAATTTAAATGTTGTGAACGATTACAACAAAATGCATATGACTTTAATATGCACTTTGAACATCAAATCATATTAACTGCCTTAAGGCAGCAGAGTGGATGTCCACACTCTAAAAACTAAAAAGTGTTAAATCACCATTTAGAAGGACCGCGGAGTGACCACTTTTTCAAAATGGAAGATTAACACTTTTAACATGCGGGATTCAGCCTTGCATCCAGCATGTTAAGAGTGTTAATCTACCACTTTAAAAAAGTGGTCACTCCTCGGTCCTTTTAAATGGTGATTTAACATTTCAGTTTTTTAGAGTGCATATTTTAGTATCATAGATCACTTCGTCTTGGAATTAAATCCACTCCAAAAGTACTGAAATCAACTCGAAATTATTTGTTTAATTGCTCTTTTGAGAGATTTGGTTCCTCTGTTCTGAGCATGGATTCCACTCCAAAACGAAGTATAAAAGAGTGGATTTACACTCTTGTACATTGAGAGAGAAAACGATCAGCAGAAGGGCAAGATGTACAGCACAAAGATTACGATTATTACAAGTATAATATTGAGTTCTGGTATTGGAACAGTATTCTGTTCAAAATTGGCTTAAGTTCACTCTTAATTATCGTTTGTCATGCAAGAAACTGACTTTGTGTGATTTGAAAACTGAGAACAACTTGGTGCAAATCACATACACTTAAAAGCCCACGTCAATTAAAGCACTTTGCTGATTATTTGGCTATTTTTACATTTCCCATCAAATTTCCTTGCTAGATATACTAAGTAATTTAATCTGAATGGCTGATCACATTATTCCGATGACGAAAACGATGACGATAACAAGAGTTTTCATTAAAGGTACACCCTAAATAGAGCTGCCCTACTATTGACAGACACCAGAATATTACTTACATTACATACCATATAATTGAAAATCTCCTTATCATTATCGTTATATCGAACAAAAATTAATGTGACCAGCCCTTTGCCCTATTATTTTGTCGGAATATGTGGAATTTTATCTTTTCTTATATTACAGGAACTCAATATTACCTTTAATAGACGTGTTCTTTGCCACACTTAAAACACAATACTTTAAGCCCTTCTCTGCCATTTATTTTTTAAAAACAATATTGTTTTACATGATTTTTCAGGGGTTAAAATGCTTGTTTCATCGCTATTTTTTTTTTTTGGGGGGGGGGTGAAATTTATTTCAGGAGAATAAACTTTAAAGTGAAGCTACCTGTTTCCGCTTCTAAGATGAAAAAATATATTAATTCTTCGTCCAAATAAAATGGTTCAACACAAAAATGTGAGGGCAGGTTTCGCCGCCCATGGCATGGAAAGGGTTAACAAAGCTATATGTTTCTATAACCGCTACTTTCATAGAAATGGAAATAGAGGGTGAGAGTTATATTTTTCATAAATTACACTAAGGCATACTTAGAATTGAATTCTAAATTGAAAACTAAATTTATCAAAATAACAACATTAATAAGAGGATTTCAAATATTTTCGGAAGTTTCGGTTGCTGTATGTGCATGCATAAGTTAGTGGTAAGTCGAGTTAAAGTGCATGGCATGAAATAATATATACATGTGCAAATATCTAGTAGTCACATACTTTGACAAGATATGAATGCGAAGTGCGACATGCAATACTTATAAATTTTTCTTATGAGTCACAATCAAGAAAAATAATTGCGTTACTCATTGTCACAATAAAGACTTAAATCATCCTCAAACACATACACTTGAATATGAAATCAAAGATTGGCTTACAAACTTTCAAGCAATAACGTGAGAAGAAAATGATAGGATCTTGAATTTTTCTTTCTTTCCGTTTTGAATTCTTATCATCGGCAATATACCAGAGCGACGTTTTGTAATCTCATATAACTATGGGAAAGTCTGCTTAGAACAAACGATACACCAATAATTGGTTAGTAACATAATGGTTTCATTACAGGAATGCATAGGTCTAATATTTTCAAAAATCAGAGTCAGAATATAGTATGCACTGCACCAACCCAAAATCAAAACTATCTACATGAAATGATCGATGCAAAATATCTGCATTTTACTCGACAAATTGATTATAATAATCGTTTAACACAAGTTCTGAAAAAAAAATATTTACAAGGTATGTTTTCTTAAGATTTGTAATACCGGTAAATTTTATGGGTATTGGTTATTATAACCTAGAAGAGTGGATGCAAACGGTTCACAATACACGTATAGCCACAGCATTTGATTATTATGTATTATGTATATACATGTAATTATGTAAGAGAGTGGGAGAGAAGAAGAAGAAGAAGAAGAAGAAGAAGAAGAAGAAAAGGAAAGAGAAGGGTAAGTGTATATGGGAAAGATAGAAACGTAGAGAGAAAGAGAGAGAGAGTGAGGGAGAGAATGGGGAGAGGGAGAGGGATGAGAATTTAATGTTGAAATTTGAAAAATATCGTTTGATACCGATTATAGCACAGTTGAGAAACATGAGAAATGACGACTATAAAGTGAAGTTGGCATTAATGAATAACCAATGCTTTGGCATAAACTTAGGAAGGAAATTTACAGAAACATAAAAGTTCAAGACTTTGGCTTTTAACATTGAAGAAAAGGAGGGTTTGTTAATATATTAGTGACTCTGTATGTACACAATGAACAGTCATTTCGCAGGCAACGCCGCAACTAGATCAGAGCTACCGCGCAAGATACACAAGCGAGCGACTGTTACAGATCGGTGCTGAACGCCCTCTTCGTACACTGTTCGGAATTTCGCCACCAAATGGAAAGGGAAAGAGAAGGGGTCTCGTACTAAATTTGCAGACAAGTTGGCCGAATATTTCATCAAAGTAAACACAAGAAGGTCCTCAGACTGTCAAGTTTAACCCCAGAGGTTAATTTTTTAAAGAAAAAAAGTTATGAATATATCTTATGAATTTCCCCAAGTCTCGAAAATTATAAATTGACCGAAAAATGTGAAGGAAGATTCACCCCCCCCCCCCACACACACACACACACAAACCCCCTCCTCTCTTGCGGCGTTCCTGCCTCCTCGATCAAGTTTCGTTTTAATTAATATCGTTTTGCTTACGGATAGCGGGAGATCTCAAACCGACTATTTCATCAAACTGACATGTCTCACATTGTATTGTCAGCGCATTGAGATGAAAGTTCACTGTCCATACGATGCGCGATGTTATGACACGCTGAGGGACGCGACGTGATCTCACAACGTATATATAGTAAACTGTCGTCTCATTTCGTTGTCCATACGATGTGAGATCTCTTGGTATTCTGAGGACCGCGTCATGGGATCTCATATCATACCATTTGGCTGTCAATATGATGCGCTAAAGATTTTTATTTACATAGAGATCAGTATATACGATGCGAGATATCTCAGCATGCTGAGGAACGTGGCATGACAAAGTATGGACAGCCAAATGTGACTGAATTGAAACCGGATCAGGGCCCTGTAACAGGTAACATAAAGCTTGAAATTGATCTTACGATTGATTTTTACGATCGAGTGTACATTGTAGTCAATCAATCAATATGACAGTAAAAAATCAATCAATTTTTTTTCCACCCTTTTTTCTTGGGGGCAACTGTAATACATACTGCATATAGTTTTCCAAGAGAAGCTCCCCTTTTTATTTGCAGTCATGCATGGGTCCTCCTTTTGCGTCCCTGCGTGATGAAACACACTGTTTCCTCGAAACAAACTGAAAGTCAAATTGTGACCAAACTCTGTTATGGCTCTGAACTCTATATGAAACCACGCCTCCTACGTTACAAGCTGGTCATGACCATGATGGAAATAAAAAGATCATACCTATGTTATAATTGCATATGAATCTGTAATCTGCATAATTGGTAAATTTAGTATAGGCCATATAAATTTGTTGTTTATAGATGATCAAAACTTGTTCATATTCGCTCTTTTCGCTTCCAATCTGTTTGAGGTGGTATCATCCAAATCGATTCAGGCGCTGATATATTATTCTATCATTTTGAAATTCAGATCCCAATGTCTGTGTGGTTTTCACGGCTAATTCTATGTCCACTTCCCTTTCATCTTCCCTCCATATTGACACTATACGGTTTTTGTATGATATTTATCATATTGATGTTTGAATAAGTTTGTTATGTTGTTAAAAATAGGAGACATGTAGGTACGGAAATGAACCTTGAACCTTAAATTTCAGGAACTCCCTTGAATGTGCTTCAACCTTGAAAATGAACATTCATAAATCTCACAAGCGGTATAAATATAATATGAACAGTTATTAGACATGACTATGTGGCCCTATGGTTCTATATTCAGATATTAAAATATCTTTATTATACCATCTAAATAATCATTTGGATCAAAAGATGAACCCAACTTCTCGTTTTTTTCACATTGTTATTTGCTTGGCATGTGTATGAATGTTGCCCCTCGAAATCTTAAAGCTGCTCTATATGAATCCATTCAAATGTCATACCTAATTTATTCGGGTTTTTTTTAAAGAAACCTATATTATTTATACTTTTTCATTTGTTTGTTTGTTTGCGTGTATAAGATTGCTTTATCTTGGTGTATATGGTTCACCTACAATGTAAATGTGTAAAATCGTTCAAATTTTCTCCAAAATGTTTTTTGACGGAAATATAGATGTCACTGCACTGTTGCGCAGAGTAATTTGTTATTTTGAATTGAATTGTTTCGTTTGTATGTTGGTTTGAACTATCCGTGTCCTCAATTTCCTGACAAAGCATCGAATCGATTATACGTACGATTTCAAATATACAGGTAAACTATAATAAGGATGATCATGCATTATACTTTCCATTGAATAAATTGCAATATAATTGTTACATATTGGCTATCACACATCATTGTCAACAGCAATCATAATTATAAACTCATAAACTCTATAGCTAAATGATCAATTCTATTTCTAAGAATATTAGATAAACTGTTATTAAACATGAATCAATATAAGGGCAGCTTGATGTAGCATAAACCTTATTCTCACTCTCAAAAGTCTTTCTTTCAATTTACCTTTACACTTTCTAACATGAGACCATACACGACTAAGTCATGTCCAGATCAGGGAAACTAACACCGTGAGTGTTTTATTCATTTCCCCCATTTTTCACATTGTTATTTCACTTGTTTGCATGAATGTTGCCCCCTCGAAATTTTAAAGCTGCTATGCGAATCGATTCTAATGCCATATCTAATTTATTCGTTTTTTTAAAGAAACCTAGAATCATTTATACTTTTCATTTGTTTGTTTGTGTGTAAGGTTGCTTTACCTAGGTGTAGTTATACTTCATCATCTTGTATTGATTTCTTACCTAAATTATTTGAAAAACCCTTCCCCAAATTTATTGTGTCATGATTATAGTGTATAGGCGTACCGTAATTGGCCAAAGTGCACACAAGATTGCTGTAATTGCCTGTGTGCACAGGAGCTGCGCAACGGACCCAAACCGCACATCTGCATGCACTTGTTATTACCAGAGGGGCTGTCCACCACAACTTTAATATTGTGTAGGGATGTTGCTTCAATGTGGACAGACCGGTGTACTGAGAGCTAGCCCCGGTTGCGCTCGGTGTATCTTGCGCGGCAACTCTATAAGTACCCGTAATAAGCAAGTTTTATGCACCATTGTTGTCATGAACCTGAAAGTCAGCTTCAGCCTCTTTGGTATATGTTTTACTCCTTGGAGGCCGTGTTCTGGGTCCATTCTTGAAAGATGGCATTGCCTCGTTCGACGCCAACTCCGAAATCTGCAGACATTTGGGTGGATTACTGACAATGTTCAGACAACATTCTTTCAAGAATGGAGCCCTGAACCCGACCATTGCATTACCTTAACCAACCCACGGTTAGATCATATCAATGCTCGTCCTCCTGAGCGCTGCATCCATGTTCATCACCACATCACCCCGAGGCACGGCGAGCCAACCCTTCACGGGTTCACGCCCTTTCGCAAAGCCCACGGTCGCATCCCCGCTCTTCACGATGCCTTTCTTCATGAGAAAATGACAAGTGACGTATGTCGTCACAAAGGACACAAACCCGCTGGCAGTTATGATGCCGAGGACCATCATGACTTCGCTCGTGGTCACCGCACGCCGTTTCGACGTTGATGATGCCGGTTGAGGATTCCCGGTCATTGCCCAAGGCACAGTTGAAGTCGGTGCCGACGATGGTGCCGACGATGGTGTCGATGGCAGGAACGGACCCGACTTTTGACGGGAAATCATTCCTGTCGTCTGCAGGACTGATACAGTCGACATGAGTGAGTTGACTTTTGTTCTGTCGATCATCGTGGATGAATGACTTCCTTCATGTTTCAAGAAACCCGTCGATAATTCGGCTGACGTTGCCAAATTTGTTTGAAGTGAATCTAATAAGTTTAGAAGAATATAATCAGGAGGAAAACATAATTATTTCTAAACGTGTTTTAAAGGAATACAGTGATTTGGGGGAAAACAAGAATTGTGTGTATAAATATTTTGATGATTTTAAATTTCCGACAATAGAGAAAGCTTTTGTGCCACCTCTCCCTAAAGGTTTCCCAACAAAATGATGAAACATATATATTTATGTAGAGGTGTTGTGGTCTAGTGGATAAGTCACCGGACTGCAGATCACAAGGTTCGGGGTTCGATTCCCACCACGGCACTAACGTCCTTTGGCAAGACTCTAATCTACATCTGCCACTCTCCACCCAGGTGTAAATGGGTATACCTGATATGCTTGAGCGCTAGTTACTTTGGCGGCTCGGCTATAACCGGGGTAATGATGTCTAAGCACCATGAGCGTCACTGCGTGATGGCTATGAGTGCTAATATAAGTGGCCATTATTATTTCAAGGGTAATAGGAAGGAATATTCTCTACCTCATGACGATGCATTGCAATAGTGTTTTCGTATTTTTTCCCCTCAACGGATGAGCTGACATATTGAACAAGAATGCCTATATATCAGTGCGTCCCAGGAAAGACGAAACCGAGATTTGTCGATGTTTAATCATATCTTAATCACAATTTTGATTAATAAATGACACATATTAAAGCTTGGAACCTCTTCTTTCATTTGATGCCATTAATATGATACATACTTCACGTATAAGTGAATAAAGACAATTTGTTGTTCAAAGATTTTTTTTCGATAGAAACTCCTCCAGCCACATTTAACATTGTAATGTTAAATGTGACTGGAGGAGATTATATCGAAAACAAATCTTTAAACATCCATTATTGGGGGTAAAGAAGTCGGCTGGGGGGGGGGGGGCTTCGTCGCCCCTGCCCTTTAGTAACTCTAATGCTCTAAATAGATGATATGAAAATTATGAACGAAGAACATTAAGACTACTTTTTTATCTTGTAGGATTCATACTAAATCCATACCTGGACTTTCATTTTCACCGTGGTAGTTGTCCTGTGACGGGTAGTTGTAAACCGTCCTAGCTCTGAGAATCGAGCCTTCCCGGCATTGGTATTTTCCGCTATCCTGTTGTTGTGTGCATTCGTACACTCGATCACCACCCACTTTGGGGCAAAGGGAGCAGCGCCTGCATCGTTGCGATACCGTGTCGAAATAGTAGCCTAAACATCGAAGACAGAATAAAAATATTAATAAGTTCTTATAGATGTACATGTACAACAAAAGACATTCATTAATATTTATAGACTGAAACGTGGCAAGATTATTGAAATCCTATGAGTCATAATTTTTTTCTTATAATGAAAGCTCGAATCCATCACTCATTTTTTTTTTTTTTGATTCAGAGAACGAGTGTAAAATCATGATCATGATAAAACCGAATATTATCATGACGGTATTTTATTGAAGGTTACCTTTTGGAACTTCACATAAGAATGATAATAATATTGTCCATTTATATAGCGCAGCCACTGTACAATTATACTCTACTGCAAATTAATAATCATATTATTAATATAGTTTTAGCCGAGCTGCCATGATAAGGCGCTAAAGCATTCAAGGAATTTCTTCCTACCGGGTACCCATTTACTTCACCTAGGTGGAGAGTGGCAAATGTAGATTAATATCTTGCTGGTAACGTATCTACTAGACCACGACACCTCTACATCTCAAAATTAATTCAAACTTCTAAAACAACGTATTTGAAATTAATGGAATAGGAAGGAAACCTCAGTATCTTCGAGCGAGGTATACTGTTAGGTGAATCTCTCTCTCTCTCTCTCTCTTGTAAAATATTGAAGAGCGCCATCAAAGCCAAAAGGGGGATATTATTTCTTCTACATATTTTTTTCTCACAAAAATATGAAATGAATCACAATCAGTCAATTCGTAATTATATCAATTTGCATGACGACGTTATTAATCAGTAAAGAATCTGCAATTTCATTTTGATCATTTAGACTATAAGCTTAATACTATATTATTGGAATTCATATATATGTACACTTGCTTTCAGTGGCGTAGCCAAGATTTTTTGCAATAGGGGGGCAGATTTGAAGGATCCAACCGCGTAGCGAGAATTTAATTAAAGGGGGAGGCGGTTGTAATGGTGATGAGCACGCAAAGCGTGCTCCGGGGGGTGCAGGAGGGGGGGGGGGGTTCCCCCTCCCGTTCGAAGAGCGAAAGCTCTGACGTTTTATAGCAAATTTTAGAGAAAGTCCGTAGCACCGTTTTTTAAGGCGGAAAGTAAGTTTGACGCCCGGACTGCTTTTCAATCATTTGGACGCAATACTGCACTGTATGTATTAGGGATGGGTGCAGGAAAGCTCCGGCGTTTTATAAATTGAGAGAAAGATAACGGCTCTTGGCACCTTTTTTATTGGCGAAAAGTTAGTTCGACATCCGGACTGCTTTTCAATTATTTGGACGCAATACTGCACTGGATGTAACAGGGATGGGTGCAGGAGTTTCCCCTTCCCGCGCGAAAGCTCTGACATTATTTTTATAGAAAATTTGAGAGAAAGGTAGCGGCCCGTAGCACCTTTTTTAGGAGGAAAGTTAGTTCGACGCCCGGACTGCTTTCCAATTATTTGGATGCAATAGTGCACTGTATGTAACAGGGGTGGGTGCAGGAAAGCTCTGACGTTTTATCAAATTTGAGAGAAAGATAACTGCTCGTAGTACCTTTTTTAGGCGGAAAGTTAGTTCGACGTCCGGACTGCTTTCAATAATGTGGACGCAATACTGCACTCTTTGTAACAGGGTTGGGAGCAGGATTTTTCCCCTTCCCGCGCGAAGCGCGAAAGCTCTGACATTTTATAGCAAATTTGAGAGAAAGGTAGTTGCCCGTAGCACCTCTTTTAGGAGGAAAGTTTGTTCGACGCCCGGACTGCTTTCCAATTATTTGAATGCAATACTGCAATGTATGTAACAGGGATGGGTGCAGGAAAGCTCTGACGTTTTATCAAATTTGAGAAAAAGATAACGGCTCGTAGCATCTGTTTTTTAGGCGGAAAGTTAGTTCGACGCCCGGACTGCTTTTCAGTTATTTTTACGCAATACTGCACTGTGTGTATTGGGGATGGGTGCAGGAATGCTCTGACGCTTTTCAAATTTGAGAGAAAGATAACGGCTCGTAGTACCCTTTTTAGGCGGAAAGTTAGTTCGACGTCCAGACTGCTTTCAATTATTTGGACGCAATACTGCAATGTATGTAACAGGGGTGTGTGCAGGAGTTACCCCCTTCCCGCGTGAAGCGCGAAAGCTCTGACATTTTATACCAAATTTTGAGAGAAAGATAACGGCTCGTGGCATCTTTTTTTAGGCGGAAAGTTTGTTCGACGCCCGGACTGCTTTTCAGTTATTCGGACGCAATACTGCAATGTATGTAACAGGGGTGGGTGCAGAGATGGGGGATTTTCCCCCTTCCCTCGCGTAGCGCGAAAGCTCTGACGTTTTAGCAAATTTGAGAGTAAGATATCGGCTCGTAGCAAACAATTTTTAGGCGGACAGTTCTAGTTCGACGCCGTGACTGCTTTTCAATTATCTGGACGCAATATTACACCGTATGTAACAGGGGGGGAGGGGGGGGGGGGAGAGTTATTTCCCCCTTCCCGCTAAAACTTTGACGTTTTAGCAAATTTTGTGAGGAAGATAACGGCTCGTAGCGCCTTTTTAGGCTTTTTTTTCTTTCACTTCCCCCGCCTTTTTTTAGGGGCCGAATAAACGTAGAAGAAAACAAAATGTCTTGTGTGTGTGTGTGTGTACTTGGGTTTTTACAGACGTGTATCAATCAATCCATCTTCGTTAAATAAAGCAAGGAGTGCTGTGATAACTCCTTGGTTAAAGACAGAGAGTACAGTTTCTTACCTGTAAGGCATTTGGTCCTGCACAAAGTGTCTTTCTTTGGCGTGCAGGCATCATTTAGCTGATGTCTACTGCACACTGTACAGGGCTTACAAGATGGCAGAGAGGTCCACCTATCGGAGTAGGTATCTGTTTCACAAAATTGACAAGAATACATAATGATAAAAGCGAATTATGTGATTTATTATTACGTTATGTATAAAAATCTAATCTTAATGACTGATATAATGACATATATTTCATACCGATGAAGAAGGTGTTGAAAGGGAGTTTCTTCAGGTTTGGGCAAATAGACAGTTCTGGACTAAGAATGACATTAACCCCCTCTATTATTTACCGATAAAATGTGTAATGTAAAATACGCCATCGAAATCTCGATATACTGATAGGGCAGAAAGGGGCGAACATTTTAATTCTTATAGAATCAACATCGGGACTCCCGCCGGTCCTCTCTTATTTCTACAACTTCTCTCTGAAATAGATTTCATCGAGAGTCTTGCCGCCCCTCCCAAGGGCCTAAGGTGGAAATTTCCCTTCGGAATTCTACTATTTCAAAGTTTTTGAAGTCTCGGTGCAGGAGCCCTCAGAGGTTTTGACCCCCTGGTACCATCATGATTGGAGGGGGTGGCTCAGCTATCCCTTCTTTGGCTACGCCAGTGATTTGAAAAGAAATTAACAATTTCTTACTCAAGATCATAGGTGTAGCTAGTGGGCACAATGGGGCCATGCCCTCCCTCTTGTTCATCCGCTTTAAAAAGATCATCCTTGGAACTTAGGGATCAGGACCTTAAACTTTACCCCTACCCTGAGTGTTTGAAGTTCACCCCCCCCCCCCCCTCTATTCGACAAATCTGTCTACGCCATTGTTCTTACTTTTGGGACATGAAGCACATGTGGCATCATGGGTGGCATTGCAACTTCTCATCTGATAGTGACCCGGAGAACATCTAGAACATGGCATGCATGGATACACACCGGTCGTCATCAGTGCTTCGGCGTAGTATCCAGGCTCACACATCGCTAAATCCTGAAAAATATGAAATTAACAATTCAGATGTGATTATTCAGAAGTCCTTTTTTTTTGGGGGGGGGGGGGAGGGGATTGAACAAAAAATCGCTTTACTTTTGTTTCGGTTTTTAGTCGTCAACCGACTTTATTGCACCAACAAACTTCACCTTAGCAACTAGTGCTGTGGCGATTATTGTTCCGCTGTCAATATCCCACAATAACCGATTTTTTTTTACTGCAACCCTGAACCAATGTTATATACCTAACCCTAACCCTTACTCCAACCTAAACCCAAATGCAACACACACCCCAGTCCTATATATTTGACGAATAAGTCGTGAGCAACTGTCGTCGGAGACACCTATAAGATTGGAGATGAGGGCATAACCCCCCCCCCCCCCCCCCCACTTCCTTCTTTTGAAGGCCCGAAAAGAGAAATCAATATAATAAGCAGTAAGTCTACACTGCAGGAAGGAATGCCTTGCCACTCTTAATGGGATTACGCCTCTCTTATTTCTGGGTACGTCACTATACATGCGAATCAATTATCGTATGTAAAAATGACCCTAAAGACATAAAAGAAGCATCGATGTATGCGCTGAAAACCAATTATGAAATTAATCGTTTGTCACGAGCTTCGAATTTTCTAGCCAACTTTTCCATGTTAGGACTGCTTTCCAATTTACTACACCAATCAACAAAGAGAGACAGAGAGACAGAGAGACAGAGAGACAGAAAGACAGAGAGACATGGAGAGACAGAGAGACAGAAAGACAGAGAGACATGGAGAGAAGAAAAGACTGAAAAGTGAGGTCACGTTTGACTAAAGGTTTTCAAAACCGAAGCATCACGAGTCTGCAATTTCAAATAATTATGACTGCATGGAAGTAAACATAAACTTCACGAGAGTGAGGATTGGCGGACTCGTCGACGTTGTAGCTTCTGTCCCATGGTGTCTGCATCGACAAACGTCTCGCAAAAAGTAAATACAACCCCTTCCACCAAAGCTCTGGCTATGTCCATGCCTGTCAGGTCGGATATAATGAATGTTGACCTGGGTGAATGGCCTCATGAACAAATAACGGATTTTCTAAACATGTTGCTGAGATCATTGCCGAGTATATCTTTTACCAGGGGCAGATCCCAAATAATTAGAAGGGGGTTGAATCAGGTTCTCTCTATTTTAAACCTGACTTGATTATTCTTAGAATTACTCCCAGATTTGTTGAGTTGGGAGTAGATTAATTTTATTCTCTACATAGGCTATTTTCCTTTCTCCTTCAAGGGGGAAGGGGGTGGGTCTCCTTCACCCGCACATTATTTTACATTACTATAAAATTTAGGCCTATATGGCAAAGTCCAGGAGTAAGACAAAAATTATTTATTGCATTATTATGTATGATATTTTAAACATACGGTGTGCCTTAATAAATAATTTGCTTGTACCATGCTCAGTCTTGCTTGCCTTTTATAAATGGACAAGCTGACAATAAATTTATTAGAACTGATAGTCATTATAATATGTTTTATCATATAAAATATTCTATAAAATATATTTTATTATGTGAAACTCTGACATCGGCAACAAGACTTGTCTCTATCTTTAAAAAGTCTGATTTAAATTAATTTCCGCATTCTTGTAACAAATGTCACTTGTTATTCAATGCAGCAGAGGGTCTATAACTTCAATTTTTAAACTAAAACTATAAATCGCGATAATTATCATGGATTTCACTGTAAAAAAAAAAAAAAAAAAAACCCCTTCGCAATATGTCCATTACCGCTGTAAAAGATACGTTACGCCGTGGGATAAATACCAGGAAAAGGGAAGAGTTTCACTTATAACGTATCATGGAGAATGATATATAGCTTTTCTAGTAAACGATTTTCGGACAGAAACAGAGACATGCATTCGGTTGCATATTCCAAGAAATTAAGTTGTATGGGGAAGATGAGGGGAAACGAATGGCTTTATGAAACTTTTGAAAGGAACAGATTTTTTTTTTTTTGTTCTTTGATTACTTTTGCCAATACAGATTACATTATTCGATTTTTTATTACATTCTACATGAGTATAAGTTGACCACAACGTTTGTGTCGCTATTAGCTAATCAATACAACTTTCAAATACAACTTTCATGCATACGTCCTACATGGTTTAAGTGCCGAAGGTAATAGGAGTACATTATCTCCGAATTTCCCTTAAGTGCCATTAATCTTTGCTCATCGCAAAAAACACCACTTATAATTATGATAAAGCACCAATCGTAATCGCAATTACATTTACGCGGGCGGAACATATTTTTGTTTCTAGCTGATAATGCTCGAATCACAATATGGACGTATTATGATTCGTTAAATTAATTTATCTGACTTCTTGAGCCATGCATAATATCAAATTGCTTAAATAATTCTATAATTTATCCAAGTTAGGAAGAAAATTTACATGAAAATCGCAGATGCAATCTGAAATATAAATTCAATCGTAGCTAAAATTTTCTGTTGTTTATCCTCAGAATGTCCTCTGTAATCCTTTCCCCTACAGCCAGCCTGTGACATAGGCCTAAATGGGCCTAAGTCTCAAGTTAGATCAGCCATACGTCCCATTGGTCCTATATCAAATTGGTCCTACATAATCCAAACTTTATCACTCACCGCAACCCGTACCCTAAAATTATAAATGGCAGAGGATTAATGGGACGAAATGCTAACGTCTTACTGGTCATACGTATTATCAAGCTATACCTAATTAAACCTAATCACACGAAGGAGCATAATTATGGACATACGACCCCAGATACGCGCCCGATATCTTACCCAAGAGTCATTGCAGGGACAATTTTTAAAACTCATTTTAAGAATATGAATGACAGCATTACGTCACTGGCGGAGAGTAGGCCTATAAGGGAAACCCCTCCTGAAATCCCTGCGCTATAATAATAGAGGAACTGATCAATAATTGGCCGACATTTAGCTTATGTATAATAGTAGAATGTCGTATCGTCTGACACAGGATATGATACAAAAGCTTTTGGTATACAAATTATTCATAAAAGCGTATAGAAAATTGATCGGTTAAATACCTAGAAGTATTATGTTATTCCACTTCCCTTTCTGATAGGGCAGCGGAATATCATTCTAGTTCACGATCTATTCCATATCTAAATATTAGTTGCAATTTCGTTTTGTAATGAGCAATAACATATTAAAGTGACAGTAAACTGAAGCTCCTAATGGCGCCATCTTTCAACAGGATTTGAGTGTCTGTGCCTCTAATTTTCCCACCATGCCCCATTCTAGTTTGTAGAAGATGTATCTGTAGGCAATTTTCCACACGTGCCTCTTTTCAAAACAGCTGTTTGTCGAAATTCAAAATAAAAATGCAATTAATTTTCAAATTATAATCTCAATTTAGCAGTTACTGTAAGGTGGCCCTGTTCAAGTTTTGGTAGTTTAATGCCATTTTAAAATGCAAACATCGAGCATGGAAATATTTTTTTTTCTTTTTGGACTTATTAGTATTCTGTTATTACATGTTGTATTATATAATGTTATTATGTATTCAGTGACGAATCCAGGGTGGTATTCTGAGATTTATTTTATCTTGATTTTAGTGAAAAGATTTTAATTGTCATAACAAATTTGAAACTGCAACATTTCATTGTTTGCGCAGATGAATTCCGCGTACGCAGCCACTTTTGCGCAGTCATTAACCAATGATGCGCCATAATATAAGCGTACATTTTGTTATGACAATTAAAATTATTTCACTAAAATCAAGATAAAATAAATCTCAGAACACCACCCCAGGAAGGAGAGGAGAAAGACAGAGGCGTAATAAAACGTCATAAATGAAGAGAATAAGAAAACAAAAGAGGAGAAGCTCGAAAAGGGAGAAAGCTCCATGGAAACTCGCACAACCATGGTAAAAAAAGCTGAGAGAGAGAGAGAGAGAGAATGCCGTAAATCACGTCACAAAGAAACAAAGGAATATATATATACATATATATATTCAGTGGTAAAATACGTTATTCACTGATACTAGAAATGATCTTATTCAGAGAGGATTAAGAAAGGATGCTTACATGCATGTACATATTGTATTTACATTCCTCTACCATTTTCTCTATGTTTCTGTTTCTGACTCTCTCTCTCTCTCTCGCTCTGTCTCCGGAAATTAAGTTATAGTTCTTTTGAACTTCTAAACCGAATCATCAAATAAATTATACAATTTAATGAGTCGTCAAGAGCATATATGCTTTAAATAGCGGTACAACTTCCCCGAGACAATACAAACTGAAATAATATTCTTTGGAGACGTGTTTATTGCTACAAACGAGTATAATGTCTAAACAGTCATGATCCTAAGGTCTCCTCTGCCGATGATCCGGTGACCTAACCACAGTCGTGTTTAAGCAGATATTTTCCACGTCTTTTAATACCATCCATGGTCCTCTCAATCTCCATGGCTTAATTCTTTAGTCAGGTTTAACTTTAATCCCGTTTCTCTGTGTTGTTGAATCTAAGGCCGTGTTGTTTATCGCACCGAGACACCTCACAGCCGGGGCGTTGCACCAACTTTCCACCTTAAAAAAATATTACGAGCCGTCATCATTCTCTCATATTTGCTGTAAAACGTCAGAGCTTTCGCGCTTCGCGAGGGAGGGGGAAACTCCCCCTCCCTGCACACACCCTTGGGGAGCACCCTTTACGTGCTCATCACCAATTTCGCACTCTTTGCGTGCCCCACAACCGCCCCCTAATGAAATCGTGGTTATGCGGTTGGAACCTTCACGCCTGCCCCTCCCCCTAGGCTTATTGAAAAATCCTGGCTACGCCTGTGGCAGTAACAAGGTAAAATCAGACATGTACACGGCCCTTACACTGTCACTTTTGAACTTCAAAGTCAGTTTATTGGTACATATTTGACCCAAGTTTCATTAAAAACCAATCAGCAGCTCTGAAGTTCTACCTGTAATCAGAAATAACATATTGACGTATACAAACGCACAGTATGAATGCAAGGATACTTTTGGACACCTGCATGGACAAACCGCCAAAAACATGAAAACATGAAAACAAAGATGCCAATGGATTATAACAGTGCCCCTCCCCCACATCCAGCATACTTGAACATATTTTAGTAATACTATCAACCCTGTTACCCAACCATAAATATGATTTATTTTCATACCTCTATTTTGACATAATATGAAAACGTTTTCTCATAGTACAACATTGTCTGTGAAAGAGATTTAAATCAGTGAGTGATAAATGATGTGAATGAACGAAAATGAGAATATGTTCTGGCCATGGACCTGCATTAGATGAATCATTAAAGTTAATTTGTAAGTAGTATTTTCACCTTATAGGTTAAACATTGTAACTTTTGCTTGTAAGATTTCACATAATAGAGTTAAATCTTGTTTGATAACAAATAAAAAATCACATCAAAAAACATTATTCGCAAAGCCTAAAGTTTTTGGAAGTGAAGTGAATTAGTAAAAACATTCGCAAAATCCGGGTTAATTCTCTTTTCCATTTAAGATTTGTCTGAACAGTAGGATTTTGTTGGGTTTGTAGGGGTAATGGAATTATGAAAGCATTTGTCAGCATTGTTGTGCCTTTCAATGACTATATGTGCAAATTTGCCATTATTTTCATTTGAAAAATCAGTTTTAAAACATAATCATTGTATATAATACACAAGTCTATGGGGATGATTTAAAGCAGTGATCTTTTTTTTTTAATAGAGGTGATTTAAATCGCGATTTAAATCCGCCAACCCTGGAAAAAGTCGATATAGACTTGGACAATAATTATAAGGGGGTGGATTGGGTAATTTCAAAATAACAAGATCCGACGGGAGATATAATAACTCTTGCGATGCATTCAGAGCTGCAAAGGAAAGAAAGGGGGACTGGTGAGCGTCAACTTTGGAAAAGGTAGACCCGTATTTTTTTGGTCTCGCCAGCTTCTCGAAAAGTTGCTCAGTGGGGGGGGGGGGGGGTTTGAGGGTCCAGTTTCCCTCCATAATTCCCTGACAAGCAAAAAAAAAAAAAAAAAAAAAAAAAAGTCAAGGGGGGGGGGTGGGGGCACAATCGAGAAAATGGCGGATCGTCTATGGTCAAAATGCATACTTTTCTTCCAAAGGGGGGGGGGGGGGGGCACGGGCCGGAAGTGCCCCCCTGGATCCGCCAATGCAAGGCAAGAATGTTGAAAACGGGCAGGGGGAGGGCAGAATTTTTATTCTTGTCCTCGTCCTCCTCCCCGAAGATGATTTTTTTTAACACCATCAATCCGGCTCTGCAGGATCCGCCTTTGGGTGGGAGGTGGGGGCGTATGTAGAATCATCAAGTACATCCGAGACAGACACCGCTGATCTTACCAAAAAAGGAACATGAGCAACATGTAAGCAACATGAGGTTTAGAAATAATTATATAATGCTGTCCGTACAATGTTATGTTACAGGTAAAAATGGAAATCTTGGATACATGAAATAATGTCCTAATTGCTAATCAAACCGATACAGCGCAGTCACTTAAAAAAAAAAACTTGGAAATGTCCAGTTAAAAGAATAAAAATGAAACAAAATTCCTTTTTCTTGTATAACTATGGGATACGTACAATGGATGATGTTCAAATAAGAACATGTAATAAAATGCCTAAAAATTTGTTTACAAACATGTAATAACGTTTGTCAAAATTCCATCAAGTTGGGCAATAAGCTTGCCTTCATGAGAAGAGACTGATTTAACACTGCTAAACTCATTTCAATAATTGGCAGTAAAATTGAGATCTTCCCACTCATGTTAGGGGATCAGAAGACTGTCAATTGTTTAACCCTAAAAGGTCTGGGGGCATCATACCCCCCTCCCACCAATTTTTCGATTTCTTTCAGATTGTTGAAGATCTCGCCCCGCGGCTTCGTGACTCTTTTCTTGTGTCGTGCGTATCTTTTGATATCAAATTTGCGTATAAACCTTCGGCGGTTATGGTTTTACGTGACATTTTAACATCACATGTCGATAAACAGTGATTAAAAAAAAGGACCGATTCGAATTCGTTTATATGTAAAACGCATAGGTTTTTTTTTTTTTTTTTTTTTTTTTGGGGGGGGGAGGGGGTTCTAACAGTTCTATCTCTTTTTACTTATACTCCATCATCTATCATCCATCTATGTTTGAACAATTAAAACCTGAAATGAAGCTGAAAATAACTTTTCTGAGTGTAACAAATTACAAAACAATAGAAAACAACTGAATAAAACAATAATTAACATAATAAATATATTTCTATAGAAATTAAAAAACACAAAAGAAAAATTAATTAATTCATGCATATAATTTGCATACATTAACAATGTAATTTGTACAACTACATACTAAATAACTTCCTTCCTCATGTTTCACAAATGGGGAGAGCATTGGAGGTCCATATTGACAAAAATATTCGAAAAATTAAAAAAAAAAAAATTATATTTGCTTAATTAATTAGCATTTATTTCTAAAAAATGGTAATTTAATAGAAATTAACTATCTTGTCCGTAACATCATAAACTAAGTGCACACCAAATTTGGTAACGATCGAACATAGTATAGCCAAGATCTTATGCCGAGGCATGATGCCTCCCCCACCCCCCCCCCCCGTCTTCAAACATTCTGAAACAGCCCAGTCTTTTTAGTGTTTAAAGGTTTACTATAATACACGTTAGTAAACGAATATGCCGAAAGATTTGTTTACAAATTATAATACACGTGTTTTCTTTTTTCTTATTGCATAATAAATATATTATCAAATGTATTGTTTTCTTGAAGATTTTGAAAAGGAAATACATTTTACAGAATCACAAAAAGGGGGAGGGGTGAATATTAAAAATCAAAGGGGTGGGGCGTAGGAGAGAACGAGATAAAAATAGAAATTAAAGTCATATAGCGGTAGAGAGAACACAAGAGCGCGCAATAATTTAAGATAAAGGCATTGATGAGAAGAGAAGGGAATGTTAATCGACCCGGGGAATCCCACGCTTTGAGAAAAATAAAGACTGGAGACAGAATTTTAAATGATTGATTGATGGCAACATCAGGTCCAGAAATTAATTGTTAAAAAAAAAAGTGTTGGCTGAAATAAGCTGGCTTTATGGCGGATGTAGTAAGATATATATTTACACGTTACAAACTATACTCTGTCCAACAAGCCGCAGACTGAATATAAAGGGAGGGATTAACAATGAAGAGAAAGGGGGCGGAAAGGGAGGCAAAGGCAGAGAGATATATAGAGGCAGACATAAAGAGAGTGAGAAAGATAGAGAGAGAGGGAGACAGAGAATAATAGAAAGAGGGGGGGGGGAGACAGAGAGAGACCGCGGTCGCGGGGAATTCCACCTTCTATTTATAGCTCAAATAATCCCCGGTGCACCTGGGGAGGGTCCGGTGATAATGATATATCCAGGGCATCTGGCCCGAACTTGACGGGCGCCATTGTATTGCTACATACTGTATCATTAATGTAGTGTACACGGTGTTAAAGTTTTATATAAGAAGTATAATGACAGCATTAAGAGTGTTGTACATGAAAAGAATTAATATATAATGATTATGATTATAATGATGATGACAATTTTAATGGTAGAAATTACAATAATAATAGTAATGATGATGATGATAATGATAACAATAATAATTATAATAATGACAATAATAATGATAACGATAATCACAATATATTCTTCAAATTAATATCTACACAAATTGCATACATTGTGTGCGGGCTTGCCAGTATCCGATCACCGGGGTAATAATAATAAAGCGCTTAGAGACATCATCGATGTATCAGGCGCTATATAAAAGCGGAATATTATTATATTATTATGACTGTTTAATTCAATGTTACTCTAAAGTTCATTGTGCTATATGATGATGGTTGTATAGAGGCAAATATAAATGTATTCAATATAGAAAGTTTGGCAAAAATGTAATTTTCCATGAGCTGTTTCAAAACTGAAATATACGAAACCGAAACCATGAAATTACAGGGGCCTTATTTATATTTGTAAGTCTAGTGTTATGTGACGTACAATTCATTCAAGATAATTATAAAACTGAAATAATCTATGAAAGGTTGATGGACTGAAATTTGGAGGTAAATGATTATGCTATCTACCGCCACACCCCACCCCCACGCACACACACACACACCCACACACACACATTCTTGTATTGCTTTATTTCCGAGGACAAGTATCGTTCTTCCGTCCTCGGACAGTCGACGAAATAAGGCATAAATTCATTGTTCGACGTTCGAATACTATATTGTCCGGCTTCCGAGGACCATTGTTCTCATGATTTTTTTTTGTTCTCTGTCCGAAAATGTTCTCGGAGATACGGCTAAACACGCCCACACACACACACACACACACACACACACACACACACGTGTATCATTATACGAAATTTACACAGAAATCGAAGAATTTTCCCTTTTTTACACACAAAACGATCAACGTTTGAGACGAAAAGTTCCAACGTTCCTGTTAAAAGGGTTTAAGATTGATTTATGCTCGATACAAACACCGGTTGTTTTTTTTTTTTTTTTTGCTCTATAAAAAGGAAACTAGTATTTTTAACAACATTTATGTATACAATAGTTTTCATAATCATATTTCAACGGCCGCAGACTCATCATCTCAAGACTCAAGTACAAGGCAAAATATTTGTTTCCCACAAAACAGAAACAAACAAGTCAATTCGAAAAAACGTGATGTTCTTACACATCCTTGTAAAGCTCCTTGTAAAGACTTGCCAAACGATTTCTAAGAACGCGCCGGAAGGTACTTCACATTTTCAAGAACTATCTTTCACATGCTGAAAACGATTTATTAAATAGATTCAATGAAACGATACCAAAAAGGACTATTTGTTCAGTTTGTATTTTTTAATTGTTATTCCAAATGATTTGATCAAAGTAAATCAAATCATGGAACGTGAATAAGGAGATGATCATTTCTGAGAGGAGAAATACATATAAAATCAAAATATGCGGAACGGAAACCAAAAGCATCGATTTGATCTTTATTTGAAGAAATTTGCTTTGCTTATCATAGTCACATATTTTGAATATTTTTTAAAAAATATAAATAAAGCAGTTTCGTTGAATTTGATTAATGTGGAAACTGGAAAGAGTTCCGAAGAAATAAAACTTACCCGAATTTCATTTTGTGATTTCTGTTATACTCTGTCTATAAATTCCTAAAATTTACTGATTCAGTGCATAATGTTTGGATTGGTTCATTTACCTGTATTTCGTATTTACGACTTGGATGCTAAATGTTCATATTTATCCATTTCATCCATTGCATGTTTTGTGTTGTAAACATGGCAGTATTAGCCTTCCTTTTACAATCATGTACCATATTGTTTAAAAACCAAATTGAATGGAATGGAATGAAATGGAATAATGTGTGATCAAGGACTTACAAGGTCTGGGTGTTATCAATGATTATAACAATCAGCCTCACTTGTTTACTCTTGTTCTATGTTTAAAGGAGATGTGCGCCCCGCCGCCATAAGATGTGACTATACCCCTCCCTCTACGCCATTTGACACGTCATGATTTCTCCATGTTTCAAAATGGGCTGACAGCATTCATTAGTTACAAGTGATGTTGGACAATGACAATATTGTGCGTATAATGAGTTCAGACTATAAAGACCGATTGGATTCCACATCACAAGCCAGACTGCACGATTGTCAAAGCAACATAAAACAAATATTGAAAGTTTAACAAAGCGAACTATGAAAGTGCGGTTTCCCCCTTGGCTCGGGGGTGTGGTGTTGGGTAATTTCAGGCGGAATTCCCCGTAACTACTACTAGTACTATATCTCTACGAAACTGTACGTATGGTTGACAAGCGGGAATTTATTTCAGTATCGGGTCCTATACGTGTAAATGTCGCAACTATCAGATACATATTAATTTTTGTTATAATCATAGCAATGAAAGGTCACTGGCTCCAGATCGCCTGCATGGTCACATTTTCTTAATCAGATTCTAGTAATTCTGACTACTATCTAAAAAAAAAAAAGAGTGAATTTTCACTCTATTTTCACTCCCCAAGGAGTCACGTCAGTGATCACTTGTTTAGGAGTGAATATTGAGTGAATATCGAGTGCTCTCTAAAAAGAAAAGAGTGCTTTTCACTCTATTTTCAGTCCATTTTCACTCGCCCGGGGAGTCACGTCAGTGATCACTCGATTTTTTTTTTAGAGAGTAGGATGCTGATCATTTTGACTATCGGACTCTGTTCACCTCAAACCCGAAGCTGGTAGATTTGACTGGAATAGGGCCCGTGGGAATAGTAGAATCTAATCAGATTTGACTTGATTCTAGTCATAATATTTGATTAGATTGGTTTTACAGTGGGGGATATTTTTGCAGGGTCGCCTGTCTAGGATGTAAAGTGAAGGCAGAGAAGTTTCTGACAAGCAAAACAAAGGTGAGAGGGGAGGTGCACCAACTCTTGGAGTTGTGTAGTCAGTATGCCACTTGGATTGTAAAAGGATGGAACGGGTCGGGTGTGCCCCCCCCCCCCCAATTATAGGCCAATATGATACACTAGCGAAGCCCCCTCCTTAATTTTTTTGAACCCTATCTGGCTTTCCTGAAGTGGAAAAAAAAATCATTATTTTCCGTTTTGTCAGACAATTTTCTTGGGGGATTGCTCCCCCCCCCCCCCCACTTCACAGAATCCTCGATCCACCCCTTTCTGCCAGTATTGGAGAGTGGATAGCTCACATTCTTCACTTGAGAAAGATATTGTAGTTTATAAATACATCGTTTAGCTTCAATTTCTTTCACTTTCAACCGGACTATCACTTTAACAAGCCCACAAAACATCAATCTAATCACTTGTCACGGAAAAACAAAAGTAAAATAATATTTCACTCACATTGCATCAGATAAGCAATCTCTCCCATCGTGTCCATTAATTTAAAAAAACCCATATGATAGAGACATTTTCTGTTTGAACAAATAGAGATATTTCGATATATCATATGCAGGGGCGGATCGGAGAGGAAAAAAAAGACACCTAAAAATGCTGATGATCTTCTTTTTTTTTTCTTGTCAGATAAGTTTGGAGTAAAAAAGACATTTTTTTCTTTTGTTTGTCAGCAAATTTTCTGAATATTGTGCCCCTCCCTCACAAAATCCTGGATCCGCCTCTGATCATTATGTCATGGACGAAACTGCCGAAGAAATGTTATCGTGATATTCACTATTTCACACGAGTCAACTTTATGATGATCTAATTATTTCTTTAAGAATGCCGCTTAGCGCGAGAATTTCTTTCGCCAGCCCTCCAAAAGTCGCTCAGTTGGGGGGGGGGGGGTATTATATCCATAATTCTCTGACAAAAAAAAAGTTTTTTTCCGCCAGCCCTCCATAACTCGCTCAGTTGGGGTGGGGGCGACAATTTTTTTCTCCAGCCCTTCAAAAGCTCAGTGGGGTAGGTGTAGGGGGGGGGGGGGTTTATCACATGTTTTTCTCCATAATTCTCTTACAAGCAACAACAAAACAAAAAAAACGATAACCTTTTTTGGGGGGGTCGAGTTTTCGGGGGGCAGTCTGCCCCCTCCCCCTTGCTACGCTAGTGATAAATGCTAAAATATAAAATAATTATATTCGTGAATTTTGTAATTAATTACACTGTGTAAAAAATAATTATCGAGTCTCATTACTGATTACAACTATTTGTAGGTTTATATCTAATTACAAATATGCGTAACTTTATTTGCAGTAGATCTATTTTGGACTTTGAATACGATCTGAGGACGAGATTATCAGGATCTTGTAGTTGTATAGCGAAGATTTCGATTCATATTATATGGGATAAAAGAAAAACAATCCACTGATAAAATTCTTTATAAACTGGAATTAGGAGATGAATTAGAATTAACTGTGACCATTAATTCATTTGTGATCATTAATTCATTTTTCATATCAACAAACCTTATTTATGGAACGTTGATTCTGTGATAGTAGAATGGGTAGCGGGAACTTGTACCTTACTCTCGGAATTATGTTTTGTCGAACATTATTCCAACTGCCCCCCCCCCCCCCCCCACACACACACACACCTTACCCCGAATATGGATATATACCCCCTTGTAAAACGAGATTGATTGATTGATTTTATTTTATTCAGATTCCACATTTACAATGAAATTACAACAACATGTACAAGTTACAAACACTGAAAAAAACAGAGAATACATGGATCTGTTAGACCTTTATCAAAATAAACTGATCGAATTATGAAAAGACAAAATCAATCAATTTTGATACAGCACCTGAATGATTTTTTTTGGGAAAATCCAATCAAGTTTTACTGATGTACTTATTACAAAAAGCAGAAAAAAATTGAGAATGAGGAAGATCTTAAGGGGGAACAGTGAGGACACCACTGGGGCAGACGACCAACGTCATTTAATAGAACACAGCCACAGGATGGAAATTAATTTTGAATTCTCTTACCCTCTTCTGGGCCGGCGTCATATCGCAATTTAAGAGAACCATCATTATCATGTTTAAAACTAGAAACAGCATTATTTGATGACGACACAGTTCGAAAAAGTCCTGTCCTGTAATGGGATGTACAAAACGCCGACGTTCAGATCAGTTATTGAGTTAATTAAACACGTAATATGCACAACTCGTAGAAGTCAACAAAAAAGCTTGCAATAAAGTGACGCTACTAAACGCTTGATGTCGACTGGCTATAAGCACTTCCAAAAACTGACTATTTAATTGGTCAGCTGTGGAAAACCCCACTTTTACTTGAATTGTAGAAGCCGTGAGAGATCTGTTTTCAATAAAAGTCCAGGGTTGTAATGTGCACTAGTGCGCATACATAATGTCAAGCGCTCTTCTGAGCACTATTTTTAGATACACGGGTTTTCCCATGCATACAACAAAAAATTGCGTGCCGTGCGCACTATTTGACATATATTTGTATAATGTCTGGGGAATTTCCACCGTCGATTCTTTTGAGAACGAATTATCAATTCTATTTCGTGTTTTAGTCATCTAATGAGAATGGTATACAAAAAAGGGAGTAAGAAACGGAAAAACACGCATTGCGCGTGTCTTTTTTGCATAAAAGACTCATTAATGAACAAATGAAGGGACATTATTTTGCGCCCCACCCCCTCTCTCTCTTGCTCTCCCCATCTCTTTCTATGGAGATGGTTTCTTGTCATAACTTAACTGCGGGTTGCATTCACCTGTCTTTGGAATTACTTTCTACATCTTATTATCTGATTTCATCACTGGTTTATTGCATTACATACCAGCATTATACGAGTGAGTTTCAAAGAAGCGAGGAGTTAGAAGCATCATCCTTGCAATATTTCACTGTGGTTTTCCCCACTTCGGAGAAGTCGACGATTGATAACTTGTCGTTTATTCAACGACGACAGTCATAATGATGAAATTTAGAAATTGATGATGATGATGATGATGATGTTGATGATGATGATGAAAATGAAAATGATGATGAAGATGATGATGTTGATGATGATGATGAAAATGAAAATGATGATGAAGATGATGATGATGAAGGTGGTGGTGGTGGTGATATTGAAAATGATGCCTGATCAATGATGATGACGATGATGATGATCAGTGACATAGCGTGTGTCTAGGCACTGGAGTGATGAGGGGGGGGGGGGGGGGGCGTATACCGGACTCACTCGGAAAATGAAATGATAATTTATAAGGCTACTGATTAGGGGGGTGCCAGAGGTTGTCCCTATATCCATCTCACTGTCTTGACACTTCGAACTACTTATATTGCTAAATTTAATGCATCATAGCTTCAGTAAGGGTTAGCTAAGTCCACTCTATTGTGCAATTTAGGGCCTAATTATCACCTAGCATAATGTAATCTGTACATCCACGATCATGATGTAAACAAATATTGAAAACTTTGCCAAAAGGCCAAGGCTTAGAGACGGTCAACTCTTATTTGCTGAAGGTACTTATCATCTAACATTAATGCATAAGAATAAAATAATCAACAACTGAATACATCGTAATGATCCTACGCACAACCAGTCCTTTATCTTCACTGGCATGGTCCGACACTGGCATGCACGATTTCAACTGGGGATGGGGCCTCCTGTCCGTTTGAAAATTTTGCGAGGGAGCAAAAAATGTCAGTGTATTAAAGTGAAAAAAAAATCATGTTATTTCGTCGTCAAGGTGAGCTTTAAGAAATATAACACATAGCCCAACTCGTGAAGTGATGGCCCGGTGTGACGGCTCTCCGGATATCGGCGATAGAGCAAGAGAGAACGAAAAAGAGAGGGAGGGGGGGGGGGGGCGCTGGAGCAAGAGGGAAGCGGATATGAACTGTGAGACTATGGATACTGCACATGTATAGGCCCTGCACTTTAGCTCCTCCTGACACACCCATGACACCTAGAGTTGGAGACTGAGAAAAATAGGCTAGACTCGAGACTTTACGGAATTTTGTGAAGTATCAGATAGAATCTGTGTCTGCAGACTAAGAAAGTAATAGGAACAGGGAGTGAAAGAAAACGATTGTCGTATCAGTGGCGTAGCTAGAGGTGGGGGGGGGGGGGGGTTGGCACAGGGGGCGGAAAAAGGGAAAGCGAAGGAGAAAAGGATAGAAAAAGGAAAGGGAGAATGGCACAGGCGTAGCCAGGATTTTTCAATAGGGGGGAGCAGACGTGAAGGATCCAACCGCATAGCCAGGATTTCATTTTTAGGAGTGCGAAATTGGTGATGAGCACGCAAAGTGTGCTCCCCAGTGGGTCGGTGGGTTAGGGTTAGCAAAATTGAGAGAAAAATAACAGCTTGTAGCAATTTTTTAGGCGATAAGCTATAGTTCGATGCCACGACTGCTTTTCAATCACTTGGACGCAATATTGCACTGTATGTAACAGGGGTGGGCGCAGGGAGGGGGAGTCTCCTCCGCGCAAAGCGCGAAAGCTCTGACGTTTTACAGCAAATTTGTGAGCAAGATAACGTCTCGTAGCACCCTTTTTAAGCGGAAAGTTATTTCAACGTCCTGACTGCTTTTCAGTTATTTGGACGTATAAATACTGCACAGTAACAGGGATGGGTTCAGGGAGGGGGAGTTTCCCCCTTTCCGCGCGAAGTGCGAAAGCTCTGACGTTTTAGCAAATCTGAGAAAAAGATAACAGCTTGTAGCAAATAATTTTTAAGTGGAAAGTTATAGTTCGACGCCCCGACTGCTTTTCAATTACTTGGACGCAATATTAATTGCACTGTATGTAACAGGGGTGGGTGCAGGGAGGGGGAGCTCTGACGTTTTACAGCAAATTTGAGAGAAAGATAACGGTTCGTATAGCACCTTTTTTAGGCGGAAAAGTTATTTCAACGTCCGGACTGCTTTTCAGTTATTTGGACGTATAAATACTGCAGAGTAACTGGGATCGGTGCAGGGAGGGGGAATTTCTGACATTTTAGCAAATCTGAGAGAAAGATAACAGCTTGTAGCAAACAATTTTTAAGTGGAAAGTTAAAGTTCGACGCCCCGACTGCTTTTCAATTACTTGGACTGTATGTAACAGGGGTGGGTGCAGGGAGGGGGAGTTCCCCCCCCCCCCCTCCCGCGCGAAACGCGAAAGCTCTGACGTTTATTGTATTAAACAGCCCTGGCAGCTTTTCAGTTATATTTGGACGCAATACTGCACTGTAACAGCGATGGGTGCAGGGAGGGGGAGGGGGTGTTTCCGCCTTTCCGCGCTAAGCGCAAAACCTCTGATATTTTAGCAAATTTGAGAGAAAGATAACAGCTTGTAGCAAACAATTTTTAGGCGCAAAGTTATAGTTCGACGCCCCGACTGCTTTAGAATTACTTGGACGCAATATTGCACTGTATGTAACAGGGGTGGGTGCAAGGAGAGGAGAGTTATTTCCCCCTTCCCGCGCGAAGCGCGAAAACTTTGACCTTTTAGCAAATTTTGAGAGAACGATAATGGCTTGTAGCGCCTTTTTAGTCCCTTTTCTCTCACTTCCCCCGTTTTTTCGCTCTCGGTTTTTTTTTTTTTTTAGTGGCTAAATAGCGGGGCCATGGCCCCCGGTGCCCCCTGTCTACGCCAGTGGAGAATGGAATTAAAAGTAAAAGAAAAGAAGTATATATATGACCCCTTCCCCTACCCGCCCCCTAATCAGTGGCCTCGTAAATTCGTTTATTTTGTATCCATAATTATCATAATGTATCTATAATATCCTTCCCTTGAATGAAATAATATACCACTCGCCTAATTCTGAGAAAAAACAGACAGGTAAAGGATGACAAACAGCATCATCATCGTCATTTTAATCATCAATAATATCTTATTTTTGCTTTGTTTGCAACTATGCTTCCCTTGAATGGAACAATATACCATTCGCCTAATTCAGAGAATAGTCTGACAGAGAGTAAAAACAATAAGGTAAAGGATGACAAGCAACATCATCGTCATCATTATCATCATCAAAAAGATGATTTTTATTTTGTTCGTTCTCTGTCACTCCTTTGAATGAAACAATATACCATTCACATAACTCTGAGATAATTATTTTTGATCTTGTGGGGAATACCACACCGCAAACGTTGAAAGAGCGATTTTCTTTGAAACCCGTTGAGTACCTACAAAAAGTTCCATCGTAATTTGATAAAAAGTCAAGAGACAATCTCTTAAACAGGAGAGAGACAGAAAAAAAGAGAGAGGGAGTGGAGAGAGAGAGAGAGAGAGAGAGAGGGGCGAGGGGGGGGGGGGAGAGGGAGAGGGAGAGAGAAGCGAGTGAGAGAGAAACCGCCGGGGAATACCACTCGTAATAGTACCCCTGAAAATACATGTACTCAGTGCAAGGAGTTATCACAGTTCTGTGATAACTCCTTGGTCAGGGAATTGCGGTCCAATAGTTGTAATAGTTGTGGAGAAAACTGAGGACCCCCCCCCCAAGAAAAGAACTACCGGCATCAGAATAATTCTCAACGATTGTGAACAGTTGCCGTGACATTTATGTTACACAATGTTCAATGCAGAAGAAGGTTTTTCGTCACGCAAGTCCTAAATTTGATAACAATAATTTGGAGATGCTTTTTAGTGCTTGGAAAACGGGGAAATATTACTTCCTAGGAGTTTACACATTCAGAGAGGGAAGCAAAGGGAGCCAAGCTATATACACAAAGAACGAGAGCCCCAGGGGGCACGACGCTCACCTGAGGTGGATCAATTCACATCTGGTGCATGTTCTCTCTAGCACATGAACAACATTCATTCTTCATCTATAGAGGTATCTCTATACATAATACCAAGTCTGAGCTTCCTACCAAGTTCGGTTAAATTCCAATGATGGGTTTTGAAGAAGAAGCTGAAAATGTAAAAAGATTATGGATGGCGGACAACTTGCCACACCCACCCCCCCCCCCCCCCAGTATGTTACCCCCACAGACCCCCTATAGGGCCACCCAGAAAAAAATTCATGAACAACAATCATTTTTCGTCTATAGAGGTATCTCCATACACAATACCAAATCTGAGCTATGCCTGGTTCTGGAGAAGAAGATGTTTGAAATTTACATAGCTTTTACAATTGGGGGCCCTCCCCCTGGGCCCCCCTGGGGGCCACATGTACCATTTTAGCAACTTTGGGTCCCCTACCCCTAAGGATGATTCCTACCAAGTTTGGTTGAATTCCGATCATGTGTTTTGGAGAAGAAGATCAGAATGTATATTTTGCCTGGCAGCGCCCCACCCCCCCCCCCTCCAGTATGTTACCCCCACAGGGCCCCTATAGGGCCACTCAGAGAAATTTCATGAACAACATTCATTCTTCCCTGGGGGCCACATGTACCATTTTAGCAACTTTGGGTCCCCTACCCCTAAGGATGATTCCTACCAAGTTTGGTTGAATTCCGATCAAGGGTTTCGGAGAAGATGAAAATGTAAAAAAGTTAACGGACAACAGACGACGGAAGACGGACGAATTTCCATCGCAATAGCTCACTCGAGCCTTAGGCTCAGGTGAGCTAAAAACAGATAAAATGGAAAAGAGCAGAGATGTTGCCCAGAAAGAAAAAAAAACAAATTCTCGACGATTCTCGACTCCGCGCAGTCGAAATTTATGCCTCCGCCCTTGCCAGATCAGAAATATATCGCACATTCACGTTGATTTATTTTAAATTGTGATTGAACCAGAATAAAAAGCCTATAATTACATGTTAAACTAGAAATATCACTGAAGATGATGATTAATACCCCCGCCCCGTGAGAACAGCCTTTCTTGACTTTTGATCGAAAACTGAGGAAGTAGTTCGATCCGCAAGATTTTTCCCTGATTTACTGCCATAGATATGCCGTTTCCATGGCAACGCAGATTCCGACTCATCCGAAAAATATGTCTTGCACATCTTCCCATCAAGACCAATGTGTGTACCAAATTTCATGACTTTCGGTCAAAAACTGAGGAAGTAGTTCGATCCGCAAGGTGTTTCCTTGATTTTCTGCCATAAATATGCCGTTACCATGGCAACGCAGATTCCGACTCATCCGAAAAATATGTCTTGCACATCTTCCCACCAAGACCAATGTGTGTACCAAATTTCATGACTTTCTGTCAAAAACTGAGGAAGTAGTTCGATCCGCAATGTGTTTCCTTGATTTTCTGCCATAAATATGCCGTTACCATGGCAACGCATATTCAGACTCATCCGAAAAATATGTCTTGCACATCTTCCCATCAAGACCAATGTGTGTACCAAATTTCATGACTTTCGGTCAAAAACTGAGGAAGTAGTTCGATCCAAAAGCTGCTTTCCTTGATTTTCTACATAAATATGCTGTTACCATGGCAACGCAGATTCCGACTCATCCGAAAAATATGTCTTGCACATCTTCCCATCAAGACCAATGTGTGTACCAAATTTCATGACTTTCGGTCAAAAACTGAGGAAGTAGTTCGATCCGCAATGTGTTTCCTTGATTTTCTGCCATAAATATGCCGTTACCATGGCAACGCATATTCAGACTCATCCTAAAAATATGTCTTGCACATCTTCCCATCAAGACCAATGTGTGTACATTTCATGACTTTCGGTCAAAAACTGAGGAAGTAGTTCGATCCGCAAGCTGTTTTCCTTGATTTTCTGCCATAAATATGCTGTTACCATGGCAACGCAGATTCCGACTCAACCGAAAAATATGTCTTGCACATCTTCCCACCAAGACCAATGTGTGTACCAAATTTCATGACTTTCGGTCAAAAACTGAGGAAGTAGTTCGATCCGCAAGCTGTTTTCCTTGATTTTCTGCCATAAATATGCCGTTACCATGGCAACGCAGATTCCGACTCATCCGAAAAATATGTTTTGCACATCTTCCCACCAAGACCAATGTGTGTACCAAATTTCATGACTTTCGGTCAAAAACTGAGGAAGTAGTTCGATCCGCAAGCTGTTTTCCTTGATTTTCTGCCATAAATATGCCGTTACCATGGCAACGCAGATTCCGACTCATCCAAAAAATATGTCTTGCACATCTTCCCACCAAGACCAATGTGTGTACCAAATTTCATGACTTTCGGTCAAAAACTGAGGAAGTAGTTCGATCCGCAAGCTGTTTTCCTTGATTTTCTGCCATAAATATGCCGTTACCATGGCAACGCAGATTCCGACTCATCCAAAAAATATGTCTTGCACATCTTCCCACCAAGACCAATGTGTGTACCAAATTTCATGACTTTCGGTCAAAAACTGAGGAAGTAGTTCGATCCGCAAGCTGTTTTCCTTGATTTTCTGCCATAAATATGCCGTTACCATGGCAACGCAGATTCCGACTCATCCAAAAAATATGTCTTGCACATCTTCCCACCAAGACCAATGTGTGTACCAAATTTCATGACTTTCGGTCAAAAACTGAGGAAGTAGTTAGATCCGCAAGCTGTTTTCCTTGATTTTCTGCCATAAATATGCCGTTACCATGGCAACGCAGATTCCGACTCATCCGAAAAATATGTCTTGCACATCTTCCCACCAAGACCAATGTGTGTACCAAATTTCATGACTTTCGGTCAAAAACTGAGGAAGTAGTTCGATCCGCAAGATTTGCAACGGACCGACCGACCGCCCGCCCAACCATCGACTGATTCCAGTATACCCCCTTCAAAATTCGTTTGGCGGGGGTATAATGACCTCTTTGACATTTGACCTTATGAATACAAAATAGTTGAAATATGGTGATAACAAAAGTTTTTAAAAATTCAGTTAATGGCTCAAACTGTTCTTGAAATATTGTGATAACCAGAATAAAAAGCCTCTAATTACATGTTAATTGACCTCTTTGGAATTTGACCTAGCACTTAGTTTGAAGTTTTATACATCAAATGGTTCTTGGCTTATCGCTAGAACGAGGCTAACACCTGAAATTTCAGAAATTGGCCTCTGTGACCTTGACCTTTGACCTACGTACCCCTAATCTAATCAGATCGTCTTCCTTATGGTGATACATACTAGCACCAAATTTGAAGTTCATACCTCATGTGGTTCTTTAGTTATCGCTAGAACAAGAAAGCAGGACGGACGGACGGGCGGACAACCCGAAAACATAATGCCTTCGGTGGGCGGAGGCATAAAAACCTATGGATGTGGTGAAACAAGGCAACGTCAAGTACTTTTCAAACTCTGTATAAATTACTTCCTGTCTCTCATCAGGAGCATTTTAATCCTCCAAAATAATCATCATCCTGAATGCTAGATTTTTCACCAGATGTTCACATCTAACCAGCTTCAAAATAAGAAAACAGTGCAATCTAACATTTCAAGGCAATGACACAAAATCTGTTTAAAGTGTTATGGAAAGCAATATTTCAAAGAAAACCAAACAGCAGGTGAACAAAAAAGAGAAAAAAATTTAAATGAAAATAATGGTCACTACACTGGAACCTTGTAAAGAACACTCATATAACATATAACCCCCATATAACTCCTTAGCTCTGATATAACAAGGTTTCAATATAAAGAGCTAATTACCTTGGTGCCAAGGAGTTTGTTATAACAAGGTTCCACTGTATTTTGTCTACGAGAATTTGCTAAACAGGAATATAAAATACAGGGAAAAAATGGAGGCCTTTCCATATTTAATCACTTTTCATGTTCAGCTGCTTTCATTTTAACTCGAAAATGTTCTTCTCACATTAGCCATCATCAACACTGCACTACAGTACATATGACTACTTTGAAGGCTCAACAATCATTGTGAAAAACACTAGAATAGACACCTTTTGTACATTTCAATCAAACTAAAAACCTCAGACAATGCCAATCAAATTCTTATAATATATTTCATAGATTTATTATTCAAGTATACAATTGTTCTTTAATACATCACACGAGTTGTTTTTTTTTTCCTGCTTGGTGTGAAAAGATAAGCAGAAGCCTTATGAGGGCATTTACCACAAGAGAACAAGATTCATTCTACAACTGACCAGCAAGTGTAACAATGTTGTCACAAGTACTTGACATGGGTACCAGAATGGAGAGGGAGAAGGATGATTAAATTGAATGCAATGTGAGAATAACAGAAAGAGAGAGAGAAAGAGAGAGAGAGGGGGGGGGGCATTATAAAGGCATTCAAAGCCTACATGTACATGAGAAGCACTGGAAAAATTAACAGCATTGCCATTTATCAAAGCACTTTCTTTTTTCCCCAAGAACACCAAAAATATAGTTTTGAAAGGAGCCATATATGTCTACAAAAGAACTCTCTCCATTTTAGGACATGACCAAAAACGTAACACCAAGCACAAAACATGTCCAAAGGATCAGTTCATTACAAATGTAATAAAACTCCTAAACATGTCTGACTGTGGACTACATCAAAAGTGTCTCTTCCATCCTAGATCCGCTGCTAGGCTGATTCATATCAAAGGGTTTGTTCCTCCACCTTCATTCCAGTTGACCAACAAAATGAATGAGACATAAATGATAAGACTGCACAGCTATGCCCATCACTGTCATTCAAGAGAATGTCCAGGTTTATTTGAGTTCTCCTGAGTTATTTTGGTTGCTGGGCAACAAGAGACTGAATGGCCTCATGGACTTGCTTGGTGTTGAAGCCTGTCATATCCGCACTGGCCTCGCGTCCAAATTCTGTCGACAAGAAAAATATTGCAGGTTACTTGTAAATAAATCAATTTAGAAGCAAAAGCTTATGATGTATGACTAATGAATACTGATCTGCAATAGAATAGAGTTTATGCACAATGATAGCTCATATCAAATCACAGCAGTCCGAGATACAAATATGCTTGTCTCTACAGAGAAAAAAAATGCTCTTAGGCATTAGAATAAAGTTAATAAACTGAAAGAAATTGTTTAAGGGAATAGGCATCAAAATAAAGTTAGATAAAACCACTGGTGAATTCAGGGGGTATGGGCCTGGTGGGCAAAACTGGCCTGTGCTCCCACCCCCTTTAAAGCCCACACTTGCTCATCTTAGGTCTCCCCCCCCCCAAAAAAAAAAAGATTTTAGTCCCAAAAGGCACATGAAGAATGTGATACAACACACCTGTAGCATTGTTTTCTTCTTTCTTTCTTTTTTTTTTGACAGAAATTCTTCAGAATTTTGCCATCTTTTTTTATCCTACAAAACCCTGGAACTGCCCCGAGATGAAACATTATTTACCATATCTTGCATAGACCTTGGGCTGAACTCCACTGCATTCTCTGATGAGGATAGGGAAGCGAGGATTGGCTTTCTTGATGTCTACATACTGTGTCTTCACCCATTCCCTGACAAAGACATACAAAGCATAATACAATGAAACTTGTTACAAAAAAAAGTGTTATTTACAGGTCACTATGTAAGGTGTATCCAATCCCTGAAAGAGGCATAACAAACAACAAAATTAAGTAGAACCTTGTTACAAAGAACACTTTTTAATTTTTAATAAACTATCAATATTAAAGGGAATTTAGCTGTTCCCAGTCTCAATGAATCTTAGCACAGAGTCTAAAAGGTTTGCTGGCTGGCCTTTACCTTTTTAGGGGGGTCCAGAAAGTCCGACCCTGGATAACCCGACCACCTACCCTGGACATCTCGACCCGGTCAAGTTATCCAGGGTGGGGTGCCTCGCCAGACAACTCGACCCACTTTTGTTTATCGATTTTTTTTTTTATGAACTAAATTCACTCATTTTACAATGAATTGCCATTTAAGTGGTAAAAATTATGATTAAATGTATATATTATATGTATATATACAGCAAATGTGGACTTTTTGAGTTGCAATGAAAGAATAAAAACAACTTATTTTCCCTTGCATTGAGAATAATCGATAAAGGACCGACCACCAAAGAGTCGAGGCCAGAGGTAAGTTGATTATATGCCACAATAATCATTGTAATGATAGAAAAATACAAATGTAATATATTTTTACCTTAAATATAACGGAAAAACAAAATCTGAAAAGGTGTTTAATTTTCTATTTTTTAGAACAAATAACAAAAAAACAAAAATATTAAGCCTGAGTCATATCGAATATTTCATAAAC
This sequence comes from Heliocidaris erythrogramma, assembly GCA_025617745.1. Taxonomy (NCBI): domain Eukaryota; kingdom Metazoa; phylum Echinodermata; class Echinoidea; order Camarodonta; family Echinometridae; genus Heliocidaris; species Heliocidaris erythrogramma. Next base: position 19,471,682 of record CM046867.1, read on the forward strand.
CGGGATTCCACGGCTTTGATTCGATCGAATACCGGTTAATCGATAAATGATGTGCGGTGAAAACAGAGTTGCACACAGTTGCACGCAGTGCATGCACCATACACCGGTGACCGGTCCGCTGGCATCGCGGGCATATGTATGGGCTCTCGCTGCTCGAAATTAACGATAGCCCGCTAGCCAATGGTTCGTAAAAATCACAGCGGACGAGCCAAAATCTTAAGTTTCTAGTCCGTATGGCTAACCAAAATAACACTAGTGTCGCACGAAGCGGTGCTCATTGTCGACACACCCGACAATGATTCAAATTCAAAGAATTAATAATCTTACTTTGTCTTTGGAGAGCTGAATGGAACACGTTTGTTCGATGCCAAAAAAAAAACCAATACGAAATAAACTTTTCGTCGCTCAATATAGACTCGACTTCATTCAGCGTCAGAGATCATTCAGAAGTAATTGCCAATTTGATGAGAGTGTGATATTAGTTATTGCGAATTAAGTAGGAACACTCGTACTCATGCCCATATTTATCATGTTCAATTATACAATTGTCAAATTGACAATGCAGAGAGAGTGCAAGAAAATTATCGTAAACTTCAGTTCGTAACGACAAAACGATTTTTCCATAGAGAAAGCACAGGTAAAGCGCGACGTCCTCCGCGAGCGAATTAGCGAAAGTTAGCCAACAGTTTGAACTTTGAAGTCGCCTTCACGTTCTCTGCTAGTATATATGCTGTACGTTACGGAGTTTCTTTTTTTATTTGATTTTTTCATGGTGGCTACGGTAGTCAAAAATCTGGCGGACTACAAATCGATGCACCGAATTTGCCAAAACGTATTCGGGATTCGATGTCTTCGATCGAACACCGGCTAACCAATCGATTCGACTCAGGCTTAAAAAATATAAATAAAAAAAAGGTGATCAATTTCTCATTTCTGCAGAAAAATGGAAAAAAACAATTTTTAAGAAAACAGTAAAACCAAAAAACGTTGGTTTATCATATTTTTGTTTTTAACCTTAAAAAAAATTATTAACTAACGACCGTTTTTCTGTTTGTAAAACAGAAAATTGAAACGGTTTTTACTCAATATTCTGTTTTTCCTTTTTCCGTTTCGGAATGGGAAAAACGAATTATCTCAATGTAAGTTACCTTGATTTAAACATGGTAAATCTAATTTAGAAAACAAACTTACTGATTTTACTCTAGGCCTACTAGACATGCTAGAAAGTAGAAAGTAGAATCATGAGAATACATGTCATTGGGACATTGACTAATTTTAATAATAAAATATTAATAACATAACAATAACATTAAGCTTCACTCATAGGTACATTCCTATACTTCGTGTGTATAATGTAGGCAGTCATACACCTCATCTTTTTAAAACACCACTGCACAAAAGTCACCAATATTCACTCAAAATCGGCATTTAATTTTCAAAAACCGACCCCAAAATATCCAAGAAATACAATAAATTCAACTCACCAATGTTGGAAAAGATATTTACAAAAATGAAATCCGCAATTTACTGTTGATTCTTGCGAAACGAGCTATCGGAGTCATTGTGTACATTTCCTGGTCGCCGCGGGCGCCGACATCTCCCCAAAAGAGTTTTGTCCTCAAAAATTCGGTCCCTATGGCGTACACGGAAAAGTTCCGATTTTCTGTGTGCGCGATCGTAAAGATCGATGTGCCCTTGCGATCCCGAGTTTCTTCGTGGACAAAAATTATATTGGCCGATTTTAGTCTAAGACATCGGCAGTTTGTAAACAACACGCGATCGCGAAACAAATCGGCGGGGATTTCTCCGGTTTTGGACAAGATTTTGACTTTGGATTTTGCTGAAAATATCAAAAGTTCTTCCTAACGGCCATTTGAGGTAGGAGTGAGATTTTTAAGGGCTGAATTTGAAAGCAAGTATTTAAAATATTTATCTTATTTTTTCCCCCATACCTTTAGTACATGCGACAGAAAATACCAACTATTTTACAGAAATGTACCCGGGAGTGGTATTTTCTGTCGCATGTACTAAAGGTATGGGGGGAAAATAAGATAAATATTTTAAATACTTGCTTTCAAATTCAGCCCTTAAAAATCTCACTCCTACCTCAAATGGCCGTTAGGAAGAACTTTTGATATTTACAGCAAAATCCAAAGTCAAAATCTTGTCCAAAACCGGAGAAATCCCCGCCGATTTGTTTCGCGATCGCGTGTTGTTTACAAACTGCCGATGTCTTAGACTAAAATCGGCCAATACAATTTTTGTCCACGAAGAAACTCGGGATCGCAAGGGCACATCGATCTTTACGATCGCGCACACAGAAAATCGGAACTTTTCCGTGTACGCCATAGGGACCGAATTTTTGAGGACAAAACTCTTTTGGGGAGATGTCGGCGCCCGCGGCGACCAGGAAATGTACACAATGACTCCGATAGCTCGTTTCGCGAGAATCAACAGTAAATTACGGATTTGATTTTTGAAAATATCTTTTCCAACATTGGTGAGTTGAATTTATTGTATTTCTTGGACACTCCCGGGTACATTTCTGTAAAATAGTTGGTATTTTCTGTCGCATGTACTAAAGGTATGGGGGGGAAAATAAGATAAATATTTTAAATACTTGCTTTCAAATTCAGCCCTTAAAAATCTCACTCCTACCTCAAATGGCCGTTAGGAAGAACTTTTGATATTTACAGCAAAATCCAAAGTCAAAATCTTGTCCAAAACCGAGGAAATCCCCGCCGATTTGTTTCGCGATCGCGTGTTGTTTACAAACTGCCGATGTCAATTTTTGTCCACGAAGAAACTCGGGATCGCAAGCGCACATCGATCTTTACGATCGCGCACACAGAAAATCGGAACTTTTCCGTGTACGCCATAGGGACCGAATTTTTGAGGACAAAACTCTTTTGGGGAGATGTCAGCGCCCGCGGCGACCAGGAAATGTACACAATGACTCCGATAGCTCGTTTCGCGAGAATCAACAGTAAATTGCGGATTTCATTTTTGTAAATATCTTTTCCAACATTGATGAGTTGAATTTATTGTATTTCTTGGATATTTTGGGGTCGGTTTTTGAAAATTAAATGCCGATTTTGAGTGAATATTGGTGACTTTTGTGCAGTGGTGTTTTAAAAAGATGAGGTGCATGACTGCCTACATTATACACACGAAGTATAGGAATGTACCTATGAGTGTTCTTGGATATTTTGGGGTCGGTTTTTGAAAATTAAATGCCGATTTTGAGTGAATATTGGTGACTTTTGTGCAGTGGCGTTTTAAAAAGATGAGGTGTATGACTGCCTACATTATACACACGAAGTATAGGAATGTAGCTATGAGTGGAAAATACCAACTATTTTACAGAAATGTACCCGGGAGTGTTAAGCTTTAAGTTAGTCATGTTAGTCCGTTAGTCTAGAATTCAATTACAGGAATAAAGAAATTCTTGTTCATTTTCAATTTCAGGTCAAAACCTTAACTTAGCGAAAATCATTCATAAAGTCAGACATATCAAAAATTACGGTGCGTGGATCACAACCAGACAACGGACAACAATGACATGAATGACGGATGGGACCATGGATGGGACCATACCATGCCCATGGCATGATTGTAAACACCACTTGGCAAAATTTTTTGAAGTGTCACACATTTGTCGATGGGGATGAATAAGTTTAGCATACCTAACGCCTTCACTTGTAGGAGAACGCTGACAAAGGTGAATTCTTATTTCTTTTAGATGTTGAGGGAATCTCCGAGCCACAGAAGCCATACTTTCACAGTCTTTTTGATGGAAGACTTTATCAAAAATGTCTAAATCCTTGATTCTGAAATCGGTTCCAGGCTGAATTAATTAGTGAATACTTTAGCTTGTTTTATTATGCTGAAATGTCATCTAGAAACCTTATCAGAAGTATGAAAAAATAACAAAATATATTCCATAACAATAACAATTGATTTTTCACTCAAACATGGTATTTTTAACCATTTCTTTTGATAATAACATATTTGTTTGCATCAGAGCCAGGCTAGAACAGAGTTGCATTCCCATCATCCATTTCGCGCACTGGCAGTTTTTTAATATGGCTGACAACGGTTGAATATTTTCAAGCCAATTTCGACAGGGAAATTATATTTTATGTGAGTTATATAGCATTTGTAGCCGCTTTGTCTGCCAAATTTGATTTTTATGTTCTGAACAATGAATTTGATTTTATATTTCGAACAGACACGTGCAAATTTGTTTCAGTAATCTCAATTGGTGTGTATTTACATTCACTTTTCCATTCATTTTCCCGCAGTTCATTGATTTGTAGCGGCGTTGTTACGCTAAGTGCGCCGAAGTGTGCCCGAAGAAACTTTCCGGCGCTCGCTGCGTTCTTCGTGCTGCGGCGGCGGTCGCACATACAACGACATACATGATGACATACGGCCGGTGGTGGGATTGACATGATTGATGCATGTTTTATTCAGTATGACAAGTGCACATCAAGCCATACAAGGGAAGCAATCTCCCCTACCATGCCTACGGACAAGTAGACAACAATTCATCCATTTCCACGTAGATCTCCGGCATGTCCGGTGAACCTTGCAATTGCATAAGTTGCAAAAAAAACCACTTTGGCTTTCATCAGTCATTGTCAGTTCATGCTGATGTCATAATCATTGATCATTTGATGGGCTGATTTGGACAAATGGGAGACTCTCTCCCCACCTTCTTCTTCTTCTTCTTCTTCTTCTTAATTCTTCTTCCTCCGATGTTCAGAGATCAGCGGCAAACTGAACCGCGTGTTGGTCAGGGACAGGAATTAGTTGTCAAGCTAGCTGTGATATTTTGTCTAGACGGACATGATGTATTTATAGAAGGTATCGCAGGCAGTGGGTCGTTATGCTGGCAGAGAGTGGATTTGATACAGACAATAGAGGAAGTAAAATAGTAGCAGCAAGGGCAAGGGGATTGCAAGTGGTGAAGCCTGAAGGCCTGGACGACTTCAACTGGGGGGTTGAGGGCCAGAATGTGATGGGTGAGAACTAAGCCTGAGTCATATCAAATATTTCATAATCCGGGATTCGACGGCTTTGATTCGATCGAATACCGGTGCATCGATAAATGATGGGCGGTGAAAACAGAGTTGCACACAGTTGCACGCAGTGCATGCGCCATGCACCGGTGACCGGTCCGCTGGCATCGCGGGCATATGTGTATGGGCTCTCGCTGTCAATGGCTAGTAAAAATCACAGCGGACGAGCCAAAATCTTAAGTTTCTAGTCCGTATGGCTAGCCAAAATATCACTCTAGTGTCGCACGAAGCGATGCTCATTGTCAACACACCCGACAATGATTCAAATTCAAAGAATTAATAATCTTACTTTGTCTTTGGAGAGCTAAATGGAACACGTTTGTTCGATGCAAAAAAACAAAACAATACGAAATAAACTTTTCGTCGCTCATGACTCGACTTCATTCAGCTTCAGATCATATCATTCAGAAGTAATTGCCAATTTGATGAGAGTGTGATATTAGTTATTGCGAATTAAGAAGGAACACTCGTACTCATGCCCGTATTTATCATGTTCAATTATACAATTGTCAAATTGACAATGCAGAGAGAGTGCAAGAATATTATCGTAAACTTCAGTTCGTAAAGACAAAACGATTTTTCCATAGAGAAAGCACAGGTAAAGCGCGACGTCCTCCGCGAGCGAATTAGCGAAAGTTAGCCAACAGTTTGAAGTCGCCTTCACGTTCTCTGCTAGTATACGTTATGTAGTATGTACGTTACAGAGTTTCTTTTTTATTTGCTTTTCTTCTTCTTCTTCTTCTTCTTCCAGTCTGGTACAGACCGCCGCTGTCGTATTATCGTACCTTGTGCTTGTCAAGTGCCGAGCGTACAGTGCAAGTAAAAATTGCTCTACAATCAAACTATGTGCAGCTAAAAAACAGTCCTGAAGCTCAACGGAGCTTCACATGTTGCACCTTCTGCTTGAAGAGCTCCAAGGAGGTGCAGTTGACGACAGCAGGTGGCAGGGAATTCCACAGTCTGATAGCGTCTGGGTAGAACGTTGTTTGGTACACGTGAGTTCTAGCAAAGGGAACCCTGAACTTATGTGGGTTCCCGCGGGTCTGTGGGCCAGCAACTGGGATGAAGTTGGTGACAGGGAGATCAAGCAAACCATGAAGAATGCTGTAGACCATGTACACTTTCTTGTAGACTTATCCAGTGAAGATGTTTCAGCATGGTGGCTACGCTGCTTGTGCACCAATAGTCACCCAGGACAAAGCGGGCATATCGACGTTGAACCATTTCCACCTTTCTAATGTTCTCTTGGGTAGATGGGTCCCATACCGTTGCAGAATACTCCATCACAGGGTGTACCAAGGTCTTGTAGAGTAATGCCTTTGTCTTCGGAGGGCAGGCTCTCACGTTTCTCTGCAGGAAGCCTCGAACTGAGTTGGCTTTCTTGGTTGTCACATGTACATGGTGATTCCATTTCAGGTTACTCTGTATGTTGACACCCAAGTATTTTACAGAATCTGTTACTTGTAGCTGCTCTCCATGGATGAAGTAAGGAAAGGATGTCCGAGACATTTTCCTTTTGTTATAGAGACATGCATGATGTGGCATTTCTGCGGGTGGAAGTGCATCAGTCTTTTTCCCATTCCTGGAGGTTGTCTAGGTCTAGGTCAACTACAGGCCTGTGTCGCTGACATCAATCGTCTGCAAGACTCTGGAGCATATTGTCTAGGTTACTGTGCAAATGCAACGGTACCGCGAGCGCCGAGTACGGCGAGAAGGCTTGTTCACATTCTGTTCGCAAGTGACATCGCCTCTGCATACATCCCAATTGAAAATCAGCTCTCTCGAGCGAGCGCAAATGGGCGCAACTTTCTCGAGGCCGTATTTGAGTAGCCCAGATTCTGCACTTTCGATACATGTAAGTTTCAATGTGGACATCCACCATCCAGAAATTGATATCATCGCTTGAAATTTTAGAAAAGTTTTGGCCGTTTTCATCATCGAATTTCATCAGTAAAATGAGTAAAATATTTATTAAAACAGTGAACATAACTTTTGTTAATTATCAAAGTATGAAATGATTCATTTTGACTAGATTCTAGACATGCGCCAGCTTTCAAATAGGTCACGCAGGAAACTCTTGCACAGCGGGTCTGTCAGAAGCCAGGCCGCCGGTAACTCAAAGGAGCTCCAACGCGCAGCGTTGGAGCTCCAGGTACAACTATCCAAAGTCGACCTAGCCCATTTTATGGCTAATTGCATCGCTTAATTTTGGCAGGTAAGATAGAAATTTGTACTTACACTTTAAGAGAATTACTGTAACTATGTAGCAGGCTCTTTGATCTTACGATTTAACGATTGTTTCGATGAAAAAAATGGAATTTCCTCGCCGAGCTGATCTTTTCCCCGTACTGTACCGTCGATTCAAATGACTCGATCGCACTGTGTGATCGAGTCAGCGACGTATATACGGTACATTACACACAGTGCGATCGAGTCATTTGAATCGACGGTACAGTACGGGGAAAAGATCGGCTCTGCGAGGAAATTCCATTTTTTTCATCGAAACAATCGTTAAATCGTAAAATGAAGGAGCCTGCTACATAGTTACAGTAATTTTCTTGAAGTGTAAGAACAAATTTCTATCTTACCTGCCGAAATTAAGCGATGCAATTAGCCATAAAATGGGCGAGGTCGACTTTGGATAGTTGTACCTGGAGTTAGGCCGCCGGGTGCGCCGGGCCAAGAGCTGGCGCTCGGTCGATGATACCCCGCCAGTGGTCTGGCTTCTGACAGACCGCTGGACGTGGTCGGCGCGGCAGAGATGGCGCATCTGACACTGGTCAAATGTTTTTGTCGTGAATTATGATTTATGAATCAAACATATCCGCATTTCTATGAATTTGACTGTCATTATACTTTCTTTTCAAATATGATTATGTAATTCTTGGGGGAAAAATAAATTTCAACTTTCTCTTCAATCTGAATTCAATTGATTAAAAATCAAATTGATGAATATTTTTATTAATTATTCTAATTTAAAATTAAAATTTTTTTAAAAATTATTTTCAGCTTTTATTTTGTGTTTGTTAAATCATTATAAATTAAAAGGCACCATGAATCAAACTCTATTTTAATGTTTTTTTTTATACATAATATTCTTCGTTTTCTACAAATACAATTGTAACAAATATTTTCCATATTTCGCATAACATAAGTTAATTAGCATAAATCAATATACTTACTGTTAAGAAAGTAACTAATTAGTAGCTGCTCCAGGCTCAATTTCAGCTTTCCATTGATACCTAGATCACTTCAAAAGTCTCAGAAATAGAGAAGTTATGCGTGTGTTTATAGTGTGACATGAAATTCCCTCCATATTAATCACACATTTTTTCATGCCCTCCATTGGTTTTACATTAAGACAGTGGCCGGAAATATGGTTGAAATGACAGGACTTAAATTATCATAACTTTTTAGTTACTTGACCAATTTGAAAGTTGTTAGTGTCATTGGAAAGGTCTCTTAAAGAGCTTTCCTATGATACTATTTGTATCAAGATGTATGCAGTTCAATTTTTTTTGTCACATAGCTATATTGTCTGCACAAGCATCTTGATGATCACCACATTCTGTCAGATGCTCAGCATGGTTTCCGCAAGAGAAGATCCTGCACATCTCAACTCCTTCTCACCATCCAAGATCTCACTAGCAGTGTCGACTCAAAGGACCAGATTGACGTTATTCTGTTAGACCTATCAAAGGCTTTTGATAAGGTCCCGCATGGAAGACTCTTGCATAAAATCCACTACTATGGAGTCCGTGGTAAAGCCCATAACTGGATTAAGGATTTCCTCACTGGTCGTTCTCAAAGGGTTCTACTCAATGGTTGCACTTCTCACACCTCTCCTGTCCTCTCGGGCATTCCGCAAGGCAGCGTCGTCGGACCTCTTCTCTTCCTTCTCTTCATCAACGATCTTCCTGACTGCATATCACCCAAGTCCACGGCAAGATTGTTCGCAGACGACTGCATCCTGTACAGGACGGTGAAGAGTGAGGAAGAGGTGAGGAGAAGTGTGCAACCATTGAGTAGAACCCTTTGAGAGCGACCAGTGAGGAAATCCTTAATCCAGTTATGGGCTTTACCACGGACTCCATAGTAGTGGATTTTATGCAAGAGTCTTCCAAAAGCCTTTGATAGGTCTAACAGAATAACGTCAATCTGGTCCTTTGAGTCGACAGTGCTAGTGAGATCTTGGATGGTGAGAAGGAGTTGAGATGTGCAGGATCTTCTCTTGCGGAAACCATGCTGAGCATCTGACAGAATGTGGTGATCATCAAGATGCTCATGGATGCTTGTGCAGACAATATGCTCCAGAGTCTTGCAGACGATTGATGTCAGCGACACAGGCCTGTAGTTGACCGCCTTGCATCTCTCACCCTTCTTGAAGATAGGGACAACATCTGCATTCTTCCAGTCCATGGGAACCACGCCCTGATGTAGTGAGGCCTGGAAGAGCATAGTCAACACTGGTGTTATCTCCAATGACAGCGCCTTGAGAAGTTGTGCAGGAAGTCTGTCTGGTCCGGTAGCCTTGTGGATCTCAAGAGCAGACAGTAGCTTGTGTACCCCAGCTGGGGAGATCACGATGTCATCCATTCCAGGAAATGGACTGGGTCGCTGACATGTCTTCATCCCTGTTGAATAGTGATGTAAACTGCTGATTCAGGATATCGGCCTTCTCTTTGCTGTCTGAGTGTGTCTTCCCATTGATGTCTTTCAGTGGAGATACTCCAGTGTTATCATTCCTCTTACTGTTGATAAAGCTCCAAAATCGTTTTGGGTTTGTAGTGGAGTCAGGGCTGATGATATTGCTGATGTACTCGTTGTACGCCTGCTTGCAGGTTGCCTGTGATGACCTCTTAATCTTATTTGCTGAAATCCTGAGGTCTGCCAGATGCTCGAGCGCGATCGAAGGCCCGCTTTTTCCTTCTCGAGAGCCGTTTCACAGACCTTGTGACCCACGGTTGGCTGAAGCGACAAGATGTAGTTTTCGCTGGAACATGGGTGTTCATGATGTTCAGTAGACTGGTCTTGAAACAGTTCCACATCTCATGCACTGAGCTCTGTTCACTGTATGTGTTCAGGAACTGTTGTTGAAACAGGCGACAATCTTGTTTCATCTCCTTAAGGCTAGCCTTCTTCCACAGATACACTTTCCTCTTCACTGGCTTGCAACGCTTTGCAGTAACATCTGACTCAACCCCTACGATGTCATGATCCCCGAGGCCTGGGAGAAGGGTGGCTATGAGGACATGAGGGCAATTTCAAGGAGCTTAGACAGGGTTGGCGTTAGAGAAATACCTCTGTAACTCGAAGGATCATTAACTGGCTTGTTTCCACCTTTGTGCAATGGTATGATAACGGCTTCCTTCAGAGATGCTGGAAGGTGACCAAGTCGTATGGAGTTCTGAAAGAGGAGGAGAAGAAGTCTGCGAAGGGTAGGGCCTGAGTTAGTGAGATGCTCTGAAGTGATGTTGTCATTGCCCGGGGCTTTGCCTGGCTTTAGCCTCTTGATTGCCTCATCCAAGTCGCGTGTAGTGAGAGTGAGAGTGTCATCAGCTCTATCATGTGCAAAGCTCGTAGTCAGTGGTGCTCTGGGTTGTTGAACACAGAGATGAGTGAGTGAGGGTGCAGAGCAGGAGGTGACATCCGCTGATGAGAGGTCTCTGAAGTAAGCCTGAGTCGAATCGATTGGTTAGCCGGTGTTCGATCGAAGACATCGAATCCCGAATACGTTTTGGCAAATTCGGTGCATCGATTTGTAGTCCGCCAGAATTTTGACTACCGTAGCCACCATGAAAAAATCAAATAAAAAAAGAAACTCCGTAACGTACAGCATATATACTAGCAGAGAACGTGAAGGCGACTTCAAAGTTCAAACTGTTGGCTAACTTTCGCTAATTCGCTCGCGGAGGACGTCGCGCTTTACCTGTGCTTTCTCTATGGAAAAATCGTTTTGTCGTTACGAACTGAAGTTTACGATAATTTTCTTGCACTCTCTCTGCATTGTCAATTTGACAATTGTATAATTGAACATGATAAATACGGGCATGAATACGAGTGTGTAAAAGTGACATTGACTTTGTTAAATCTACGGGCTATTTAGCCACCCAATAAATTACCAGGAACAAATTCAGTATAATTGGTATGTCTTTATTATAATTACATAAAATACTTCTGGAAGTTATATAATTCTAAACTATATACTTAATGAGTTTCTCAATGAAATAAAATATAATTAAGGAAACATCCGACAGTTCATTACAGTTCAAAGTCTATCAATGGATGAATTGAAGAAGAAAACGTATTACATAACACGATGCTGTGAAAGATGGTCTGTCGAAGGACGACTAACTAAAAGCAATATGTCGCGACGACACTCGGTGTCCAGACGTGAAGAAACGGGAAGGAAGACCTCTCGGTGAGAAATGAAGCTGTCTAAACCGTAACCCTGAAGATATGTCTCTGTCTAGACCCGAAGTAACCCGAAGTCGCTTGAAGGGACGTGATCATGATGGTGAACAGGACCTTGAAGTGATAACCATGAATATGGCCCTGCCCAGTTCCATGACATCGACGATACTGACAACGAAGGGGACGACCATGGGGACGACCCTGGAGTAACCGCCGTCTAAAGAGAATGACCATTCCAAAACTATATGGCCTACCATATACACTTCAAATTCAAATGTATTAAACTGATACTTAATTTCCTTCTATTTCAAATGTCTTTCATTAAAATTACCCTATAATAATCACCAATAGTGATTATATCTATGTCAGCACTTCAACCTGTGCTGTGAGCCATTATCTACTATACTGACTTTAATATAGCTGCAAATAATCTAATATGATCAGTACATTAAACTGCCTGTTATAATTCAATGACATTGAATAATTAATATGACATTACAAATGGAAAGTGATTGAAAATACCTGTAGGAAAACTAATACAAATGTCATTTGGTATTGGAAGGGTGATATAAAATAATTATCACTTATGCAAAAGAACTTACAATTCGGCCTTGAGGAGAGAGAACCTGAACCTGGCACTGAAACGGCTGCTGGCTGCCCCTATAGTGCTGGCTGCTAACAGTAAAGCTGCGGCGGCTGCTGGCCGCGCCTACTCATGCCGGCTGTAAAACTTGCTGCAGAGACAGAACCCTCAATATGGTCCTACTCGTCTGGCAACTAAATCAAGACTGCCCTGAGCCTTGCTACCTTGCTTACACACCCAGTGAAAGTATTCCAAAATGGTACAAAGTACAATAGAGACACAACAGCTGTCCATAAAGACTATACACATTCCAAACCTATAGATTGCCTGGCTAGGCTATTAGGAAATAATACAGGTTGTTTGCTTGCCTGGTTAAACTAAACAAAGGCTACAACTATGCTCACTCTGCACATCAAAGAAAGCAATCTGAGGATGACTTCAGTCCATCAGATTGCCTATTAACAAAACCCTACTGTATTATGTACTAATTTTCCACACCTGGGATAAAATTCTTACAGAGTGTTCCTGCTTAATTCGCAATAACTAATATCACTCTCATCAAATTGGCAATTACTTGTGAATGATCTCTGAAGCTGAATGAAGTCGAGTCTATATTATTGAGCGACGAAAAGTTTATTTTGTATTGTTTTTTTTTTTTTGCATCGAACAAACGTGTTCCATTCAGCTCTCCAAAGACAAAGTAAGATTATTAATTCTTTGAATTTGAATCATTGTCGGGTGTGTCGACAATGAGCATCGCTTCGTGCGACACTAGTGATATTTTGGCTAGCCATACGGACTAGAAACTTAAGATTTTGGCTCGTCCGCTGTGATTTTTACTAGCCATTGGCTAGCGGGCTATCGTTAATTTCGAGCAGCGAGAGCCCATACATATGCCCGCGATGCCAGCGGACCGGTCACCGGTGCATGGTGCATGCACTGCGTGCAACTGTGTGCAACTCTGTTTTCACCGCACATCATTTATCGATTAACCGGTATTCGATCGAATCAAAGCCGTCGAATCCCGGTTTATGAAATATTCGATATGACTCAGGCTTACTAAAAATGCTCTAGCTACAACACTGCTCAGAAGTGATGCAATTTCAGACAGGCAGAGTAGGTATTCAATGTCAGCTCGAGAGGTGCCACTAGGCAGGTAACAGTTAACGACAAGAAATTTCTTGGAGGTTAGAGCATGTCTGGTTGTGATGGCTTGAACACGTGGAGAATCACACTTCAGTTCTTTTGTGTCTAGGAACTTGGATTTGCGGATGAAGGTTGCAAGACCACCCTTACCTCTTCCAGTTCTTTGAACACTATGACAAAGCTCATCATCATGAGCTTTACCATATGTAGTGAACTGGGTGTCGAGGTTTGAAAGGGAGTCTAGCCCATGCAGATTTAACCAGTGCTCCTGAATGCATGTGATATCTGAAGTGCTTAAGAGGTGCTGGATGAATGGAGTGCTGCTGGAGGTACCTCGTGAGTTAAATGTAATTAGTTGGATTGAGGGATTGGTGGAAGAACTCTTAGACTGCTTTGGGCAAGATGAATTATTTGCTGGTGAAGGACATGTAGGTTTGCCAAAATGATCCTGTCCTTGAGGAAAGTCGGGTGGCTGAGAAGGTGAAGAGCTTTCGCAGAGGCCTGATGGAGTGTTTCCCTTATCGAAATGTGTGTCACTGTTGAGGCTCTGCCCTGATGAAAACCCAAAGGCAGCGGAGAGACATGGTATAGAAGATTTGAGGGAACAGGTACTCCAGGCATGTTCGCAAGGACATACGGGTGGTGCAACGGAGTTCGGCTATTTCCATCTGAGGGGTCTCCATAGCTTAGATTTTGCGAGGATCTAGCGTAATGGAGTGAAGATGAAGACGGAGCCATGGATGTGCCATGGAACATTAGCGTGTCCGAGGGAGATGATGCTTGAGTGTCTCCTTGGTACGGAGTTGGAGAGACATCTAGTTTGTTTAGATTACATACTTGGCCGGGTGTAATCGAGTCTGTATGGCTATATGTATGAGAAGCATTAGGCATATCTGGAAAGTCCATTGGCATCTCTGTTGGTATTAGAGGCCACTTGGGTTGTCTAGGACTGATAGAACTATGAGGGATAGTAGGCTGCGGGCTTTTTCTCTGTGATGGGTGTGTCAAGCCAGATATAGTGGCGCTGCTTGGGTCATAAGAGCTGGATCTCCGGCTAGTTGAAGAGATCCGATTCTGATTTATGGAGACTCTAGTTTTGAGGGAAGTTGGGTAATGTCTCGGGGGAGAAAAATTTCCTGGAGGATCAAGTGACTGGGGTTTGGAGACAGAGGAAGTAGTTCCAACTTTTGTTGGCCTTTGAGGCAGGTTTGCAGGGTCTGCTAAGGGTGGTGGAACAGGCCTTACAGATACTGCGTGCTGCTTGTGCCTAGTAGATGTAGGAGACATCAAGAGCTTTCTTCTGTTCACCGGAGAGAATTCCACAGCTTTGTCACTATCGAAGCAGGTATTTTCTGAGTTCATTGCTTGAGGAGCTTCACTAAGACAATCTAGAGAAACTGTTCTTGCAGGACGGGAGTGACCTGACCCTCTACCATGGGCACCAACTTTTTGTGTGAGGGTATCCGCAGCTACTGCACATGGGTTACGAGCAGCCAAGGAAGGGTCACTATGACTTCTGCGTAATTTTTGTTTGCCAGAAACATGTCGTGCAGGCTTATGGCTATTGACCACCGGTCTGGAGAGAGAATCCATGCCCACTGCTCTCACTGTCACTGATTTAGTAACAGTTGTCAAGAGGACAAAGAAACAACACCAACAACGAGGTCGAGGCACTTTATCTCGGTCAAAAATCCTTGTTTAAGGGGTCTTTTTTTCATCCATGTATAAAACCTGTCTAGGGGGTATTTTGAAGACAGGCATGTGTACACCCATATATCTGAGTGCCCCCCCCGGATCTACGCACCCGGCGGCGGTCAGAATATGCCAGGTCGCGTGCTGGGCGCAATCGCTGGATCAATGTGAAGCTTGTCTTGTGAAGTGTTCTTATTGGCTATCAAGGGGTATTCCCCTTTATTTCATCAAAATTACGTAGTTGTTGATATGTATCCTAGTACTCCTAGGGAAAAAAATTGAAATATTTCAAATTCAGCTCTTAAAAATCTCACTCCTACCCAGTGGCGTATCCAGGGGGGGCGCAACAGGCGCGCGCCCCCCCTATTGGCCGTCGTAAAAAAAAAAATATAGCACCATATAGCACTATTTTGCATCTCGGCCCTTCTTCAGAAGCAAAAATTTCTCCCCCATGACGGCGATCAATAATTCCTGGCGCCCCCCCTATTGGGAAATCCTGGATACGCCCCTGCTTACCTCAAATAGCCATAAGGAAGAACTTTTGATATTTCCTGCAAAATCCAAAGTCAAAATCATGTCCAAAACCGAAGAAATCCCCGCCGATTTTTTTCGCGATCGCTTGTTGTTTTCATACCGCCAGTGTCTTAGACTAAACTTGGGCAATAAAATTGTCCACAAAGAAACTTGGGATCGCAAGCGCACATCGATATCTACGATCGCGCACACAGAAAATCAGGACTTTTTCCGTGTATGTGATAGGGACTGAATTTTTAAGGATAAAATTTTTGGGGGGAGATGTCAGCGCTCGCGGCGACCAGAAAATGTATACAATGACTCCGATAGCTTGTTTTGCCAGAATCAACAGTGAATAATCTTTCATCTGTGAATTGAATTTATTGTATTTCTTGGATATGTTGGGGTCGGTTTTTGTAAATTAAATGCCGATTTGAGATAGATAGAAAGATAGATAGATAAAATGGTCTTTATTAAAAAAAGTACTAAATACTATGAACATCGCGAACAAAGAAGCGGACAAAATATTCAGCTCCTCATTGTACCTTCCACAGTTGTGACCCGGCACCACAAAGCCACCAAAAAGTCACAAAAATTGTTTTTTCTGATTTCATCATATTTGGAAAGATCAGAGTCTCAGCTTTAAAATGGTATATAAATTGTCAAAATTGAAGGTTCCTAACTCTTTTAATTTAGCGAATAAATGGAGCTAGTAAGAGAGTTTGCTGGTATTAGTTACGGAGGAAACAAGCTCTAAAGTTTGGGCCTATTCAAGCGTGCGGAGCAAGAAAACATAAGAGAAAATCAATAGAGAGTGAATCAAAAGGCCATAGTAACCACTATGAAGGCGTTGTCAGATTTAGTTGAAATTTAGCAGGAGTGTTAAACATAGTCCATTCATTTTTAATTTAGGGGCTTAAGTCATTTGAATATTATCGCGAAACTCATGAGAGAGTTCCAATGGAGAGATTAAGCGCACCTGGGTGGCCTGGCACCTGCACTAGACAATGTCTACCAGAGCAATTGTGGAGGGTACAATGAGGAGCTGTATATTTTTTTTCGCTCTCTTTGTCATCGTGTTCATAGTGAAAGGATGAATGTGTTTAGGTTGCAGATTGGCTTTACATCAATGTTGGAGGCAAATAAATAATTGCATTATAAAAATATTAATAAAAAAACCTAGAAACAAGACAAACATTGAATATCACTCGTAATCATATTTCTTAACTTATTATTTTGAATTTCCTTTAACACTGTTTAGCAATATTTGCTTTTTTGATAGGTTGAGTGAATGTTGGTGACTTTTGTGCAGTGGTGTTTGAAAAATGTTGGGGTGTATGACTGCCTGGATTCTACACATGAAGTATATTCATGTCGCTATGAGTGATTTGAACTACATTGTGGTGAAATAAAAATGCAATCTTATGATGCGAAGTGTGATTTTTTGGCTGCGGAATTTGGAAGTGTTTGTGATTTGCGAGTAGTCTAGTCGGCGACGAGTAGCGACATCGCTCCGCACTGACTCTCCTATGCATGTACACGTGTTGTGTATGACATTGACATTGTGAAATTATCACTCATGTACTTAAACTTTGCTTTATTTTTGATATAGAAATATTGATTGTCAACAAACAAATATGACAAATAATGAATAATATAACATTCTGATGTCAAATTATTGTATAAAATGATAATTTTGACAATACAGAGAGTGGATGTTTGAGCATTTGAAACACATATCATTGATTTATATTCACATACATTGTAATGTACGCATTGATGTTATATTGACATACCGAGCTGAGATTGTACTTGGTGCAAAAATAGTAACAAGGGTCTTACCCCCTCCCCATTTGTTGAACCACGCGGTATGCCACTGGTCATAACCCCACCCCGTCACAAACACACACACACACACATAAGTTGAATAAGAAAAATAAATAAGCCTGGAAAAAATTAAATGTGGGAGTTTCGCTGCCTGAAACTATCTCGCTACCCGAAATACGCAATTTCGCCAACAGATGAATAAGAAAAATAAATAAGCCTGGAAAAAATTAACTGTGGGAGTTTCGCTGCCTGAAACTATCTCGCTACCCGAAATACGCAATTTCGCCAACAGATGGCGTTTGCCATGCAAACCACGCATGCGCAGTGCTGCCAATATCCCGATTGGGTCGACAAGTGTTTGTCTTTTTGCATTGAAAATGTACACAGGTATTACAAAAATCCTCGAGTTTGAGTTTAACCGACATGTTTGAAAAGATACCATCATGACTTATTGAGACAATTGGTTGCATTTTGAAAATTTAAGTGAATTATGTCATGCGATCCAAAAATTAAGCATTTTAGCACTCATTTTATTCATAGGCCGTAGTATTTCAATACGGACCTGAAGTGAAGTTAACGAAGATGCGGACCATTTCCATGCATAATATTGCCCTCTACGTAGAAAATTGCATATTTGAGGTAGCGAGAATTAGGGTTGAGTAATTATGCACTTAATTTCAGATCATCCAGACTACGATGTTACTTGTCTATGATCAGTGGCGGATCCAGGTAGGAGTGCCCTTGGCAGCCCCTTTCATATTTGTTTTGTGATTTTTTACTGTGGGAGAGCGATACCCCCTCCCACCCCCTCCGCTGGCGTCCCCCCCCCCCCCCCATTTCATATTCCTGGATCCGCCACTGATGATGATTCACACTCGGTCAATATAAAAATTAATGCAGTTTCCTGTATCTTACAGAAAGTTAATATACTCATAATTGTATCCCCAGGCAGAATGCCGGAGGATACTTTGGATACAGCAGCGTTCTGCCGCCGCCGCTTTCAAATTTTGTATGGAGATATATCTTGGTATAATCTACACGTCTTTACTTTTTGGTGATGCTGCCCTCATTGTTCGTCCTTTATTGGGTCAAAGGTCATTTGTCCATTTTGTGCACTCTTCTGCATTTCTTCTGCATTATTTGACGGATTTCGTTTCCATGAATTCAAAAACCTATAGTTTTTGGTGATGCTGCCACCAGTGTCCCGTCTTTTAATAGGGTCAAAGGTCATACTTTGGAGAATGGCGTGAGTGCACTCTGTAGGCCACATTTCTCGATGGATTTCTTTCAAATTTTCCATGGAGATGTAAATAAGGTCAAAGGTCATTTGTCCATTTCTTGCACTCTTACTTCTGCATTTCTTGACAGATTCCGTTCAACTTTTGTATGGAAGTGTATCTTGGTAAAGTCTACGCACCTATAGTTTTTGGTGATGCTGCCACCAGTGTCCGTCTTTTATAGGATCAAAGGTCATACTTTGGAGGATGGTGTGAGTGCACTGCAGGCCACATTTCGTAATGGATTTCTTTCAAATTTTGTATTGAGATGTAACTTGGTATAATCTACACATATTTACTTTTTGGTGATGCTGCCCTCATTGTTCCGTCCTTTATAGGGTCAAAGGTCATATGTCTTTTGTGCGCTCTAACTTCCACATTTCTTGACGGATTTCTTCAAAATTTTATATGGAGGTGTGTCTTAGTGAAATCTGCACATCTTTAGTGTTTGCTGATGCTGCCCCCAGTGTTCTGCTTTTTATTAGGTCAAATGTCATATTTTGGTTGCATGCATTCTGGAGGACACATTTGTTGACTGATTTCTTTCAGATTTTGTATGGAGGTCCGTCATAGATTACTCTAGACCTCTATAGTTTTTGGTGATGCTGCCCCCAGTGTTCCGTCTTTCATAGGGTCAAACGTCATATTTTAGTGGATATCTTGTGTGCGTTCACAAAAATCACAAAACAAAAATTAAAGGGGGTGCCAAGAGTCCCCTGCCTGGATCCACCACTGATCATAGACAAGTCAAGTCTGGATGATCTGAAATTAAAGGAGAATTACGCTCAAAAATAAAGATGATAGTGTACAAAGGTGTTATATACTCCTACTTGTTAGACTATATGGCTTCGCGTCAAAATATACGAGATCGATACGAATCAAGATTTTCTGAGCAAAATTTACCATCTGCTAGCAATATGTATCGTCTGCTAGCAGCACATGGAGGCTGCCATTTTGTTTATGTGTACAAGAAGATTTTCTTAATCCAAATGCTCAATTGCCTTTTTCAAAATTAAAAACCCATTTGAGATTAAAAATATAGAATGGATATGTCAATTTATTTTTAAACTGAAGATTTCCTTATATATTTCTGTTGAAAATCGATATTCGCTTATAGAAATCTATTTTCTCGATACTAGACGTATGGGACGGAGCAAATTAATTCAAATTTTATGGATGCTTCTTCCCGAAGCATCTATAGCGGCAAACTATGCATTCACCTGCTTTCGGATAATGGGACTTGAACAGTCAGAATGCATGCTGCATATATTATGTTCTGCTCTGTTTGGCAAACCCACGAAAATAGATTTTTGTTAAGCAAAACCAGACAATTTAAAAGTATCATTATAAAGATTTAATTTTTATAATACATGTAAACACCCACTTTATATTTTTCGTCACATATGGGATTTTTAGGTAATGAAGAAAATCAATTTAGGTCTTGGATTCAAAATATCTTCCTGACTGGAAAATTTCTCAATGGTTCATGTACAACTCCAAATCAGCAAGAAAATGGCAGCCCCCATGGAAATGAGTAGGAGACGATACCGGGTGTTGGAATATCTTTATTTATACCCTTTTCTGATATCTTATTAGAAAATGATTTAGGCCAATAAGTAGGAATATATTACATCTTCCAATATAAGTAAATGTGTAATCAGGGGTTAATTCTCCTTTAAGTGTATAATTAGTCAACCCTAATTAGGCTGGTTCTGCATATCAATAACCACGTAAATTTGATGAAATAAAGGGGAATACCCATACCCCCTTCATAGCCAATCCAGGCCCGTAACTAGGATTTTTGTGGGGGGGGGGGGGGGTGGGGTTGTTCAACATTGGATAAAGTGGACCTTTCTGAGCGCATTTCAATGTAGAGAGAAAATAAAAATGTACTTTTAAATGGCAAAATTTTATTTCATTAAATCGCCAATAGGTAAAATGTAAAGCTATATCTCCGGTCACCAGCTGGCATACGCAGGAATCATTCATATAAAGTTTTAGGAAGTGAAGCGAACAGGGGGGGGGGCACTTTGCTGTTCTTTTATAAAAAGATAGCGCCATGGCGATAAGGCAGTGACGTGCCGAGAATTGTCATAACATTGAATATTTATGGACCTCGCTGCATGAAACATCTCGTTTATAAGGTTTGTGAGCGAGCGAGGAGAAATGCACTTTACTTTGCTGTTGCGCATTTCAATGTAGAAAGTGGACCTAACAAGTATTCGGGTGCCATGGCGATAGGGTAGCGACGTACCTGAATATTGCAATAACATCCTATGGAAATATTCACGGACCTCGCTGCCTGAAACTATCTCATGTCTAATATTTGCGAGCGAAGAAAAATGCACTTTAATTTGTTTTTGCTCATTTCAATATAGAAAGTAAGGTAACCTAATTTCTGGGCGCCATGGCGATAAGGCAGTGACGTGTACTATGGAAATATTCTCGCTGCCTGAAACTATCTTGTTTCACAGTTTAGTGAATGAGCGAAGCGAGTGACGGAAAACGCACTTTACTATCTCCCAAAGTGTTGTATTGGGGCATCTTGTTATTTTCTGATTACCGGTATAGTTTCCAAGAAGTCGATGTTTTATAAAATACTCTCATGGCACTCCAGTTGAACAGGCTGTATTAGAGGGCCATAATTTACGGGCCTGAATGACTAGACCTGAATGACTAGACCAGGTCCGCCAGGAGTACTCCATGCAACTTGAGAGCGGGAAAATTTTCCATTTTAAAGTGAACAGACACATTAAATACCCCTCTCTCTTTTCCTTTTTTTGAATCCTACACAGTGGTATTATATGTTCGGGCTTCACATTTGACCCACCCCATGCCAAATAATTCTGGTCCCAACTACGCTCAGGCCCCATACCCTTGGAGGAGCACACCCCTTCTCTCCCTCAGAAAGGTCCACATTTTCCAATGTTGACACCCCCGCCCCTGCAAAAATCCTAGTTACGGGCCTGAGTATGGTTTCTGTATTTCACTTTTATATTCCATTACCACAGATTTCATTTGAGTCTTCTCATGCTTATCACTGCTTATCTTCCCACGTTATCTTTGTATGGTGTTTTAAGCAATCTATCTCCTTGTATTGTCAGGATTTCCTGTCCAATCTAACATTCTCATAGATCAAAATGCACTTCAATTTCGCCTATAGGCTGATAGGAATCAATAATCATCCAAATGTCAGATGTCAAAGATAGTTTAATAATTAAAAATGTCATTCAACAGTTTCAATGGTCAATCAACTTCAGCATATCTCCATTCATTTTCGTCAGATTTCATTCGAATTCGTCTGACCTGGCAATCCGCTGCAAAATTTTATCATCAAATCCATCTTTGGGAAGTCGATTTTAAGAAATTGTCATTCAAATTCATCACATAGACAAGACCTTACAACGAGCAGGTGATGATTTTGAATAACTCTTTGAACTCTTTCAGTCTTTGACAATTTCAATAGCAAAATGAAAAATAAATTCCGAAAATGAATGGCCAAAGACGTATATTGACTAGGCCTTATTATTAAGTTGCAGGACAAAAGCAAATAAAAAAGTGTTCAAATTGACTGGAAACCCAGCTGGAAACCCCATTATCCCACATTATTTTCCATTTTCCTTCTCTCCCCTTTCATGTGACCCCCTTGGGCGCCTCTCCCCTATCTAAGCCAGTTGTTATGGAAATGTATTAAAACAAGTAACCTAAAAATCACTATTCTGATGTCATTTTGGATAATTGTTTTCGCCTTGGTGATTCTGTTTTGTTGTTGTTCAAGTAGATTTCTGCTTGCCAGCTTGGGGGCGATACTACAAACAAATTTGAATAATTCTTTGAATGACGCTTTGAAAAATCGATTGCAACATGGCATAATGTACAAAATTTGAAAATGAATGGCAAAAGAAGACATTGATTAATTATATACATGTATTTGCCAGATTAGGAAATTACGGGACAAAATCAAAGTAAAATGTATTAAAATAGACGGAAATACCAATATTTTATCACGTTATTTTCCCTTTCCATCGTCTCTCCCCTCGCTTCTTTTTTTTTTATTTATCTTTTTTTTTTATTTATCTTTTCTTTTAGCGGACCACTGCTCACCCGCCTGAACCCCCCCCCCCTTAGTTACGGGCCTGAAATCAAAACACTGCACAAGACAAGCCTCACATTGATCCAGCACGCGACCCGGCATATTCTGACCGCCGCCAGGTGCCCAGATTGTAACATACCTACATTTATGGAAAGGGTCATTCCGTGTCAGATCACCCAAATGGCTGTCTCCATTGTTGGAGACTTTTTGTCAAGAATTTTGGTAGCCCGTGGCTGTGTGGGAGACAATCTCCCACTCTGGAGCTCCCCTGCCTGCGACCTGGCCGAAAACTGCCCCTTGGTATCAGAAACTGATACCAAGATTACAGAGATATCACGTGTGCATCTCACACAATGATTATTGATTACCGAAACGTCACCAACGTGCGATTGGAGCATGCGACACACGAAAAATCCCGATAACTATATAACTGCAAATATCTTGAAATACAGTTCAGCTTTTGGAATCATGTTGCCTTACGGGCACTCTTAAACTAGATTTGGGTAGCAGTACCGCCAATTACATCGCTAAAATGTGATATCTATGGTTAATATTTTCACTGCTAAGTACTGCGGTTCGTCTGTGACATTGGTATACATGTATTGTGTGATATGTAATATGCTATGATGCTTTGCCTTTTAGAGTGTTTTTACTATGAATGTGGCAGACAAGCGAAAATCCCCCCCCCCCTCGGCCGAAAATACCCGCATTTCTCTATCAAACTTTTGTGAATGTAATGAATGAGTGATGGCAATGGTACACTTGTCTTTAGTGGTTAAAGACATCGGGTCTGTAACACTTAACTAGTCTAACTTCTCGATGCCTGAATGTTTTAGATTTTTTTAGGCAAATTTCTTTTGTTTACCGTACCTTGGTTCTGCATGAACTGAAGGTGGTTTTTGGCTTTTTAATACTAAACTGTATGTGATTCGACTGCTTGCCTTATACCAGTTCAGCTCAAGCATGTCAAGTTAAGAAAATGAATATTGTCACAATTGTATTTTGAATATAGATTCTATATAGGGGTCTAGATCTACATATTTTTTTATAAATTATTGACCTCTAGACCTCTAGTGTTGATTTTTGAAAATAGAACACAGAAATCATAAACTCTGAAAATATGAGTGATGTGAAGTGCGTTGTGGCATTGAATGAACTGGAATGGAGTAGGGTACCATACATGTAGGTTGAATCATGGCTGTGGTGAAATGAGGGCACTTTACTTGATGGCTAGACGTGCTAGAGTGCCACTATCTGCACAGCGCCCTCGTGTATGGCTGTGAACTCAAGTACAGTAAGTGCATGATTCTGATAAAACAGAACATGCAGCAAATGCCAACTTTGACAAGTGGAATAATTTTCTTCGTGATACGTTCTTCTATTTACAGATTCTCCCACATGGTATGACCAAGTAAATCAAGATGGATAATTACATAAAAAGGAAACAGATTGGCGAGGGTTCCTTTGGCAAGGCTTTACTAGTTAAGAGCAAGGCAGATGGCAAGGAGTATGTTATCAAAGAAATTAACATTTCCAAGGCAAGTATTATGATCATACCACACCTGTAGTCACCACTCTATTTCTCTGCGTCTCTTTGTCTATTTCTCAGTTTTTTTTCTACCTTTCCGTCTCCCTTCCTCTCCCTTCCTCTCCAGTCCTCTCTCTCTCTCCAGTCCTCTCTCTCTTTCTCTCTCTTTCTCTCTCTTTCTCTCTCTCTTTCTCTCTCTTTCTCTCTCTCTTTCTCTCTCTTTCTCTCTCTCTCTCTCTCTCTTTCTCTCTCTCTCTCTTTCTCTCTCTCTCTTTCTCTCACTCTCTCATGTAATATCCAAGTTTTCTCTTCTACTTCCTTACTTCTTAGTCTCTCACTCATACAAATCATCATTATCCCTATTGTAATCTGTCCACAGTTTGAAAACCTCATCCCGTGCAACAACCTTATGTCTATCTCACCCATTTCCTTTCTCCTGTATGACAAAATTGTTAAAGGCCAAGTCCACCCTAACAAAAAGTTGATTTGAATAAATAGAGAAAAATCCAACAAGCATAACATTGAAAATTTCATCAAAATAGGATGTAAAATAAGAAAGTTATGGTATTTTAAAATTTCGCTTAATTTCGCAAAAATAGTTATATGCACATCCTGCTCAGTATGGAAATGAGGGAACCAGTGACGTCACCCACTCACTATTTCTTTTGTATTTTATTATGTGAAATATAGAATATTTTAATTTCTGCAGATTTCACAATTAGGAAACTCTCATTGAATTGTGTATAGGTTGCAACAATGGCAATTACACATGTTCAGCGAGGAATCAAACCTTGTTTCACATTATAACAAGGAAAAATTGAAATATGTTGTATTTCATGTAATAAAATACAAAAGAAATAGTGAGTGGGTGACGTCACTGGTTCCCTCATTTGCATACTGAGCAGGATGTGCATACAACTGTTTTGCGAAATTAAGCGAAACTTTAAAATACCATAACTTTCTTATTTTACATCTTATTTTGATGAAATTTTCAGTGTTATGCTTGTTGGATTTTTCTCTATTTATTCAAATCAACTTATCGTTAGGGTGGACTTGGCCTACTGGAGGGTTGCATTTAATATACATAATAAGTAATGAAGAAGAAGAATGTTAGTATTATATTTATAAGCAATATAAGAACCTTTATTGGCTCCTCCTTTTTTCAGATGAAGAGAAAAGAGAGAGAGGAATCCAAGAAAGAAGTTGCTGTTTTGAGGAAAATGAAGCATCCCAACATTGTATCATATGCAGAGTCATTTGAAGGTGAGAAATGCCATTTTGCATGAAGGTCATGAATATAACATTGTAATATGGTCTTATTAACCCAGGATAACCTCATCAATATTAATGCTGCTCTTCCTGAGGGACTTGCAATAGAACGCTTCGGTAATGTATGCAAATTTTATACATATCTTTCAAACAAAGGTTGTTCTTGACAACCTGAAAGCTTGCTAGAGGCTTGCCAGACATAGCAACAACTAATGTATGCAAACTGGATTCCAAGCATTGAGGCTCATTTATAAAAAGCAGGTTAATGGAATAGCTCGTCACTAGGTGCTCAAGAGAAGAACTGCATAAATTTGAATACATTACAGAACTGGTCTATTCAGCAATTATTACCCCAGCACCAACAAATTAACATTAAACAATAGTCATGTGATTACTTGAATAAGGAGGTATTCAAATTTAACTTTTCTTGTTGCTTGTGTACTTCCCGTAGGTATGTTCAATCAGGTTTTTATTTTGTTTTGTTTACACTCCTTCAACAGGCTACATTGTGCATTAACTTTGACAAAACAAATGATAGTAATTTGGCTTAAAACTTTCTATATTATATATTTGTTTGAACACTTTAGATTAATGCTTTAACACTTACTGTGCCAAGGGCTTTAGCTCTCTTCAAAATTTTACCAAAATGTGATCAATGCTTACTTTTCAAATGTCTGCATTTCACAAAATATTGCATACAAATTTTGTAGGAAATTTATTACCATTATACCAAACTTTATTACTTTACCCAACTTTATACAATAATAGTTGAAAATTACATTTGAGTTTCTTTTTTGTCCTTTATTTTTTGGTTTCTCATTTGTTTACTATTGTTTAATGTTGAAATAGGCAATATCAGTTTAAAAATCTGCAATTTTCTCTGAAAATCTGAGTGGTAGCATATAATTATAATCATATCTTTAGAATACTTGATTTATGCTCAAAATTTAGATATAACTTGACCACCATATACTTTTCCTGTGGTTGAGCAATTTGTGAATGAAAATGACAAGTCTATCTGTCACATATACGTGACATCGGCCTTGAAAGAGTTAATAATTCAGCCCATCTTCAAAAATTTTGAAAGTATCTTTTAAGCATTTCTGTTCACCTTGACTTTCCAGAGAGAGGAAACCTGTACATCGTGATGGACTACTGTGATGGAGGGGACTTATACCAAGCCATCAACAGACGACGAGGTGTGTTGTTTCCTGAAGATGAGATCATGGATTGGTTTGTTCAGATCTGCCTAGCCCTCAAGCATGTACATGACAGGAAGATCCTCCATAGAGATATTAAGTCACAGGTGAAAACTTTAACCCGTTAAACCTCGTTCACATATGACACGGAAAACCCCCTTTAAAAAATGCAATGGCAAAGTAATAGCATGGACCATTTCACATGCCAGTGAATGGCAAGTGGGGGGTAAAAAAAAAAGGTGGATGCACTCAACAAAGGCTCTGAGCATACTGACTTATCTTTGTGAAATAAGATACAGAGATTTTTGAAGCACACAATGCCTATTTTTGCCTAGGCATTTTATTTTAGGTGGTTAAGTGTCTTATGTTTGGATGAGGCATCAAGGACAGATTTTTTTTTAGAGGTGTAACCCTTTCATTGGTACAGGCAGTTTTTAATTGCCCAAATATCTGTATTGCACCTGCTGTTTTTTAACATAGAAAATCTTCTCTTCTTTTTTTCCTGTTGTAAATTAAAAGTGGGTTTATGAACTGTGAAATACCGGCTATGACAACATGTTGACACACTTCAGGGCACTGCATGGATTATGATTTGAGCAGTAATTGCTGTAATTTACCAGGAAATGCAGAGTGAATCCTCTATTTTGATTTGTTTTTCATTTTTCATCCATTGCAGAATATATTCCTTACACGAAAAGGCATCATCAAAATGGGAGACTTTGGCATTGCAAGAGTTCTAAATAAGTAAGTACCTGCAGTATCTGTAATTTAACAAATCACTGTAATGGAAGAGATTTTATTATCAACATAAAATAATCTTTAGTCAACTGTCAAATTTAGTCAAGTTACGCAGTGTATTTGTGAAATACGATTAAATGCACATGTTTCTAATAGCGTTTATCTACATACAAATCCTTGTCTGTTGTACAGTGTCAGGCCTGTGAGTCCTCCGCTTTTTTTATTATTCTTTCCGATTTCATATTCCGCTTTTTTCCTGTGTGCTATTGCCCGCTATTTTATCAGCAACCATTATTTCAGTGGTTTTAAACGGCTGGAAATGTAGTCTAGCTAAACGGCTGTGAGTGCGAGCCGAGTCTAGCTCTCATGCGACTAATGGAAAACAACGTACCGTCGTATACCTGTTGCGTGTCACAGAGGTTTGTGGTTTTACATAATCACAAACTTGATATTTGCAGTCAGGCTTTACGCTGTCTGTTTAAAAGGGCTTTAGTGTAATCACTTACTGAAAGATATGCATTGGCCACTCTAAAACTTTTTATATTTTTTTAAATAATAATTTCAACTTATTTCATTTTCTCTCTTGAATCTCCATCTTTGTCTGTCTTTGTCTCTGTCTCTTTCTGATTCCCTTCTATGTTTCTTTCTCCACCCCCTCTCTCTCTCTCTGTCTCTCCCCATTTTTCTCTCTCTCTGTCTCTCCCCATCTCTCTCGCTCTCTCTCCCCATCTCTCTCTTTCTCTCTCACTGTCTACAGCACCATGGAATTGGCTAGGACATGTATAGGTACACCATACTATCTCTCTCCTGAGATATGTGAAAACAAGCCATACAATAACAAGAGGTAAGTCAATATAAAATCATTGTTTCTATAATGATTGAAATAACATGAAGGATTGATGAAGGTCAATCAGAAAAAAAAAATCTACATTTATTTAGTTAAACTGCAGACAAGAATTACACAAATTTAAACATGGGTATTTTGTGACACTTACGATGGTAGTATCCAACATTTTCAAGCTGTAATGAAAGTGACTGAATTGTGCATAGATCTAATATGCCTATTTTCTTGGAAATTATTGTAGTGTGTTGCTCTAGTTGTTTCTATATCAGAATGGTAAAGGCACTTAGTGGGTATATAAAATGGCCACAATTACATGTATTTCATTTAATTATGTCATATTTAAAAATAAATACTCTTGGTGTTTGCTTTTCTTGGTAATCTTGTTGCCTACAGTAATTTAGATTAATTACGATCATACTCCACTTGAATTAAAGCTGACTTGAAATTAATCTTTTGATTTTTTTTTTTATTTTTCAGTGACATTTGGGCTCTGGGCTGTGTACTGTATGAGACGCTAACACTCAAGCATGCTGTAAGTACACACATATTTACTTTTTATTTTGTTGTGCAAATCAACTCTAAAGATTTTGAATCATAGCTATATTATAGTTTTGTTTATAATCCTCTTCATATTTACCATTACATTTTATGTTGTTTATTCTATTACCAAACAATCTTTTCAGTGTTTAAAGGTACCGGACTCGATTAGCATTCATGCTATTTTTTGGTTCCTTTTATCCTTAACTTTGTTGTACCTAAATTTGTATACCCTTTTTTGGTGTTTTTTATTGTTATTGGATAAATAAATTTCAAGTTCAAGTTCGAGTTTAATTTGAATCTGTCAAAGTCATGGTTTTTTGAAAGGTAATGGTATTTGATGTGACCTTTTTACCGCTTGTGTGTCTTATACAAGCTCCTAATATCATCTTGATAATGTGAAAAAGCTGTGAAATCATATTTATTTTAAATCCGCTATCAAACTTTGTAACAGGTACATTCACTATGAACATGACGAACAAAGAAGCGGACAATTTATGCTGCTCCTCATTGTACCCTTCACAATTGCACTGGTTAACAAAAGAACATCCATTCATTGCTATCCTGTAAAAATATGTAGAACAGGTGTCACATAATAGCAGTAAAGGATGTCCTTTTGTCTACTAGAGCTATTGTGGAGGGTACAATGAGGAGCTGCATAAATTGTCCGCTCTCTTTGTCACCGTGTTCATAGTGATTCATTACATTTTGTCTCCATAAAACCACCTGGTAGTTTCCCACATGGATGATTGAAGAGTTTTCTGATTTGTGTTTATATAAAAGAAATATAATGTGTTCTATAATTTAAATATTTTGTAAACGCTCCGAGCCTTATGGGAAGGGCGTACCAAATGCTTATTGTATTGTATTGTATTGTATATAATGTTCAGTTTAGTTAAGGAAGGAATTCCTATTCTAATCATTACTGATTTCTGTTTACATATGAATGTACAACTAATAACCAAATTATGAAATTGAACATCAGTTTGTGGTAAGATGTAGACAAAGCATATCCATTGAAGCTTTGCAGCTGGTAAGAATGGTGATATTTTTGTAAATGTTAGTTACTTGTTCAAACTAAAGAATGACAGTTGTGTGCTATTAATGTTTTATGTGATAGTTTGAAGCGGGTAACATGAAGAACCTAGTACTGAAGATTATACGTGGGTCCTTCCCCCCTGTGTCACCTCGCTACAGCTATGAAGTCAGGAATCTTGTGGCTCAGCTATTCAAGAGAAACCCTAGGTAAGCAGGCCAAGATTTCAGTCTAAAAGGCTTACAGTCTAAAAGGCTTACAGTGATAGGTCATACATTTTTTAAATATAATTTCTATATCCTTTAATCACAAAAACAAATTTGACAAATTTTTACCTCAGTCGTGTTTCTGCCCTTCTTGTTTGATGTTTTATTTTATTTTATTTATTCTTTTTTTTTTATTTTTTTTTATTTTTTTTTTGGGGGGGGGGGAATTATCATTTCAATTAAGCCTTTGGTGAATGTTAAAAGCATAATAAATCAGTTTTATGAACCTCCTAATCAGTGGCTTGGGAGTTTGTAAGGTACAATGACATGTTGCAGTTTTATATTCCGTAAAAATGAGTGAATAACATAAAGATAATAATAAATGAATAAACTGACTGTGTGACATTAAAAGTACTAATCACACTTCTATACTTCTGTGATTCTTGTTCCTACCATGCAGGGACAGACCTTCAATAAATTCAGTTCTGAAGAAGCCTTTTGTACAAAAGAGGATAGAGAAATTCTTAACCGATGCAGTAAGTTGATATTATCTATTAAAGGCATTGAGTAACTTTGTGGAGGCTTGATTTAATAAATTGTTGAATGTTGATATCTGTCTTGTATAATGATGTTCAGAATGATAAATAAATAGCCAGGCATAGAAAGGTTTTCAAATATATAATGCTATTATTAAGATAGCTGCGACTGAATACTCCCATTTACGAAAGCGTATGGCCATACGCTTTAGTCTAACACTGAGTCAATGGGGAAAATGAGTCTGGCATTTTCCGGTCACTTGCATATGTTTACTTTTGTGAAGCACATGATGATTTTGAAGTGCTTTTTTCCACATGGGCTTCATTTTTACACCATATTACATACACTGATAACATGTAAGGCCAGAAAGCTCAGATTTTATCAATCCTCCACAAAGTTACTCAATCACTTTAAGATATTCTTTATTTTATTTTTTTATGTATGTGAAAATTAATAATTGTTTATTTGCATGTATGAATAATGTATTTTATGCATGTCCATTTTCATGTGTCCTTTCTGAAGTCTGTTAATTATTTCATTTCATATTTCGGTTAACAATGCAATATTGCATTAGGAGTGAAATTGGTTTGTTAGTAGATACTTTATATATAATGTATCTTTACTTGTTATTCTGTGATTTTCAAAAGTTTCTAATGCAGATTTATCGATTTACTTATGTTTTTTCTTCTCTCTCATTTACCCTTCTCCTTCCTTTTATCTTTAATTGTGATGTGTCTTGTTATTACTCCACCCCCTTTCTCTCTCCCTTATCTTAACTATGTGCCTCCCCTCCTTACCATCTTACTCTGTGTCTCTATCTCCCCTCTCTCTCTCTCTCTCTCTCTCACTCTCACCCTCACCCTCACCCTCACCCTCACTCTTCGTATTCCTCTTTGTACATCACCTGTAGCAACTAAATGATGAGTTTAGTCACACTATCCTACATCGCAATGCGCGCCCAGCAGTGAGAGGTGTAGGAGCACAAGCATTCCAGAAGCCAGTCTCCAGACCAGTCAGTGCAGCTGGTAAGTATTATGGTACAGTCAAACCTGCTTTAGCGACCACCTGTATAGAAAGACCACCTGTCTGTAAAGACCACAATTTTGGTTTCCCTTGAAAAATGTTTCTCATTGAAACGTGTATTGAAGGAACCTGTACATAAAGACCACCTGCTCATAAAGACCGCTTTTCTTGTCTCCCTTGAGCGGTCTTTATAGACAGGTTTCACTGTAATTGTACCCCACATGCTCTAGCAACAATTGCTCCTGGATCAATAACCGAGTTTCAATGCTGGACCAATGCTGTACCTTACCCTAAACCTAACGTAAGAACCACAATTGCAACCCTAACCCCATAATTTAGACAGAATAAAGCCTGGGCCCTCTTGCATAAAAGTTGCAATAAAACGTAACTCGAAACGTTAAATGCAAGTCCAAACTACGCGATCCTGATTGGTTGAATATCAACTAATTGCAACTTTTTATGCAAGAGGGCCCCGGAGCAGTTGTTGCTGAAGCATATGTCAGAACACCAGTAGGGTATTTTAAAAGTATTTGATTAGTTATCTGGAATACTGTAGAGCAATGTCGTTGTTCCAGTCATTACACTACCTGAAATATTTGTATAAAGTTTAATAATGTATTTGACAAACATCCTCCTGTTCCATCATGTCTTTCTTTACCTGTCTTTATTTGTCTCCTCTCTCCCCCATTTTCTGTCTCTGTTTTTTTTTTTTAATTTCTACCCTTCACATTATTTGTGTGTGTGTGTGTGTGTGTGTGTGTGTGGGCGTATTTAGCAGTATGTCCGAGGACATTTTCGGACAGAGAACAAAAAAAAAACCATGAGAACAATGGTCCTCGGAAGCCGGACAATAGTCCTCGAACGTCGAACAATGAATTTATGCCTTATTCCGTCGACTGTCCGAGGACGGAGGAACAATAGAGGAACAATACTTGTCCTCGGAAATAAAGCAATACAAGACTGGGTGTGTGTGTGTGTGTGTGTGTGTGTGTGTCTCTCTCTCTCTCTCTCTTTCTCTTTCTCTTTCTCTCTCTCTTTCTCTTTCTATCTCTTGTGTACTATCTCCCCCTACATCTCCGTGTGCTGCTTTCTGTATCTCTGTCTCCTCTCTTTCTCTCCCTCTCTCCCTCTCTTCGAGTCTCTCTACATCAGTATCCTTTCATTTCATTTGTTTGTCTTCTCTTAAGTTCAGTACCACTTCAAATTGTCACTGGAAAACCCTCTTTTTAGTTTTTAATCCTTTTTATTCCCCACCAGCCAAGAAGCCACCTGTACCCAAACCCATTAGTAATCCTGCAGCCAAGTATGGACCCTCGGTGGCTGTTAAGAGACCCCCAAGCGCTGGGATCAGGTAAGTACCGTGCAGAAAAGTGATCAGTGGAAAGATGAATAGCAAATATTGCAACTCAGACATCCATTCTGTCTACTTTTAGGTCAATTTTCATAAATTTGCACTCATATCAAAGTTGGAATACTGAATGAATTCTTACAAACATCTTTTGATACAAGGAAAACAACATGGGACTATATTTAAAATGTTTCTTTCAAATTTCCATTTTGCCACCAATGCTGAACATGAGCTTTAAAGTAGATATTCAAAGAAAATCACAAATATGGCAATTAATGTATCACTAGAAACTGGGAAGCTTACAGATGGCAATCTTATAAGTTTTATGTCAACTGCGTATCTGGTGATTATAAAAACAACACAAATAAAAGCTCTTCTCAGCATCTGGAATATCCGAGGATTCGCCAGAAATATAGCGATGTTTTGATGTCGTCACACTCGGGATCGATCCTGCTTAAGCAGACGACGTCCTATAATGAATGAACGTAATTGCAATGCAATTATTTATCAAATTATAAAGAGTTTGGTGTATTTAAACATGACCTTATTTCACACCATTATAAAGGGAAAGTGAAACTGATTCTGATAGCTAAAACCGTTTGATTGTAAATACATAGGAGAAGGGTCAATGATCAATGAAATAAACCCCACTTTCAAATTGAAAAGCCCTCCGAATAATAGCAGGATGGTATTCGTTCCCTCTTGAAACGCCGAACATGCCCCGGTGTAAACAGCTGAAAATACAATGGCGTCTTATTTTGTTTACAAGTGACTGATTCCTTTATTTTTTTAACGCTGCATTTTTCATCAAAATAATACCATACACGAAGTTAAGAGTGAGGCAACAGACTAACATTAAGACTGACGCTAGTGAAGGAAGAGAAATAAGTGAAGAGGAGATGACAAAATAGGCTCTGAAAAATGTGTAAGATGTTATGGGACATCGTCTGCTTAGCCAGGACTGGTCCAGGGTGTGTCGTCACATATCTCAGCAGCGTTCGAGGAGCTCTTCAGCTGCTATATCGGGGGCTGTATTTTACCGTTTTATAATTGATAATAATCATTACTTCAAATGTTTCCAAGCGTTGAATTTGGATAACCTTGTTTAATTTATGCCATCTATGCAATAATAAGTATTAAGCCAATATTTAAAATCATCAACGTTCTACTTTAAGAAAGAATTCTAGTGGTGCTGAGAAAGTGCATAGGTTGAAATATGTTAGGATATCAACTGAGAGTGCATAGTAAATTACTAATCTTATATCTTTGCTATTGAATGAGGAGTAAGTGAAGTGGAAAGTGGATGGTATATTCCTTCATTATACGTTGGAACTGCGTTGCCATGGTAACGACATATTATGGCAATAAATCTGGAAAATATTGCGGATCAAACAACTTACTCACTTTTCAAGCAATGCTCATGAAATTAGGCACACACATTGTTCTTGTGGTAAAGATGTGCAAGACATATTGTTTCAATTTGTGGCAAACTGCATTGACATGGTAACAACATATGGCAATAAAACTGGAAAATATTGCGGATCAAACCACTTCCTCATTTTTGGAGCAATGCTCAGGAAATATGGCACACACATTGGGGCGGGGGTATTACTCACCTTCAGTGATATTTTAGTTTGTTACAATATTTATGGGAACACATATTTTCGCAGTGTCCTCCACTTTATATAGTCATTTAATGCGAAATTTCGAAAATTAATACAAATTTTTCTTTTTTATAGGAAATCTGGAGATGACAGGAAAGATGTTGTAGCAAAGGACCTGGAACAGAAGAAAAGAGAATTGAAAGAGAGGGAGAATGAAAGGCGACTGAAGGTTTGTTGCTGTCATTTGTTAATAACCCTACTCCCAGTCAGACAGAATCGGTCTGAGGTTGTTTTGGCAGTGTAACTGAGGTATTTCAGGACACAAACTTGATCAGTGAGGCTTTCGTAAAATTGCTAGAATAACATTTAAAACATTCTAGTAGAGGTGTTGTGGATCAGTGGATAAGTCCCTGGACTGTGAACCACAAGGTCCGGGGTTCGAATCCCACCGCAGCACTAGCGTCCTTTGGCAAGACGTTAATCTACATTTGCCACTCTCCATCCAGGTGTTAAATGGGTACTCGGTAGGATGGCGAAAGTTAATGTCGTTTGCTTAGCATGTGAGCATCACTGTACTGCCCATTGCTGGAATGCTCCCCAGGGAGTGGAGAATGTGTATACATTGTGTGCGGGCGTGCCAGAATCCAATGACCGGGGTAATAATATATATGTAGCGCTTTGGGCCACTTCGGGAAAGGCGCGTTATAAATGCCAGGCATTATTATTATTATTATTATTATTCTACTTGAAAAATACACAAAGCAGTGTGTCCAATATTTATTCTTATTTGTATTTTCATTTGTAGGAAAGACAAGTCAGGCAGCAGCGTGAAGAGCTTAATGACAAACGAAGAGTAAGTACAAATATAATGTAAGTTTATATTGCCAGCAAAAACAATAATATTGTCGATTGATCGTTTTCATTATCTGAGTGCACCCAAAGCATGCTTGTAGATAGATATCCAGAGGACGTGTACATGTAAGTCCCTTTCAAAGGATTATGTAATTGACCTTTAATGTCATGCTCAATGGCACACGCTTCTTTCTTCAAGGAAATTATAGTTGATACTGTATAAATGATGATGTGCTGTTAATTGTCATATCATTTTTTTAATCGTATTAATTCACCAAGTTCTTTAGGAGCCAATTTATCAGTAGTATTAGTGACATAATTTTATAATTATGTTTTTCTGTTTTCTGTTTTGACTAATCATCAATGAATTCATTTGAACAAAAAACACTTCTGTTTTGATTATATGGAAATATATTTCAAGGAATCCATTTTTATCTTATAAGTAGTTTACGAGTTAAAAGTATATATATTTTGTCTATCATCATTTCAGATGGTCAACATCAACAAGGCTCGTGAAGCAGGCTGGAAGAACACCCTTCTAAGCAGCAGTGGTAGTAGCAATGGTGGAGGGGGCTATGGAGGAGGAGGAGGTGGAGGCAGGCCTCTTGACATGGAGGTATGTATAACCTTACTTACCCATTCTACTGGTAATCCATAGTTTCATCCTTAATAGAAAGCATTGGATATAGTTATTAACATTGCTGCATTGAAATTCAAGGTTGCACTTCTCTTTTTCTTAAGACTGACAAAGTGTTTATGCCTCCGCCCACCATATCTCAACTATTTTGTATTCATGACTAGGAGGAGATAAAGTGATCAGACATTTGGGTTACAAGGTGTAAGGTCAAATGTCAAAGAGGTCAATTCACATGTAATTAGATGCTTTTTTTTCTTGTTATCTCAACATTTCAAGAACAGTTTGAGCCATCAATTGAATTTAAGCGAAGGCATATATAGGAGACGCAGTCGCATTCATCTTGTTCACATTGTACAGATGTCATACATACTGTACATACATCTATGTATATTTGGACACGTATACAATCTGTGCAAAATTTTATGATGTTTGAATATTTAATGAAAGGGATATAGAACCAGGATAAATTTGAGGAGGCATGGTAACCTAACAACTTTGACCATTTATGAAATTATTTCTCTTTTTATGTTATCTTTCAGTCCAGAAGAACGTATGACCTTACAATTTATTTTTCATCTTCACCAGAACGAAGAACCACCCAAGAAGGAACCCAAATACGAGAGACCCTCCCTCCACCAGGGGGCCAAACCAGACAGGGGCAACTATGACCACTACCACCAGTACCTGAGCAACCTCCGCCAGCAGGCCAACGGGGCCGAGGTGGGCCAGGGAGGGGCGGCCATGTTCAGGGAGGAGAGGGCCAAGAGGCAGCAGGAGGAGGAAGCCCTCAGGAGGCAGATCAGGGAGAGACCGGTGTCTGCTAGCGCTGCCAATGCCGCCAAGAGAGCTGTGAATGCAAGGTATGGGGCAAACAGAAGAAGCTATCACTTATCAACAACATGCGTAATGAAATGAATATTTTCTCAATAGCCAAGGGGGGACTGATCTTATCTGTTAATTCTTGAGAATAATCGTGCGTTAGTATGTTTGCAGTAAACGTTAAATCACAGAATTCCTGCATTTGTAGTGTGTTTCACTTTTGTTTACATTTTAATTGATGAGTGTAATCATTGTTTTTAATAAGTGGATAAAAGAATAAAATCAGAATCCCAACAATCTAAATCTAAACACCGAATGTAAATATTTTTATCATCCTTTGCATATATATTTGAGTGTTTGAATATTTGTATTTATATGTGTGTGTCAGTACATGTATGTCTATGAAATCACAGAATTTGACAATGTTCTTGCTTATTTTCCTTGTGACATTCCAGTTTGAAATTCTCCTTTTTTCTTTTTTGAAGCATATCATTGACAGAATGTGAGTAAGCCTTTCAAGCCATGATGCAGTTGTAAATCATCCTCTCTTTTTATCTTTCAGACAAGCTGGTGTAGAAGCAGCAGAGAGAGCTAAGATGGTCAATGATTTCTTGCTTAGGAAGAGAGAAGCAGCGGCTAACAAGGCCAGGGCAGCGGTTCAACTAGGCTGGGGAGCTGTAAGCTAACAATCACTAGTTCTAAATTTACAGGATTCACAGCTATTCTGGAAATCAAGGAAAACCTGGAAGTAGAGTTTTTATTTCCAGTCAGGGAAAAGTCAAAGAATTTTAGAAAAATCACTCAAATCAGGGGGAAATGTTTTCATGAAATGCTGGGAACCCTTCCATCCCCAAAAATGTTAATGGCACTTTTCAAGTTTAAAGGGTAGAAAATGGAAGTTGTTGCAATGAAAGTGGTTGAATTTTGTGAAAAATTGTGCTTGAAAAAACATTTGAGGAGAATTCATATCTGAAGGTTATTGTGTAAAAAAAAATTATAAAGTAATTACCCTTATCTGAATGAAAAAGCCATTTTTTTCTTTGTTATTTTGCCCTCATATAATAACTTACCACATGCAAGGCTTTTTTTTAATGACATGAGTGAGACAAGAGTTTTCTCCTCTCAATTCTACTGAGTTCAGGGCATGTAATTACATTGTGAAAGAAACTTGTCTCAAATCAATTGGGAAAGACTGATTATGTTGATGTATAGTTACTGTGGGGTTTTGGAATGATCAAAATAATTGGCTAATTCTCGCTGAAAATCAAACGCACTGTACACATAAATCGGTATATGATACATGCATGTGGCATGAAATGCTTGGTCCAAAATTTTCAGTTATTTCTCATCATATTTCGATTATAAGGGCATTCAAAGAGCAATCATTTACAGGGCACATCTCTATGATGATATCCTTCCAAAACTGTCATAAAAATAATGAGAAAGCTCAAAATGGATATTTCATCTCTACCTGAACTCAACCTTCTGTATAAGAGCATTTGTGATATGGTAATCAAATATACCTTGCACTGAGAGGCTCCAGTTGAAATTATGGATTCTCTGTGGTGACTGGTATAGCACTATTTTCTGAGTAACTACATGTATGCCAGTCACCGAAGAATCCATAATTTCAATTGGTGCCTCGAAAAGCGTGCATTGTATATTTGATTTATATCCTACCAGAGTAAGCTTAGATTAGATAAACAATAATAAAACTAAGGAATCTAGACCTAGTCCTAGACCAAGACTCTATATGAAATGTATACAACTCACCATATTTGCCCAAAGTCACAAAAGAGTCCATTGCTTGTAAGTCTTGTCTATAGTCTACTGTAGATCTAGATCTACATGGCACAAATCCAACGATGAAACCATTTAAACGATGAAAACTTGAAACCTGAACTTTTCCCCCAAGTCACAAGAGAGGCTAATAGACCCCTACTCGTAAGTCTACTGTAGATCTACATGGCACTAATCCAACGGTGAAACATTTTAACGATGAAATATCGTTGCGATATTGATAGCTTCGAAATATCCAGAAAAACAAAAAAGTGACGTCATAATATTTTTATATCGAAAAATATACGGAGGTCTGACGTCACGCGATATCCATTTTTTCTTCATGGTGAAAGTATTTTGTGTCACGTGAGACATTCCTGGCCAATCTTTGCATGAGAATTTTATGATGTAGGATATAAAGCATATTATATATTCACTCTTTGTTTGTTTGTTTGTTTGTTATACTAGCCTGTAGCAGGAGCTGGAGATGCAAGGAATGAACCTCTCCTCCCATATGGTGGCCAGGAGAAGGCAAAGAACAAGGATGAACAAGTAAGTAAATCTAATAAAATACACACACTTGAAACAATATTGCATTGATGTCATAGGTTCATTACAATGATTTAAGGTAATAATTATATTATGTGGTAATTTTGTTAAAGTTACGATAATAATGTCTTATTTACCCAGGGGAGTCCCATTAACATGAATACTGCTCTTCCTGAGGGCCCTGCAATTACCATTAGTCCAGCACAATACTCCTGGGTCTAAAGGGACAAATGTGGGTGAAATACCTTTCCAAGGATGTAAACACAAAGGGAGAATCCAACCAAGGACCTGTCGTACGAGAGTCCAGAGCCTTCACCGATGTACACCAGTGCTCCCACAACGTTAATGTTGACTTATACAAATGAACAAGTGTATTATACTTTATAACATTTAAAAAATGTGGACACCTGTGATTTCATTAGTTTGATATAATTTTCCTTGCTTTTTAACCTCGTTCTCTGTATCCAGGCATATTTAGACCAGCTGAAAGCTATTCGAATGCAGAATTATCAGGAAAGACTGAATGTCAGAAATAAGGCCAAAGAAGTGAGTTCCTAATTCATTTGAGAAATACTTTACCTATTGTTTATTTATGTATTTTATGGGGGGAGGGTACCTTTTAATATAGACTTTCGTCTGAGAACTTGTGTAGATTTAGGATAAGGCTTTATGTGGGGAAGTCATCTCATATTATGTGACACCTTATCATAAGAGACTTTGGCCCATATTCTTTAAAGCAGCCCAAGTTTAACCTGGTTTAAGTTAGTCTACGGATTAATGGAAGGCCAAATATCAACCCCTACGTTCCGCATAACTCACTGTAATTATGTAACAAAATAAATGGAACAAGATCAGTTTGGTCATAAAATTTTCATGTAGTTACTGAATGTGCAGGATGAGGAGGTTGATACTTGGCACTCAATAAATTGGTGGACTAACTTAACTTAAAAGTTCAATTCAAACTAAGACACTGTCATAGTCTTTTGTTGTAGGAGGACAATTAAAGATTGCATAGGGTTATATGTACAAGAGAAGTTGGGCAATAGTTCGCAAAAGCCTGTTTGTACTGCTTAAAGATTACAGACTTTGTCAAGTGTCTTTTTTCACAGTAATTTTCATATGTACAACACAAGCTTTTCCCTAGACACGTTAATCCCATGACCTTCAGATTTTTATATAATTTCAGTCTAAAAAATTGCAGTGGTTCATAATCAGCATTATTTTTACATCTTTGATATTCTCATGTTCTTTTGATCAATTTATCTTTTCAGCAGGATGATCCACAGATCAGTGCAGAAGCAAGAAGAAAAAAGATTGAAGCACTAAAGGTAAGATATCATGTAATGTGAACAAACCCTTGAATATTGCCTGGGATATTATATGTATGTATTTATTTATTTATTTATCTTTCTTCAAAACATTGTACAATACATACCCTAAATAGGGTGTTCTATGGAGTTGTAGACTTGCATATCACCAATTTCTTATGCTCTGCTCAAGCTGTAGATTGTACTGAACGCATGTGTGAAATAGAATATGTGAAAATTTTTGATTTCATGTAAAAATTGTATGAAGATGATATTGGAGTTAATTGCACAGATTACCACTATATTTAGTTCTATTTTGGATTCCTTTTCTATTATTTCAACTTCTCGCAGAATCTTTACAAACAGAAAACACTGACTCAAAAAGTTCATTTTTTATGAGCACTGTGTTCCATGAAGAAAGGTCCTAATATGTAGGATATAAATCAATTTTCTTGTGAAATCCCATTTTTTCAGAATTCAGTTTTGTTTTGTTAACAGAATGCAAAATTTTGTTTAAAGAGAAGGTTTAGTTTTGGGAAATTTGTGAGCTTTCTCATTCTCTTTATGTCAGTTGGAAGATTATCATAGTAGAAATGTCCCCTGAAAGGGATTGCTCTTCAAATGCCCGCATATTCAAAATAGGACAAGAAACAGCTGAATTTTTCGGGTCAAACGTGTGTGTAGTCCCATATACACATTTATGTGCGCAGTGCATGTGACTCTCTGCAGGATTGAGTCAATTTCTTCTCATTTTGGTGATTCCAAAACCTTTGAGTATACACCAATTCTTATATACTATATAATCATCCTTTCCCCATTGTTATGAGACGGTTACTTGCGCAATGTAGCCGCATGACCGTCACTCAACTTTACCTTTAAATGCAGGGTTCCCAGCTATCCTTGAAATTAGGGGAAACCTGGAAAAATAGTTCCCTTTTTTTTCAGTCAGTGAAAATTCAGGGAATTCAGGGGTGAAATCATTCAAATCAAGGAAAATGAGGGAATTTCATTGGCCTAAAGATAAAGTAGTCAGTCTGTTGTCTTGTATCTGAACGGTGTTCCATGATTGCAAATAGGTGTTTCAAACTGGAAATATGTTGAAATATTGATCCTCTAATTTTGAAAGACAAACCAGGGAAAAAATGGAAGATTGTTTTCATGAAATGCATGTTACAAATTGTGATAATGAGATCAATGTTTTATCTACGTTAGGCTCAAGCTGACCAGCGGGCAGCAAAGCTGAAGGAACAGCTCGAGAGACAGAGAAGGGAAGCTTATGAGAAAGAGAAGAGAGCTTGGGATGATCATGTAAGTCATTTTTGCTCTTATCAAGCAATTTTACTAGAAAGATTATATAGCTAGAGATGACTTTAGCTGGAGTCTAAGGAAATTGTGTGCTATACCAAATCAAATTCTATCAAACTATAAAACAATTTTTTTTCCAGATACTCATAAGGGGCTAACTCTTTTGGAAATTATTTAGTTGGGCTATATTAGGCATGGTGTTTGCTAATGTTATATTTTATTCCGTAATTTGGTTTGATTGTCATTCTTCGGGTTGTAATGGCACTGTGATAAATTCTGATTTCTTTTTATTCAAATATTTTTGAGGAAACTACATCATCATGTAAGTTGATGTTATATTTTAGGTTTGCAACCTCTGGAAATTTGTTTGCTTTGTTTTGGGGGGTAAGATTCCTCAGCAAAAAAGGCTCTTTGCTTGTTCGCATATTTTTGCTTTATCTGACTATGCTCAGGGTAGTTAATATTGATTTGTGTTCAGTACACTTCTGGCTCCCGTTTCATGAAACTTGTTATCAATAAGAACTGCCTCATTTCTATGACAAATTCGCTCTCAGCCAATCATACTCAAGGACTTCAGTAGCTGATAACTATTATTGTAACTTGTTATTGATAAAAAGTTTATGAAACGGGCCCTGAATAAAATCAAAATACAGATATTGTATTTGTGTTCCTTTGGACGAAAAGTGTACGAGTAGTTTAGTCATCCATCTTGTCGTGTCATTGGTTAATGTAGTCATGCTTCTACCTAGAGAGTTAATGTGGTAATTCTAATTTCCTCCCTAGCTTGCCAAGAAGAGAGTCACGGATAAACCAGCTGCTCCCAGCAAACCTGTACAAGGACCTGCAGCACCGGGTAGGCTTCACTCTAAAGGACTGCTCAGACTTGACTTATAATGCTAATGATAATGTATGCGCATATCAAATGTACCTATGATGATAACTATCAAATTGATCACGCCAGACTGATAAAAATCATCAGGGTTCTATCAAGCAAGCACGACATACACTGCCCACATGATCCTTCTAAACTAACGTCACCC
Source organism: Heliocidaris erythrogramma (assembly GCA_025617745.1). NCBI lineage: Eukaryota > Metazoa > Echinodermata > Echinoidea > Camarodonta > Echinometridae > Heliocidaris > Heliocidaris erythrogramma. Next base: position 19,514,468 of record CM046867.1, read on the forward strand.
CAAAGGAGCAAAATGATTGGCTCTCAGAAAATATCAGTTAGGTCTGTCCTGTGTCCTCAGTGGCCGAGCATTTCCACAGGGACAACAAAATCAGTGAGGGAGGCTTATTACAATATATTGGTGAGGTCTGACCTACCATAAAGATTTCCTATTAATTTCCACATAAACAATGCTTGAGCGATTTGGCAATGATTTATAGGTATACTATAGTTATCAGTCAAGCCTGACCAGGGGTTGTATTCTGAGATTTATTTTATCTTGATTTTAGTGAAATGATTTTAATTGTCATATTGAAATATACACTTACGGCGCATCATTGGGTAATAACTGCATAAAAGTGGCTGTGTACATATGCGCAAACACCAATAAAATGCTGCAGTTTAAAATTTGTTTATGACAAATACAATCTTTTCACTAAAATCAAGATAAAATAATTCTCAGAATACCACCCCATCTCTTTATACTATATATAAGTCTGAATCCCCCCCCCCCCCCAGTTTCAAAATTTAAACATGGGACTCTTGCATGCAGACTATGAAAATCTATAACAATGTTAGTGTGGAGACCTGCATTTTGGTGAGGATGATGGCATGTGACTAATTTACTCACAGTGCTTTATCAGCATCCTTCTGTGCCCCCATTTTTCTCCCAGGTATGTAGTTTTAAATGTCAAGCAATGAGGCCATCACACCTTTTCTCATCAATGATTCAACATGTCTGCATCTCAAGGGATAGTGTGATAACTGTGGGCAGGGCTGTTCATCAACCTTGCTTTTTTTCTATTAGATGTTGTATGTATAACATGAATCTTTATGACCCTTTGACAACGATGTCTCTGTTGAAAGCCAGAAGGGTGTTAAATCTGTTAGAAAGCATATCAGGTTACACAATTCTGACTCATAGCAGACAAATGGCTTGTATTTATAGTTCGGTTAACTGAATATTGATGCATACTGTTCCATGAAATATGAATTAAGTTCAAAATGTTTCTTCTCTTCTTTACTCAGTTGTGCCTCTTACTGCAGTGCTAAGAGATGTAGGAGTGGATGTTACACAACCAGAGCAGGTAAATATTGCCTTAGTAGTTATCATGTATCTCTTTATTATACGTGTTTGTGAAAAAGCATTTCAAGTATAACTTAATAATGATATGAAGCCTATAGTTGAATATTGTAAATTATAATATTTGTTAAAAAGTATTTCAATTATCACTTAATGCTATGAAGCCTATAGTTTAATATAGTTGAATATTGTAAATATAGATACATCAGCATCAACAACAAATTGTTGATTTGAGCATCATGCATGGGAATTATATCAGAGGAGCTTCACGAAGGAAAACCTTATTCTGACTTGTTGGATTTTATATTTCATTCATTTCACAGGAAATGCCTCTTGCCAGAGAAGAAAACAGGTGAGTTTCATATTTTTCTATTTGCTATATTAGAGAGAGAGAGAGAGATAATCAGACTGAATTTTAAAAAAATTTCCTTCAATATTTTGTATAGAGATCCTTCCATTTTTGTCATCTTATTCATATTCCTCCTGTGTATTGTTCTTAATTTCTTCATCCTCCATCTTTTTTCCTTCTCTTTCTCCAATTCTCATCCTCTTTAGCTTAATATTTTTTTCTGTTTTTATTACTAAACTTGCAAAAAAGAAACAAGTATGATGAAGGATATCTCTCTTGTCATTTTTTTGTGCAGGGTCCCTGTAATACCAGCAGAAGAAAACCAGGCCCCTGCTGCTCCTCGTAAGCAATGGGGAGGTGGAGCTACCAAGGCACAAGTCTTAGCTAACATGCCTCTAGAATTCACAGCATCTAACATGGAAGGTAAGGGTGATGATGATGATGGTTTTGGTGGTGGTCATGTTAATGATGATGATGATGATGATGATGATGATGATGATGATGATGATGATGGTGATGGTGGTGATGTTGATGATGATGATAACCATGATGATGATGATTATGATGTTGATGATGATGATGGTGATGATGGTGATGTTGATGGTGATATTGATGATGATAACCATGATGATGATGATGATGGTGGTGGTGGTGGTGATGATGATGGTGATGATGATGGTGATGATAATGATGATGGTGATGATGATGGTGATGATGGTGATGATGGTATTGATGATGATGATGGTGATGATGATGATGATGATGATGGTGATGGTGGTGATGGTGATGATGAGGATGATGAGGATGATGAGGGTGATGAAGATGTGATACTCTCTTGGGTTGCAAACTTGGATTTGGCATTGAGTGCATTTTTGTGATCATTTCTTCATTTCCTGTTTTCCTTCTTTCTTCCATTTTTCCTGTATTCATTAGCAACCAATGCAGGTGATATATTGATGCCCAACCCATCAGCGGCTGCACCAAATGCCGAAGCCAATAGAAAGAAATGGGGTGCTCCTGGTAACACCGTTGTCAGTGCGCTCAAGATGGCAGAGATCAAGGCAGGCACCATGACAATAGCAGCAGGGGATAATAAAGGTAGGATTTGGGCATATCCACAATAAAGGGTATAAAAAATATCCCATGGACTGTAACTTGTATTGTGAATTCACATTTTCTGTTTATGTACCTGTTATATAGTGATAATAATATTGTGGTCTTATTTACCCAGGGTAGCTTCATCAGTATTAATATTGCTCTGCCTGAGGGCCCTGCCATTGTCATTACCCCAGCATTGCCAGGTACCCATTTCACACTTGGGCTAAAACACCTTGTACAACATTGTAAGCACCTAGCAAGTATCGAACCCAGGACTTCTCGTACAAGAGTCAAGAGCCTTCACAAATACCAAAGAAATGTAAAGTCATTTATGATTTTGCACTTCCCCAGATGATATAAGCATCAAAACATTTACCATGTACAAATTTTAACCCTAATGCTCTTAGGGACTTTTTTCTGATTGATTTGAAAGTACATTTTGATGAAGTGTTAGTTAACAAATTTTTGCAGCAGTTAACCTTTATACAGAATGCTCTTTAATCCTTTAATAGCTATTTGAATGTCTTATGTAGAATCTGTCACCTTCTTACAATGGCCACTTTTTCTGTTTCCCTTTGGTGGCCATTATAGACAGGTTCAATTAATTAGTTTTGGTAATTGGTCCCTTTAAACATACATGTATGTTATGAAGTCCTATTGAAATTTAGCAAATTTTTAAGGTTTTCTTCATCTTCCATTCTCTGTATCTAGGAGAAACTCAGTTGTTGAAGGGGCCTGGGATGTATGACCGAGGTAGTCCCATGGGCGTAACGGTCATCAAGGATCAACCAATGAGCCCCAGGGAAAAGATCCCTGTTGTCAAGGACAACATGTCTGCCACTGATGGGAAACAATCAGGTGATAGCAAGGAAGCAGGTAAGGATGTCATGTGATGGCATGTTGCCAAAGCCATAACCATTAAGAACAAAATCTGAGGGGCAAATTCTCCTCTACCAAGGATAGCAAATATGTTAGTGCTTACTTCCAACCAGCAAAATTGTTTTAGTCCTTCTAAACCACCCCTGAGGTGCTGCAAAGCCACATTTCACTCACTTTGGACAAAGGGTTGATAAATTTGTGCCAAAAAGCCTAGCCATAGCTACATCATCCAATTACAATTCATAAGGACAACTGTTGTACATACTGACATGAATATCATATGTAACTTCATGAACCCATTTTGAATTTCAAGAATTCATTGCCCAAAATTGTTAGGCACTGAAAGTTTTAATATATGGAAGAGTTTACTTAGAAACACTCTTTTTTCCCCCATCCAGCTGATCTTGAAACTATTGATGCGGAGAACAAGGAGGATGCAGCCAAGCAGACTCCTCTATCTCCTTCACGAGCAGCCTGGACTGCATCATCATCATCATCATCACCTAGCAACCAAACACAAACAGGTAAACCACTTATGTGTTTTATCCTCCTGTATTAGTAAGCACATGACTAGGTAGGATGGATAATCCTTTCAAACCATAACAATTTGAAATGAGCTGCATCTTGGCAGAAGCTGTATGCTTCTTTAAAAAATTGAAATATACTGTTCACGAAAGCTACTTTCTTTATACAGAGTTTGGTAGCAGGTAATTGTAACATTATTTGTTTTTTATAAAGTATTCTAAAAGAATTTTACTGATTTTATTTCAATTATATTCTATCCTTTTGAGATGGGTTATTTTTGTGTGAATTGTAAAGTGGTTAGAAAAATGGCTCTGCATTATTTATATGAACTAGTAATACATGTATGTGGTTTCTTACATGTTTACCTTACTGAAAATTATTATTTCACAAAATTATAATTCATGTGAAATGAATAGAGATGTTAATTCCTCATTATGATCATTTGCTGAATTTTGTCAAACTCCAGATGCAGCACCCAAAGCACAAGGCTCACCAAACCAGAAGGATGAAGCATCCACTCCATCAACAAAGGACAGCAGTAAATCAAGCTCCACACCTCCAAGGCCCACCCTCGATACTGAGGCCCCTCCTACAACCAGTGCAGCCACAGCTCCCAAGAGTCCTAGACCCAGCACATCGCCCCCGTCAGTGAAGACCTCCCCTCTTCCACCCACCTCATCGTCTCCGCTGGCAAAGAGCTCCACCAAGACTGACGCAGGAAAGGAAGGAGAGGAGAAGGGAGAAAGCAGCCCGCAGGAAAAGAAAGGTGAGTGCGGTTCACATTCGATGAAAAGTAGATTTCCCTTCTCTCTTTCATTTTCATACTGTTAGAATGAGACGTATTTATTACAATCTACTTCTTCTTCTATGTGTGGGTTTAAACTCGTAAGCCCTTCCTCTGCTAAAATTTCAACCCGACCCTGGGTCTAAAGTCAAGTTTTAACAAAGGTCATGCGATTGCATTGTGAAAGGAACTGTCTTAAAGCAATTGGGAAAGGTTGATCATGTCGACATAAGAATTTGTGTATTCTGAGAGGTTTTGGTATCTTCAAAATGATAAGAAATTGACCCGTTCTCTTCGAAACCTCCATGGATATATGGGACTGCACACACATGTGGCATGAATCTTCAGCCCCGAACACTTCATGTATTTCTCGTCATATTTTGATTATTAGGGCATTTGAAGAGCAATCCTTTCCAGGGAACATTTCTACTCTGTTCTTCCAAACTGACATAAAATGAATGAGAAAGCTCACAAATTATTTTTCACCTTTCCAAGAACTCAACCTTCTCTTTACACCTAACTTTAGGCCAAGCAGCAGGTTTAACTGAATTTGTACAACACCAACCATATTGTTTGTCACCTCATGCACAAATGGTTGGAAACTTCCTTCAGAGAAATCGAAGCAGGTTTGCTGAATCTCTGGATTTTTTTGATTTTTTCTTCAATTTTTCAGTTGGACTTGATGCTGTTGAACTAGATGAAGACGAAAATGACCAAGATATCAGTGAAAAGTAAGTTGGCTTCAAAATTAGAAAACTTTTTCATTCAGAATGGCTAACCTCATTTCTAGAGCAAAGAATGAAAAAGTGATTTTGTTTATAACATGGTCACATTACATTACAAAACATGACAGTTTCATGGCTCAGTGCCTTCACCCTAAATGTAGGTTTCATTCAAGATGTGTTAACCCTTTCATGACAGGAATTTATTTAAGGGCTAAATCGATCACATTTCGTTCTTCAAATTGGCAACAATAATATTTTTCTATAAGTGCCACAAGGTTCGAATGAAATGTAATGTCTTTGAAAACAGCATATGTAGTAACAAATTTTGTCGAAAAAGTTGAGAAATTGCCAATTTTGATGAAAAACAGTGATTTTGAACCTCTCAATGTGTTGCCAATTTAAGGATTTTGAAGCTTATTCTCCTTTTAAAAATCCCTGGCATCAAACGCATTATGGTCATGCAACAGACATGGACACACTGTGAGAAGATATTTCTGGTCTTTCCACTCATGCATCTGGTTTATTTTTAAGAGCTCTGAATCAAAAGATATCGAGACAAACCACAAAATGTGGTCAATTGTCGCAAAAGGGTTAAATGGGTCTTTAGTCCAGGCCTTGAGGTGGTCCTTATTCTCTGGCTGTAGTTATAAACCTGACTTATTATGTTATCTATTGCTTTTTTTTAATGTCATAGTTGTGCTGGCATCCACTTCCATCCGTAAGGTTTTTTGTATTGCACATTTTCCTTACAGTTACACAGCTCTTCACAATGTTCTCTACATGTATTTGGTCCACTCCCACAAAAATAGATCTCTTCAAAAGACCAGTTTAGCAAAAACAAAACAAAAACATAGCAATCTATATCATGTTCTTGAGTAAAGTAGACAGATTTCCTCTAAAAGGTCCACAGATGTAGCCGTCTTCTGGATGATTGGTAGCTGGTTCCGAAGTTGTATAGTGTTCTTAAAGGTGAATTGTTGTATTTGATTATTTGATATCATCTAGGTCTGCCAAGAAGAAGATGATTGCTGGCCTGTCAACAGGTGTCTTTGATACAGCACCAAGGGTGAGTGTCATCTACTTTTGAAACTAGTGTCTTGCATTTTCAAAGTAAAAGACCGGTAGTGGGTCAAAATTCGACCAAAATGAGATGGGAAGCAAGAATAGTATGAAAGGAATCTGTGCAAAATTCTGTAGGTTTTGTCTTTTGTATCATTGTTAGCATTAACGTTTAAAGATGTAGACATTTTCTGTCTCAGACCTATTTATTGTAAGTAGCTTGATCTTCTGTTTTGGATCAATATGTGTATATTTTAAATTTTGGAAATATTATTATCATCATTATTATCAGTGTTGCTATCATTATTAGGTGGTCTGTCATTTATGACAGACCTCCTTTTAATTTTGTCAGAATTTTCTTTAATATTTATTTATTTCTTCTTTTTATTACAAATTGTTGTGGCCACCACATCTCAAAATCGGCCAGGTCAATATCATCGAGTTTCATGTCATGTATGAGGTCAATCATGGACATGGTCCAGTAAGCTTTTGGAGGTCATCAGGTCATCGTGACGTCATCAAGACGCCATTTTGTAAATTTACAAGATCGATTATATCTTCATAATCGATCATCAAAAATCAACTATATTCACATCACATAAACTTCACTTGACGGGTCATCAAGTCATGTCCTCACAGGTCATCTACAGGTCATGACGTGCGCGTACGCGCGCGTCAAAATTTTAAAATGCTCAAAATAACGTAGGATCAAGTCTGCACACGTTTCAGGTCATTTTGAGCATTTCAAAAATTTCCGTGCATAAACGTCCGCGCGCGCGTTTTACGCGCGCGCAAGTCGTAAATAACGTTAACACGCTGTTTTTTCGATTGATTTGCAATCCTGACACTTTTCTTCATCATTTCCATCATTTTGGAATCAATTTCAATCAATAATAAGGTCGTACGGGCGCGTCAAAGTTCAAATTCCGTGCGCGCGTCTATGGCGAAAATAACGTAAAAACGTGCAAAAACATTCCTCTACAAAATTAACTCTAGCTCTTTAAATAGTCCATAAATCCCCCAATTTTTTTCATCTTTGGGTAGGGGATGAATCATAGATATGATTTCATGTATCATTTGACCCTTATAAACATTATGACGTCATCAAAATGGCGCCAAAACTCAAAATTTCCATTTTTCATGTTTTGACGTCTTCACATTTATGCAAATTTGGCTCTAGATTCGTAATTATTTGTCATTTTTCGCCCAGATTTTAATATGTTGTAGCTGAGATAATTTCCTACAAAATCAGTCACGACCATTTTCCATTTTGACGACGTCATCACAGTGAAATTTTCAATTAAAGATGCCATGTCAGAATTTTCCCTATTTGCGTGTTATGTCTATGGAAGGTGATTTTTTTTCGAATCATGAATCTACATGACATTGTTCTCTGAGCTGTATCTAAGTTGTTTTTGGTCTATTTTCTTTCAGATTTTAATATGTTGTAGCTGAGACTATAAGCTTTTATTAGTCTTGCCTCCAATTTTTGATCAGATGTCGGGATCATCCCCAATTTTTCACTACAAAATGTGATTTGAGAATCCCGTTTTTCCTTTATGTGTTATCTCTATGGGAAATGTTTTGGTATATTGGTCAAAGCACTTGCCTCTCACTCCGGTGACCCAGGTTCGATCCCCGGTGGGTCCATTAAATTTTTTTTTTTTTTTTGCTTCTTTTTGCCTTTCATTTTACCATCTTGTTCGACTATTATAACATAAGCAATCACAAACCAAGTAATAAACTGCCTTATTTTGCGTGTTATGTCTATTGGAAAGTACTGTGCAGTGGTTTATGTATAACCCTATGGAAAATCTGATTCCCTGACGTGTATTAAAGCTATCCTGCAATATCATTAGTCCTATTTGATATCACAATTTATCAAAATTGGCTCAGTCAATTATCTTAAAATTTTCGTTAGTCATCAGTCCTAATAAGTTCAAGTTCCCGCATCTTTTTCAAGGTCCTCAGATTATTGTGACGTCATCTACGCGCCATTTTCTACAAATCAACTTATGGTCGTATCTTCATAACGAAATGTCATTTCTGTTTCATATTTGGCATAGTTAAGGTCAATGTCATTCCAGTCATGGTCATCACAATTATCACCATCATCATCCTCCTCATTATCATCATCACTGTCATGATATAATGATCTTCATCATGATTATCATCAACATCATTATCATCATCACTGTCATGATATTCATGATGATGATTATCATCAACATCATCACATCTTCCAGTGACCGTTTCACACATTTTTCTACATTCCTGTCCTCAAGAAGCATCTCCATGCGTGGCATTCTTGACTTCCTACATGTATCTTCAGTCTAGCATTATGATCACCCTGATTACAATCATGATCATACAAATTGAAAGACAGACCACCTAATTCGTCCTCATGACGAATTAAATTCTAGTTATCATTTATTATTGTGATCCTAATAATTATTAATGTCATTATTAGCTGTTGAGGACCTGCTCTGATCCAGACCTAAGACAGCTGTTCCGTACCACCATGGCTCTGAACCCATTCCTCGAGGCCGATCAGCAGAAGCTCGTCGCTCAGAGTGTCGACACTGCCTTCAAGGACAATGACAACGACGATGACGAAGATGTGATCGATGATGACCTCGATGACCTCGATGACGATGAGGATGATGAAGAGAGTGAAGAGCTCATTCGACAACTCCAGAATCTGACTGCTAAGAATGAGGAGGAGGACGATGAGGACGAAGAAGAGGAAGATGGAGAAGACCAAGTGTATGTTTATGCTTCTTATATTTCAGAATTTTCAGTATTACCTAGATTTTATTTCAGAGGTGAAAAAATGGAAAGCATATCATTTGTATTTGTCTAATTTCCATTAGACAGCTATCAAACTCTAAAAAGGAAAGTAATACGTTTGTTGGGTGAAAACTTCAAATGTCTCATCATCACAGGTATATATTTGACGTTGCTTGCAAAGTAAATTTTGTTTAGCTTATCATTCACTACTTAAATGTCATTTTGATTCATTCTTGTACTGGCTTTACACAATTCTATAGATTACTTTTCAATGGTGAATTTTCTTAAAACAGAATTTAAGGTGCATGTGAAAGAGACAGATGTGCAGATTATTTGTGAAATTGATTCTTGACGAATTTCTACCTTTGGTGATAGCAGCTTTGTGGCAAGTTTATGGTTTGCCTTAGAAAGCTGTCTCATGCAGGGTTCTCGTCAGTGCATAAAACACTTTCTGTTAATACCAATCGTTGAGGACTCCTAAAAGAACAAAATATTTAAACAGGGCAAATTCTCCCAGACATGTATACTGACAAGGGTAGTGGTTATGTCAGTGTGTACTTGTTACATGCAAAATTGCTTCAGTCTTCACCACACGTCCCCTGTGATGGCACAAGACTACATTTCACTCATTTTGACCAAGTGTAAAACAGATTCCTGCTGAAAAGGTTGATGTCAAGTATAAATTACTATAGAAATGTTGAGATATTATTGTTGGTACCAGAAATTAAGTATGCCATCCTCCCACATCCTCTCCCTTACAGTGAAGAAGGTCTCGATGAAGATGAGGAGGAATACCAGAGTCTTGTGGAGTCTATGAGGAGTGTGCTGGAAGGAAGAGGTAAGATTACATTGTTAAATTTACATATGATATTGATTTAGTGTGGCCTATGGTGTTAAATCAATCAAGAGTGTTATGGATGGTAATAAATGGATGGATGAATGAACAAACGAACATACATGTATGTACACCCAACAGAAAGAAATAAAGAATCGGTCGTCGGTCGGTCGGTCGGTCGGTCGGTCGGTCGGTCGGTCGGTCGGTCGGTCGGTCGGTCGGTCGGTCGGTCGGTCGGTCGGTCGGTCGGTCGGTCGGTCGGTCGGTCGGTCGGTCGGTCGGTCGGTCGGTCGGTCGGTCGGTCGGTCGGTCGGTCGGTCGGTCGGTCGGTCGGTCGGTCGGTCGGTCGGTCGGTCGGTCGGTCGGTCGGTCGGTCGGTCGGTCGGTCGGTCGGTCGGTCGGTCGGTCGGGCGGGCGGGCGGGCGGGCGGGCGGGCGGGCGGGCGGGCGGGCGGTCGAACCACATGTACATATGGGTCTGTTCACAAAGTTGGGCACCTTTTGAGGCATTTTTTCTGTAATTTGATGAAAAAGTCTAGTTAGAATTTTCTTACTTGGCCCATTCTATCTCTGGTGAAAATAAAAAGCATCTGAGAATCATTAACATGTTGTTCCACAATGTATTTTGGAAATAATTATGAAAAACCAGCGTGTGGATGTAACTGGACATTGTGTCCGTGTTACATCCGCAAAGTCTCATTTTGAGACATAATGGCACATCCATAATGCTCTTGATGATAATTATTTGCCTGGTTACTGTAGGCTCTGTATTTAATTCAATGCAGCAACAACTGCAATGAGAGTATACTGACTTCAAGAGTTATTGATGAAAGTTGCAGATATTCTTTGGTGTCCCGTTCATCCACAATTTGTGACATTTGATTGGAAACCGTTACACCCACAACATTCATGATAAACTCAGAGAAGATAGTTATTCTTTTGTTAAAAGTTTTGCTTCATTAAGTCAGCACCATAACACATTGTACCCATTAGGATTTAGCTATGTAAGGTATCATGCATGTAGATATGCTGGTAATCTAAAAAAAAGGTGGTTGTGGATGTAACATGGGACACCAGTATGTTTTTGTCAATATTTTGAAAATGCCTCTCAAAACAATTTGTCTTGTGTTCTTCAAAGGCTTCCTGGAGGCACCAAGTACATTCATATAAAACAACTTAATGGTGTAAGTCATAGTGTTAAAACTACAATGTTTTTACGATAAAATGTCACGTTTTGGTGCCCCAACTTTGTGAACAGACCCATATACATTGAAATGATAATAATGTTGATGGATGGTTGGAGATGTGAGAAGCAGATATTATATAGTGTGATACTTCTCCTTCCTACCCAGATGCTTCAGAGACACCAGAGATGAGACAGATGGAGGATGAGGAGGATGAGAAGAGTTCTGGAGGAGAGTCAAATAAATCCTCCCCATCATCACCATCAGGGAGCAAAGATGAGGATGATGATGAGGATGACGATGATGATAAGGAGAATTCTGGCACGAGCAAGCCCATTAATGAGGATTGGGACTCAGGTATTGAACTTATCCTTATTGAAAGTTATCATATGAATTACCTCAACATTTAAAGAGGAGGTTCAGTTCTTATAAAGACTATGAAGATGAAAAGTAATTGTGAACTTTATAATTCTTTTTATATCATGTTGGAAAAATGTCCCCTCCAACGGATTGCTCTTCAAATGCTCTCATATTTGAAATATGATAACGATGGCTAAAAATTTTTGACCAACATGTGTGCGTAGTCCCATATATGCATTTCTTTGTGCAGTGCCTGTAAATTTTGGCAAGACTGGGCCAATTTCTTCTCGGTTTGGTAATTTCAAAACCTCACAGTATGTACCAATTCTTATGCACATAATCATCCTTTGCCCGATTGCTTCCAGACAGTATATTTCACAGTGGATTCGCTGGACCAGAACTCAACTTTATCTTTACAGTTTGATCTTCAGGTGCAGTTCTATCCATTACCCCTCTATGACCTGCAACCTAATAGCAATGTTTTCTTGTTTTCCAATCCTAGGTGAAGGAAGTGAAGGAGAGGAGTCTGGGATGTCTGCTGAGGAGAGAGAAAGCGTCTTCAGTCGGTTGGAGGAGTCCAGACTACAGCTGGAGAAAGAACTTGGATGCGAGACATTTCTCCAAGCATACAAGTCTATACAGGTCAGTCTCCATCCTCCACATCCTTTCTTGCCTTTCTACATATGTTCAGTCTTTCGTGTACATTTGAACAAAATCAAAATACCTTGTTGCGTAAGAAGAATGGTAACAAATATTTCCTGCATTTCCTGATTGCGAATATCAGGATTTAGGAATAATTACTGTTTAAAATTTACATCTTCTGACACAATTACTCTTGCCACTGAGTATCATATATACATTGTATTATATGATTCCAGTCTACAGTAGTTTGTCATGAAAATCTTAACATGAGATTGATTTTTTTCAGCTGCTTGTAGGGGAGTATGCAATACTTACCTAGACATGAGTCCTTGCAAATGACACAAAAATATTTTTTAAAAATAATTTTGAATATTTTGATCACTATCAGTTATTGCATGGTATCAAATTGGAAGCTCATTGTTGTGACTTCATTTTTAGTATTTATCAGTTGCATTTTTGTCTCCATCTTGACTTGGCAGGCGATGCATGAAGATGAAGATGAGAACATTGAGGAAGGTACCAAGCGAGTCAACACCATCCTGGGAGAGGGCAAAGGTCAAATCTACACCAAGATCCTCCAGCTAGTCATGGCCGATGGAGCTTACACTGAAGGTAAGACTAATAGAGGGGGGGGGAGATGGGTTTTCGTAGCATACAAATGCACGAGTAAGCGAGCAAGCCAGCAAGGTCATAGATTAAATCATGGGACTTAATAGTTCCCTCTAGCACGCAATATCTATGTGAGGGAGCTATTTGGAGCTCCATGAAATGACCGAATAATCAAGAGCTACTTCTGCTGACGTGACTATCTCTCTCAACTAGTTATGGGGGTTTTAGGATTAAGTGTAGATATGGAGTTGTATTAAGTTGTTTATCTATGATTTTTCATCTGCTTTCTAATTTGAAATTCTTTTTTATTGATATTAGTTATTTGTTCTTTGTTTCAAATTTACATTTTTACATGTGTATTCCAATACCTTTGGAATACAGATGTATTTCTCTCCCTCACACACACACTTTCTCTGTTTTTGTGTCTGTTTTTCTCTCAATCAATATACCTTTCTAACTTTTTTATTACATTTTTTCCCCTTACATTTGCTAATAATGGCATCAATTTTGTTGTTTGTTGTTCTTTGTATCACTTGATACAGGATATTATGGTGTTGTGCAATGAGAATCCACCAGCTTACGTTCCCAATGTCATGCTTTGTTCCGGTACCCTCCTATCGCTATCCAATGTTTATTTCTTGGTCTTTTAATATGTAGGGACTTGAATGTACTGCTGCAGTGCTGTGAACTATGTAAACACTGTTTTTTTTTTTTTTTTTTTTTTTTTTGAGGGGTTGACCATGTCATTCTGTGGCATATTAAATATGCTTAATACTTGTAACAAGTAATTATTAATAATTCCTCCCCCCTCCCCCCGATATGTCTTTCTCTCCTTCCGTCTTTTTTTTTGCTTTTTGATTGTTTATGTAGTGTATAATCTCTTTCTCCCCTTTCCTCTCTCACTCTCTCTCTATCTCTTTCTCTCTTTCTCCCATGTACATGTATGTGTGTCTTGTCTCTTCTTCACCATTTATTCTCTTCCTGTCTGTCACAATGTCTTTCTGTTTCTGTCCCTTTCTCTCTGTGATAAAAGTGATCTTTTTATTTGCTTACTCCGTGTTACTGTGGAGATTTTTGTCTGTTTTGTCTCTTTAGCTCTTCATTTCTTCTCTGTCTCAGTTTTCTTTTCATCTCTTTCCCTTTCCCTCTCTCTCTCTATCCCATTTTATTTTCTCTGTCTTGATTTTCCTTCACTACCAGCCCATTATCTGTTATTAATATTTCAAAATATATTTCAAAAACATTTTAATATCACTTTCTTGTAACCTCAACATAATATTGATTATTCTAGGTCAGATGTAACTTAGTGTCACTGAATGATAGGCATTAATGAATATTAAGAAAAGCACTAGTAAAGTATAGATTTCAGTGGTAATGAAAGAATGTTCCTTGGAAATGTCTTAATCATTTCATTATGATGAAATTTTCTTTAAGGTTGATTTACTTTGCATTGCTTTTTTTCATGGTTAAAAAACATTGTAAAATTGCTTAAATGGGCTGAAAATCCTCAGGAGTTGAAGCATAGAGTAATCTATTTTTAAAAGTTTGGGGGAAATGTGTTGGAAATTTGCAAGCACAGTGATTATCATTAGGTGTGATAGAAGGTGCTGCCTTCTAAAAATGGTCTAAAACTTGCAGATATAATGTACAACATTAATTTATTTTGGAAAATACTTTCACATCATCTTCAAAATTGAGAATTTTTAAATTTCTTAATTTATCATATCTTTAATAACTGTATCTTAAATAAAGAAGCAGTATTTCTGTATATATGAAACTTTTAGACTAACCACGTATTCTGCATTTATTTTTCTAGATCACGATTAACTCCTCACGATTGAGACGCAACTCCTTCAAAATAAGTGCATGTAAATATCTTATTTGCATTATTAGGCGCCAATAATCGTTTTATAATTACATCATTTCAATTTTGATCTTTTTGTTATTCTTTTTGTATGGCATGATAAAAATAGCATTGAAGAACCAGAAAAAATAAAGAACTGGTTTTGTTCTGCACTGCATGTGACCGTAATCAGAAGCTTGTAATCAACATCATCATCATCGTCATCAACCCTGCATCCCTAATCCTTGCATCTGTATACCACCAGGCTTACCTCATCAAATCCTTCAGTATAATACATGTATATCTGTTGTTCATAGAAGAGTTACTTAACTCTTTAAATAATATCATGGTACCGTTGCATAACTTTTTTTAAAAAGCGAGAAAGTGAGAAACTCCTTACAGCTAATCACATTTGAAAATTTCTTCAGTAACATTGTACAAGACGGCTTTCGGCGGGCCAAATTCACTGTGAACTTAGAACGACACCAGTTCAAATTTATAGCCAAGTTTAGTTTGGCACTCTTGCTCCACAAAGGTTGAACTTTGTATAAATTTGTCAATACTGGCACTACAATTTTGCACTAGGTGCTGGAAGCAATTTGAAAATTGCATCATTATGTAACCAGCATTTCAGAAAACATGCAAGTAAAAAAAATGGAATTATTGTACATGAAAGGAATGATGTTGAATTCTATCTTGATTATTACTGTTTATTAGTTAGATTCATTGTGTGAATGGAACTCTAGTGGTTCCTTGTACAGTGATACAAATATTGTCGTATTAGACAGCTTTGATGTGTAGGGAGTATCTGTGTTATTTGGCTACTGCAGATTAGTGTAATGCGTTGCCCAGTATGTAACTTCAAATGTGCCACATGTAGATAACAATGAATTTTGAGTAATGTGAACATTGAATAATCGTAATGCAAGAGTACTTTGCATGAAAAGAAAGCATTGTCATCACAACTAGGGCTTAGTGTATAAAGAAACAATTTAAATACATGTACAATAACATTCCTAATTTTTTAAGCTTAGACCCCATTCACACTAAAAAAAAAAAGAGTGCTTTCAGCCAAATCAAACATGACCGCATGTACCTTGTACTAAAAAAAACCACCAAAACTGTTTGTGAATTCAGTTTTTTGTGGCAAGAAATTATTGTAAATAGTCTTATAACTCTTTTCATTGCACTTGCAAAATGGGAACTTTTTCAAACTTCAAAATGGTTCTGATTTTAGTTTTGTGAAGATTGAAGCATTCTGAAACAAAATGCAAACTTGACCTGTGTGGATTTGCATGTAGCAGTAGATCCCCTCAATCCCTTTAGACAAAACTTCAATTGAAGTTTCTTGCTGAAGTGCTTTTTTGCTTGTAGTTTTAAGAGAAGTGTATTCTTATTTGGAGTGTGATTGGGGTCTAATTTTGAAATCAGTTAATCTGATATAAAACTGTAAAAGAGTTGCCTGTAATACAGTCAACCTCGCCTAAGTCGATCATGATGGGACTGAGTGAAATGCGTCGAGGTAAGCGATTTTCGACTTGTGCGGAAGTCGAAGAAAATCCGACTTACGCGTGTACATTGTATACATAACACGGGACGCCGCAATGTGGACTGTGGCCGGCGGCCCGGCGGTTTGATTGATTGGGAGTTCTCATCACATAATGTACTATGATTTATATTGTGCCGACATCAAGAAAATAAGAACATACCTGTACTGTACCTTTCATGTACCCAGTATATTACTTCACACTCCTGTTACAAGTCGGACAATAAAGAATAAAACCAGACACCTCCAGAGATAAATTCCAATGTATTAAATCCTCCCTTCCATCCATTTATATGCACATGGCCGTGAAGGCAATAAAACTGCAGGTACCGGGTCTGACCGGCCGGCCGGCTGTGCAAACATGACTTTACATGACATTTTGTTCTTCACATGAGAGTATGAGAGAGTGCGCGAGAGAGGACGCGGAGATCGCGCCAGCAAGTCTGGGAATTTTTGTAAACAAAATCGGCGTGTGGCAGTTTCAACAATGATTGATTTCACATCACCGTCTAGTTCGACTTGCGCGGTGTAAATTCAACGCTTTTTCATGGTATTGTTCTGAGAATTTGATCGATATAGGCGAGTATTCGACCTACAAAAATCGACTTGTACAAAGGATTAACACACGTAAGTCTATGAGGATAAATTGGGACTTTTTATTTTCATCGACTTGAGCGACTATGCGACGTCGACATAAGCGAGGTTGACTGCATGTTTACCCATGCATCTCATCTGCACCCCTGTATGATTATAGTCAAGAAAACTGTGAGCCTGATCGGTTAAGAGTAGGCATTTTGTTGGTCTGTGACAATGAATATTTTATGGATTATAATTTTAGTAGGCAACCATGGCAACCAAATTTATCAAATTTCAATTCCATCAGTGGTGCATTTTACAATGAACCATGAAATAGCTCTTCAATTATTATTTTCTACAGGCCTTCAAACTTTCAAAAATTTGTTGAATGTCCATCTGTGACTAACTGATCAGGTTCCTGTCTTGGCAGACTTATGGCATATTATTGTCCTCGGAATGCTTGTCTATACACTGCAGTATGATCGTTGAGGGTTTTAGTAACAGTTGGAGAGTATTCATATATTTGTCATTGCATTATTTTTGGTAGCTTGAATGACTGTTATTCTCTAAGGAAAAAATGTGCTTGCAATAGGATCTTCACGTTTTCATTGTTTCAGTTGCTGTACAATGCCTTTGGATGTTTGATGGAATTGAGTTGACATTCTTGAATTGTATATCATTGAGCACTTGCTGCACAGGGAGCACTTTTAACTGGAATGTCATGGGAAATTTTTGTGTGTTTGGCTAGTTACTATAATGGTGGAAATTGTTCAGTTGTATGAGTTTTAATATATGTTATACAGGATTACTAACCCCTGCATTGGTTCACTGGATACTGACCTAATTATGTAACTAACTGCAAAGGTATGACTAGATGTTTAATTTATTTTGTATGTACAGGTGGAATCATAGAAGTGAGATCAAGTGTAATGTGTTTGAAAAATTTAATCATAGCTATTTTACATTGATGTTTGTTTAGCACTAAAGTTAAGTGCATATTTGTCTATATGATTTATTTGTAGTCAACCAATATCCATCTCTCTCTCCCAACAGATAATGATGATTGAAGATGAGAAAATCAAGAAGTTAGCAGAGAAAAGACTCCTGGCAAGAGATTATAAGGGAAACAGGTGACCTTGTATTAAAAGGGAAATGATGTCAGGGTGACTCTGTAAGGGAAATGGTGTCAGGTGACATTATGTTAATGTCAGGTGACCTTGTAAGGAAACCAATGTCAGATCAGGTGACATGAGGTTTCACGTTGATTGCAGTTGGTTCATTTGATCATGCCAAGGAAAAGAAGATTGCGATGGATCATACAAAAAATAATTACGCAATATGCTGTAGGACTTAAGTAAGCTTTTGATGATAGTCTCATCATACATAAGCCTTTAATCAAAATTCGCAAACTCAGTTTGATATTCATTTGCTGTAAAGCAGTTTTGTGCTAATTGCACAAGGACTTATGTGATATATTGCTTTTAACAGTAAAACAAAGAAGATGAAAAGAGCAAAATTTCAGGTTAGAAATAAATCCCTTTTATCCCAATTGATGTATATTCAAAATTTGTGAATTAATTATGATACTTAGATGTGAATAATTTTGAAAATTTGTATAATTTGTATATGTTTGTTGTGGAATGTATACATACATAGAAAAGTTAATAATTTCAGAGGGCTTTCTATACGTCAGATTTATTTTCCAGTGTATCCTTTGGTGTTGATTTGGGGAATGAAATGTTGTGAGTTTGAGTATTTGCAGAGGTGTTTGTAAATATATTACATGTAGATCTCACTTTAAGATGACATATTGAAAGATCAGTGGTGAATTGCGTCAAGTACTACATTTTAAAACTGTACTATCTGGTAGAACCGATAATAGATGCAGTAGTATTGGTGATGATTACTAAAGTCAATGGAATTTCTCATATTTTTATTCACTGCTAAAGGAGAAGAGGGGGCTGGGGTTGGGGTATATATCCCCCCCCCCCCCCGAGATTTTATTCATGTTGGCAGTGTTCCAAGGTGTTCGGTTTTTCTAGTCACTGATGTATTATCACTGGTGAAGTCGAGATAGGTGTCTGGTTGAAGTAGATGAGGTTTTCAAAAGTCAAATTCACAGAACACGGATTCTCAGCGATACACTTTTTTTTTCTTGTCTTCATGACTTGCGCTATGTATCTATTGTGAGCTTAATTTCACAAGGCATTATATGCATCATTGATATAGTATGTAGAAATGGTTGTAATATATTTGTGTGTGAATTCATTTCTTTGATATATATATATCTATACTTATATATAATGAAGGAGCCAAACAAGAAGAATATGCTCACTGCTCAATCATCATCTTGAATGTATATTTCGGACGTGTGCTTGTCCATTCCATAATTTTCAGTTAAATGTGATCTTTTTTGTGTGTATATTGTGCAAAGTATTAATCTCCGTCCTTGATTATCAGTAGTATTAAACGCATGTATTCTTGAAAGTGACCTGAGCTAAACCTAGCTTAACTAGTCCATTGATCTACTGAATGTTGAGTGTCAACCCCAAGTTCCTTTTCAGTACTCTATTTGCAGAGAGGCCACTTTTCAGACAAAAGTCAGAATTCCTACTTTTTCAACATATTTTTAGCCATAGAAAACCACTTGTTATGTACACAAGTGCCCATTTTAGATGATTTTTCCTACTTTTTTATCAATTCTAAGTGGCATCCCTGAATTTTGTGTAACAAAATAAACTTTAAAAATAATTTTGTTGTGAAATGGATCAAAGTGACAAGTGTTTGTATACTTTCATATAATTACTGGATTATCATGATTTGCTCAGGATCAAAGGTTGGTATTTGGCACTCCATAAATCTGTTGACTAAAAGCTACCCTCTTGGGAGGGGTTTAAACCTGGTCTAAAGTGAGACGGCTTTTGAGAATGCGGGCCAAAGTCTTTTGCATTCCATTCTATTATGCTGTACTACTGCAGTCACAAATCACATTGATGATAAGATTTGCCAGTGAGGAATATTGCTTGTAAGCCAATGTACGAATATTAGACATGATGTATAGAAGGTTTGATTGGCATTAACCTGTTATGGAAAAAAAAGTGTAATAATAATATGCAGCTAAAAAATGGTGATTTCTTGGTAGTGTGCCAACCCAGGCTTTCCCCCCTCGTTTATAAATATTCAAGCAGTACTCATGTGATACTTTCACAAACATTTCACGTGTGGAAAAGTTTCAGGGCCCCGTTTCATAAAACTTGTTATCAAGTAACAAGTGGCACATTTCTATGACAAATTTTTACTGTCAGCCAATCGCGTGCAAGGATTTCAGTAACTTATAACAGTTATTACAACAGGTTATTGATAACAAGTTTGATGAAACAGGGCCCTGGTCTTACAGTAAGGGATGGTTTAGAGCATCACCCCCATGTATTGAAGTATTCAATCCTATTCAAATTTTAGTGGAAATCATCTTTTATTATGTATTCAAAAGTATGGCATTTTCATACCAGTATGTGTAAATGAGCAAGACATGAATAGAAAAATTGTCAGTTATTGTCTTGTCTAAAGTAAGAGGAAAGGTTTATATTAGACAGAAACTAATAATCTTGAAGGTAGTCATTGTTATTATGAATACGAAGTTATATGTATTCAGCTTTTTACACTCTCTTAAGACACTCTTCAGAAAACTTTAGAACAAGCTCTTTACCACCATGGCTCAAAATAGAACAGTTTACCAATGTATTCAAATCTAATTTACCTGGCAGTACCTGCTATTAACCATGAGGGCATCTTCAATTCTAAATGGATGGAATATTGCATTTTTCATGCATTCATTGTCGTTTTGTCCAGCCAACCTTTGAGAAAAGTTAAAAGGTTGTCAAGCTATTTTATCTGCTGCGTGATAGCATCTTCAATTCTAGATGGATGGATGGACCATCATTCATTGTTGCTTTGTCAGGCAGACCTTGAGAAAATGGACTTTGTTCAGAATTTCTTGAAAAAAAAATTAAACAAATTTAACATGTCTCTCAGTAGTGTCAACTTTTCATGTACAGTCATGAATGTATTCACATTTTGCCAACTTCTTGTATTCAGGGTAATAATGTTTAAGTCATGAAATGTATTCCTATCTTAATACACAAATGGTAGTGAGATGCGAGTTGTATTAAAGATAAAGTCAAGTTCTGGTCAAGCAATTACCTAGGGAAAGAAACTGTCCCAAAGTTTTGGGAAAGGTAGAACATGTCTAGATCATGTGTACATAAGAATTGGTGTACGGTATACTGTGAGGCTTTGGTATCATCAGAATAATATGAAATCGACTTAATCTTGCTGAAAAAGTACATGTACTGCATGCACACAGAAATGAGTATATGGGACTGATATATTCTGCCTGAACACTTCAGCTATTTTTCGTCATATTTAATATGAGGGCATATGAAGAGTAATCCTTTGCAGGGGACATTTCTACTGTGATGTAGATTATTTTTCAGCTTTCCCAGAACTTGACCTTCCCTTTAAGCTTTGTTTACACACAATGCGGTAAATTGCTTCAAAAAGCCGCTACTACAAAATAAAATGACACAAGCATATTGCGCTCCATGTTTTTATATCTTATAGCTAGTATGCTTAGGGGCCTATGTTGTTTGTGGCTACATGCTTCACTCCATTTGTTATCCATTCAAACATAAAATGTTTTTTTACTCACCATTTTTTAGGTGGTTTACCGCATGATATGTGAATGGGCCTTGGTGTCAATTATCATCCATATTGAGAAGCAAACCGATAGCACTTCGTGTTGAACACTTCTTGTTTCTGTGTTGTGTATACTTTTTTTCAGTGATAAACTTTAACAGAAATTACAAATTGAAGTGTATGAAGATGTGTGTAGAGAATAAATAAGTGAATTACGAGTAATGATTGTCATTCATTTTCCTTGTAAAGGCCGCTAATTAGAATTCTGCTAAAGCTAACTGGACATGACATTTCTTGCTCATAACTCTTTCCTCAAATACCCAATTCGACTGATAATTGTCAAATTTTATGCTTGGTTATCTCCGTCACTCCCAGCAACTGCCCAGATACATGGTATCTAATTAAAAAATTAATTGGTAGAAATTCCTCCAAATGCATGCTCATTTCAGAACGTGGAATGTTTGTACACTCTTATAGTTATGGAATGTCTCGTTTGTGTTGAAAGTTGAGAACGTGTTCCATTGGAAAGTGTACTTACAATCTTCAACATAATTGGTGTTCCCATCTTTCTCTATGCATCTGTTAGACATTCAATAAATAAATAAATACATGTATCCATAAGAGCAAAATATATGTTGCTTTGTGTTTGATTCAGTCAGTGTGTATTATTAGAAGTACAGATACAGGTAAAGTAGGTCAACGTTCAGAGGTCAATTTACATGAAATTACATGGAATTACTGGTTTTTACCACCGTTACCGCGACATCTCAAGAACTATCTGAGGTGAGAACTTCAAACTTGGTACCAGTATGTATCCCCATAGAAAGATGAACTGATTAGATTTTGGGGTAAGTAGGTCAGAGGTCCCAGAGGTCAATTTACATGAAATTACATGAAATTCTTGGTTTTTAGCACCGTTACCGCGATTTCTGAAGAACTATTTGAGGTAAGAATTTCAAACTTGGTACCAGTATGCATCCCCATAGAAAGATGAACTGATTAGATTTTGGGGTAAGTAGGTCAAAGGTCACAGGTCATAGAGGTCAATTTACATGAAATTACATGAAATTACTGGGTTTTGGCCTCATCAAATATTTCTAGAACAGTTTGAGCCATCAACTGAATTTAGGCGGAGGCATATAGGTAGACGCAGTCGCATTCATCTTGTTCTTCTTGCTTTCGGTTTTCCGTTTTCTCTTGGGGGTTTTTGTTTTTATATTTTTTTTTTCTACACTCTTTTTAAGGCCGGGTAATTTCAGTCTCTTGAGCGTATTAAAAATTTACTTTCCATTTATTTCTATAAGATTCATTTACTCTTTCAATATACTTCTTTGTAATATATATTTTTTTTTATATTGTGTATACACATTATATTTGTTACATTGTACTAAGCCAACTATATGATTTTATTTTAGTTGCAATAAATCAATCAATCAATCAGATAACCTACCTTGCATTACCTGAAGTCGCCAAAGTCAAATTAAACTTTTTTGACCGAATTATGCAAAACAAGTTATTCACATTTCCTAATTCAAATGTTGCATAAGTCGAACTATTTTTTGTGGTCCCAACAAATTCGACTTCTGGAAAATGTGAAGATCTTGAAGGGGCAGTCAACTAAGAATTCATGGGGAAATGGAATCATACGGAATTTGCAAAAGGCTTGTTTACTTCTACACACAGCCCACCCGTCACGAGAAAAGTGCAGACATTTATTTTAATATTACCCATATGATATATAAGTAGGAAATACAATTTAGGTGTCATTCTTTGGTACAAGGGCAGTTCCAGCATTACGGACATTACATTTCAGATAATTTTTGCAACTTCAAAAGGTCATTTAGATAAAATGGAATCACAAACAAATTACCCTAAATTATAAACAGTGAAAGTTTCAATCCATTTTAGCACATGTTATAGTTACTGCATATAATGTTTGCTGTTACGGACATTACTTTTTGCATGCTTATACATTCATTGAAAAGTCTGAGTTTAAGCACACAACAATTTACCCATAAATTGAAAGGTAGGGAAATGTTAAATTAAAATAAAATTAAATTTAGTGAAACAGATGAAACATGTACCCTATAGAGCCATGACTGTGGCGTTACGGACATTACATATTTGTCCATTTTCATTATAGTAGTAGGGGGCACATGCTTGTATTGATATTTTTTATTCTTTCCACCTAGATGGTAATTTATACACATTTCAAAATGCTGCCATAGCACTTTCAAGAGATCTTTTATTTTACGAGTTGCCAATTTGAGGACTATTTTTTAGGTATAGACCCCTCTATTATATTGGAATCTAAAAGACTTATTTTATGTCTGCAATGGAATGGTGATCAATAAATGTAGATCAGCCTTTGACTTTCTATAATGATATTCAAACTCATAATAACTCCAAATGTAATATACTAATAATATTGGATATTTATATAGCGCTCATATCCACCATGAATGGTGCTCAAGGCGCTCCAATATTACCCCGGCTCTAGCTAGGCTACCGATTTCGGTGCTCACAGCATTCAAAGAAACGTTACGGACATTACACTTTGCAGCCATGCCTGAGAGAGTCTTATCTTAATCAGAGAGTGATTGGCAGGGAAAGTAGTATGGCAAGGGGTCCTAAAGCTACGCACCTTTCAAATATGCGCAATGTGATGCGTTCAATGCTCCAAACCTTTGATGTGACTGATAAACCAGATTATCATTTACATTTGCCAAAGAGAACGAGTAAATTTCCTAAAATATTTTTGTGACATTATCACTATTTGAAATTTGGGGTGAAATTCACATATTAAGTAAGCTTCAAAATCAAGATATCCATTCATTGAAGTGTGCGTAGCTTTAGGACCCTTTCATTTTGTTGACCAAATTCGACATGGGTATGGACATTGACTTGAAAATTAATGTTATTGATGCGTCGTAATTATCTCAGGGATTTAATTTAAGAGTATGTAGAACCAAGATATAAAAGAAAATTCACATTTATAATTGAAAAAATGACTTTTTAGCTGCTTGAAACAAAATGCATCGTATCCGGACACCTACCCCCTGGACAACCACCCCCCGGATAACCACCCCTAGGATAACCACCCTCTAGGACAACTACCCCCTAGGGCAACCACCCTCTAGGACGACTACCCCCCTAGGACAAGTACCCCCCGGATAACTACCCCCAGACAACTACCCCCTAGGGCAACCACCCTCTAGGACAACTACCCCCCGGACAACTACCCCCCGGACAACTACCCCCTGGACAACTACCCCCCGGACAACTACCCCCGTAGTTGTCCTAGGGGGTGGTTGTCCGGGGGTAGTTATCCGGGGGGTAGTTGTCTTAGAGGGTGGTTGTCCTAGGGGGTAGTTGTCTGGGGTAGTTATCCGGGGGGTACTTGTCCTAGGGGGGTAGTCGTCCTAGAGGGTGGTTGCCCTAGGGGGTAGTTGTCCAGGGGGTAGTTGTCCGGGGGGTAGTTGTCCGGGGGGTAGTTATCCGGGGGGTAGTTATCCGGGGGGTAGTTGTCTTAGAGGGTGGTTGTCCTAGGGGGTAGTTGTCTGGGGGGTAGTTATCCGGGGGGTAGTCGTCCTAGAGGGTGGTTGCCCTAGGGGGTAGTTGTCCTAGGGGGTAGTTGTCCTAGAGGGTGGTTATCCTAGGGGTGGTTATCCGGGGGGTGGTTGTCCAGGGGGTAGGAGTCCTAGAACCAAAATGCATAGCTTTAGGGCCCCCCATCATACTAGTAGATAACAAGATTGTAGAGGATTAGTCAAAACCTTAGTGGAATTTGTTGCTTGGAATATGTCCTAAATTAATGTTAATGTACTGGCCAGGGCATCCATTTATGATAGATATCAATATTGCAGTGTAGAATCCAAACTATTTCCTACAATCATATGCAGCTATACTTGTGCTACAAATGTGTAATGTCCGTAACACACTGGTGATGTAATGCCCGTAACGCTCTTTTTTATGAATTATGCAAATTATCAAAAAATTCTCTAGATATGTTGTGTGATAACATATTTTAGCTTTGCATTTGAATTTTAAACGAAATTGGACCAAAACACAATGTGCTATGAAAGCTTTTACATCTAAAACGTTACGGACATTACACTTTGAGCGAGATGGAAATGAAAAATGGCCTTTTTTCAGAAAAGAATTATTTTCTTCTTGTATCCAGCAGGATGATGTTAAAATGAGTCCTCAGCTTAATCATAGCATAAGAATAATTACCTGAAAGTCATTTAGTGGTGACAATTTTTACTTTAAAAGAAAAGCTTGCAAATCACACTGAATTTCACTGTAATCTCTTTGAACAAACACTTTATTTTAATAGCTAAAAATTAATAGCGAATTGGGCCACATTTGTTTT
The DNA here is from genome assembly GCA_025617745.1 of Heliocidaris erythrogramma. Classification (NCBI taxonomy): domain Eukaryota; kingdom Metazoa; phylum Echinodermata; class Echinoidea; order Camarodonta; family Echinometridae; genus Heliocidaris; species Heliocidaris erythrogramma. The sequence continues at coordinate 19,540,403 of CM046867.1, forward strand.
ATTATATCATTTTAATATGACCCTTCCTGAATACTTTCCAGGGTAACAAAGTTGTTCTTTGATTTTCATTTTTTTAACCCTTGGGTAACATTCGTCAAATTAGTTACAATCTTCAAATAACAACATTGATTCAGCATGATTCTCTTCTTTTTAAACCATTTTTATACAAAAACAGGACAGAAAATTCCACTATGACACAGTAAATGCTTTCAATGTAAACCATTTCTTTTTAAAAATGGGAGGAAAAATAAACAAATACTCTGACAACTAAGTTCTTACAATAACTAGTTAGCATAATACTATATTACAATATCTGTAAGGTTTTGAAACACTGGCAAGAACTCAAACAACAGTTTTAAAAAAATAGATTAAAAAAAAACACAATATCTAGAAAACGACACTCTTCATATTCTATTAGCAACATTTCTCTCTATCTTCTTCCAAAATATTTGACAGAAAGTTTCTTTTTAACAGCTCAGGGCAGTGAATTTGATATTCTAGAAGCATAGAATGAAAATGACCGCTTTTGATGCTCAGTTTTTTACTTTGGGTAAAATGAGACTTTTACTATCTCTTTGTCTTGTGCCATACATGTACTTATATGCTTTAACAGGCAATATTCATTTGCAGAATGGGGAAGTTATTGATGTACTAATGAAATGGTGTACTAATGAAGATAGTAGTTAGGAACCTGTGATACTTGTAAATATCTAAGATTTTCAATGTGAGAAATAAAGATGCAGATGGTGTCATAAATCCACTAAAGGTGACAGCCCTAACAATCATTTTCTGTATAATGAATATTCTGTCAACAAATGAACTACATACATCCCCAGACCTCAAGGCCATAGTAGGAAATATGTGGCTGAACAAAAGAAGAATGATATAATAATAATAACAGTACATGACACAGACATAGTGGATTGAGTCATCAAGGAAATTCTTATGCATGTAGTCATGCCACTCGTAGTAAAATGCACCATTTATATTAAAAGGAAAGTCCACCCTGATATTAAGTTGATTTAAATAAAAGAAGAAAAATGGAGAGTCAGATTAGCGAAAGTTTGAGCAAATTTCGATAACAAATAAAGTTGTGAATATTTGAAGTTGTGAATAATCAAACACAAATTGGCAACTCTGTGACGTATCTTGCCAGCTCCTTTCCCCATTTGCTCATATAAAGAAAATTTCATATATTTTTGTTTTCTTAGTTTCTGATGAAGGAATTCATTTGTTTCACCCAGGTTTTTCGTAAAAACATAAAAGCAATGATTATATCTCGGGTGCATGTATGATTGTATATTTTCTTTAGAGAAAATGGAAATTAATGATTTTGGGGGTACAGGGCAAATGGGAGAGGAGCTCGCAAGATACGTCACAGAGTTGCAAATTTGTGTTTGATTGATTACAACTTCAAAAATTCATAACTTTCTATTTATCGTATTTTACTCAAATCTTCACTGTTTCTTTAATATTTCTTCTTCTTTTAAGACCAACTTGTAATCAGGATGGACTTCCACTTTAAATTTTACAAAATATCAAAGTCTACAAAATGACTATGAAACAATGAAAAATAAAACAAAACAGATTCCATATTCTAATGTGTGTCATAACCCCTCTCTTTCTTAGAATAATACAGAGCTGTACAAATAGAACTCCTTTACTTCCTCTTTTATAGCAATGAGACACGACTTGTCTTTAGATTTCATAAGAAACTGCAGGGAATGACATGCATGTATAAAATAAAATTATCATAAAACTTACACTTTGGAAAACAATACTTGTTAAGCACCAAATCTACAGTTTATTTCCCCATCTGTTGAAGCCATTCATTGACTGCTTGTAAACTGTAGATGGGCAGTCTTTGCAAAAAAAAAGTCTCTGCTTTACATATCATATTTGGCCTTGTGATTTGAACAGAAACAACGATAACACCACCATGACAATCAAAACATCTCCACAAACTTTGACATTTGGTCCCGGGATCGAGCGGTGTCATGTCAGATTCCTCCTGAAGACCGGGTGCTGCTCCGCCCACCGTAGCGGGAGTCTGCAGCAAGTTCTTATTGCTATGGCCCATTGCCGTTGGGTTTTGCGACAACACGGATCTGGTCCATTTGAATGTCCGTTTTTCTAGAGTTTATTGCTCCTACCAGCCTTGGAGAAGGCTTAGCAGAATGAGTTCTTGGCGAGCGGGAGGGTTACGACTGAAGTCTTGGTGTTGGTTGGGATTAGGGGACCTGTGCCAGGGTATTGGTCTGTGGTGACCCGACCTGGGCTAGGAGATTATGGGTATTGGCATGAGGGGACCCGACTTGGGCAAGGAGTTTGTTGTCTGTGACTCATCATCTGAAAAGATCAAAAGTAATCGTCCAGTAGAAGTTTTTCAGACCTGGAAAAGTTGTTAAGTACAAGGTTTTTTTGTCGATTCGTATTCTAGATGGGTATTGAGGTAAATTCAGCTTGGTTGCCACCTTGGCAACCTTGAGGAATTTTTTAAATTAGCCTAATTAGCATAATCATCTAATTAGCATATGTGCAATAAGTAATATGTTGCTAATCTTAATCCAGAAAGGCTGAAAACATGAATAATACAACTTTTCTAGGGGCTTTTATGACGAGGAATTCATTTATGACATCAATTTGTATTTTTAAGTAATGAATTGACATAAATAGCATAATTAGCATAATGAGCTAATTAGCATATGTGCAATATATGGACTTCTTTGTCTTTGTTTATCCAGGAAGCCTGAAAACAAAATTAATACAACTTTTCTAGGGTTTTCTATGACGAGGAATTCATTTATGACCCCAGTTTTTATTTTTAAGTAATGCAATTGTCATAAATAGCATAATTAGCACAATTAGCTAATTAGCATATGTGCAATATATGGACTTCTTTGACATTGTTTATCCAGAAAACCTGAAAACATAAATAATTCAACTCTTCTAGGGTTTTCTATGATGAGGATTTCATTTATGACGCCATTTTTTCATTTTTAAGTAATGCAATTGTCATAAATAGCATAATTAACATAATTAGCTAATTAGCATACGTGCAATATATGGACGACACCAGTTTTTATTATTAAGTAATGCAATTGTCATAAATAACATTATTAGCATCTGTGCAATATGTAGACTTCTTTGTCATTATCTAGAAAGCCCCAAAATGGTGCAATGCAACATTTTAAAACACTTTTTAAAGACAACAAATTAGTTTATGAGAAGATGTTCCATGTAAATCATATAATTAACCGGTTGTAATAAATGAATTTTCATATTTGCATTTATTGATATAGTTAATCCAGAAAATTCTGGGATGACTGATTTAATGTGTTTACATTTTTATAACGACCAATATTTACCTCAGAGGGCAACCATGTTCAATGTGGCAAAGGATTGTAACTTTGTAAATTCATTACCTATGCATCTGAGTAGAAGCACTATACCTTAGACTGTCATGTACTAATATGCCCAGACAATACATGTATACAACAAATTCTCTTAATTCTGTCCCAAACACCTATAAACTCAAAGAAGAAAAAAGAAGAAAAGAACAAAACTCTAAATATATTTTACCATCATTACCATCTTTCAGTCGACCCAAACATTTTCTTTATATATTTAATAACTTACTGGTCTCTGTCATGACTGTTCATTCTCTTATCACTGGTACAGTGGGAAATTACAAATGAATACCTACGTATTCTGTCCTGTCAGAGAGAAATTCAAGAGGCCACTAGGCAATTGCCTGATTAATATGCTAATTACGCTAATAAGGGTAATTATTATTCGTGTCAACATGGTTGGTCATAATGAAAATGTATACACATTAAATCTGTCATCCCAGAATTTTCTGGATTAACTATATTAATAAATGCAAATATGCGAATTTACTTATTATGTTAATTGGGCTAATTATACTACATCTGCATGGAATATCTTTGCACTAATTTGTTGTCTTTAAAAGGTGTTTTCATGCTTTCTAGATAAACAATGACAAAGAAGTCTACATGTTGCTCCTTTATAGCGTATTTGATACCATAGGTCAGTCTTGCTTTTTTTTTTACTGGAAACGCTGAAGATCTGCTTTGACATTGATGATGCTCTCAGATGGATTGAGTCATTGACAGATAGACATCAAAAGATCAAGATTGATGATGCTGTCTCTGATTATTTTCTAGAGCCCTTCGGGGTCCCACAAGGTTCTCGGTTGGGCCAAGGCCGTACGCAGAAATTTTTTCCTGGGGGGGGGGGGGGGGGGGGGGGGGGGGCAAGATGATCGCTTTTTATTATTGGATCATTTAAAAGTCTAAAACCCTATTAAAAAAAGTATGATTTTGAAATTTCTGGGGGGGGGGGGGCAACTGCCCCCCCTGCCCCCCCCCCCCCCCCCCCCCCCCCCCCCCCCCCCCCCCCCCCCCCCCCCCCCCGCTGCGTACGGCCTTGGGTTTGGCCCTCTGTTATTTACTCTGTACACAGGTAATCTCTTTACAAAGGTCCACAATAAGTTTCCTGGAATATAATGCCACTGCTACGCCGATGACATACAGATTTACTTGTCATTTAGACCCTATGTATATGCTTAAGAGCAAAGCGTTTCGCTCATAGGAGCATGTGTCAGTTATATACGTGAATGGATGCTGCAAAACAAACTCATGCTAAACGACAGTAAAACTGAATTGTTGCTCATTGGCACATCTAAACAGGTATCCAAACTTAATTTTGATTGTATATTTGTTGGAGGTTCTGTCATAAAACCATCCATGAATGCTAGAAATCTGGTAGTGCATTTTTACAGTCATTTGAATATGGAAGCACACATTACCAATGTATGTATATCATCATATTGCATTTTATATAATATCAGACATATTAGAAAATATATTGATCAGGATAGTATGAAAACAATTGCTCTTGCATGCATCACTAGCAAGATTATTGTAATGGGTAATTGCATGGACTCCCTGACTCTCAAATAGGACGACTGCAGCGGGTCCAAAACCTTTGTGCAAGATTAATTTGTCGATAATCCGAAATTCTCAAGGATCACCCCTATTTTGAGAGATCTGCACTGGCTACCAGTGCGACAAAGAATATCTTTTAAAGTCATGTTGATTGTATATAAATCTCTAATTGGTCAAGCCCCTAAATATATTGTAGATCTGTTACAACTCAAAGCTTGCAAACATACCCTCAACCTGCACAGTTCTACAGATACTTTAATACTGCCAACCCCATCATATAAAACCAAAATAACCTTAGGAGATCAAACATTTGTCTGCACAGCCCCAAATTGTGGAACAACTTACCATTAGAAATCAGGAAATCCCCAACTGTAAATACCTTCAGATAAAAATTTAAAACATATCTTTTCTTTTAATTACTCCTCTTAGTTATAAGTACATCGGGAACTCTTGCAGCACAGTAGAATATACTGGGAGTTAAAAAAAGGAAAACCAACTCTAAAAATGTCCTACTAGTGGACTATATATTTACCGGAGTATTTACCGGATTTAATATCATATGAAAGAGTAATTCATTTGCTTTCCAATGGTAACTTGTTTAGGTTTCCACAGTCAAGCATCAGTGAACACCATTGTCTTCAAAATTCTGTGCAAAATTCCAGTTGGTTCACTTTCTTGTAAAACGCAATAGGCATGGTTTGGGTTGAATGACTTCTTTGTCAACTAGCTTGGTAGCTCTTTATCTGCTTATGGCCATCCGTTATTAAGCAAATCTCATAATGATTAATTTTACGCCTTAACAAAGGGTCTTATGAACTTCGCAAAGCACGGAACGAGTTGTTAGTCATACACTTATGACCAAGAGGAAGTGAGATCTTCCGAGAACACAGAAAACATTTTCGTTTGTCTTGAGTGATGCAGGGGTCTCCGTCAATTTTCAACTAAAGTTGAAATTTTGAAAATCAGCAAAGTAAAATCTTCAACCACACGCATGAGTTTCTGATTTTCCTTATTTATACTCTTTGTTTTTGATTTGCAATTCTTAGTGATATTGCAATCCTTTTGGTTCGAACTGGTTTTTTGGCATGCACCCTTCACCGAGACTGTCTTCTTTACAAAATGATTTCTATCTGAAAAGGGTTTTATAAAGCAAAAATCCTGAATCACGGGTGAATAACATCTCATTAACACAAATTTGAAAAATAAAAAAGGCACAATGGGAATTGGAGCAACCAGGCCATTTCACAAAAGGCATCTCGTTAACATCATGCCTATTGTGTTTTACAAGGAAGTGAACCCCATAGATTTTTGCACAAAATGTTGAAGACAATGGTGTTCAATGATGCATGACCCTGGAACCTTAACAACTTACCATTGGAAATATGAATTGCTCTCTCATATGGTATGGATTTCATTGTCGGTAAACATATAGTTCATTTACAGGAATTTTGCAAAGTTGGGTTTCCTTTTTTGAGACGCCCAGTAATACATAATTTCTGTACTTTATGAATTATTATTATTATCATATTATTATTGTATTATTGTAGCTAATTATGCTAATTATGTCAATTGCATTACTTAGAAATAAAAAAAATGGTGTTATAAATGAATTCCTCATCATAGAAAACCCTAGAAAAGTTGTATTATTCATGTTTTCGGCTTCTGGATAAACATTGGCAAAGAATTCCATATATTGCACATATGCTAATTAGCTCATTATTAGCTCATTGTGATTATTATGCTAATTACGTTAATTGCGTTACTTGAAATTAAAAACTGGTGTCATAAATGAATTCCTCGTCACAGAAAACCCTGGAAAAGTTGTATTATTTATGTTTTCAGGCTTTCTGGATTAACAATGTCAAAGAGTCCCATATATTGTACATACACTGTATGCTAATTAGCTTATTATTAGCTCATGTTTATTATGCTAATTACGTCAATTGCGTTACTTGAAATTAAAAACTGGTGTCATAACTGAATTCCTCGTCACAGAAATCCCTAGAAAAGTTGTATTATTTATGTTTTCGTGCTTTCTGGATAAACAATGACAAAGAATGCCATATAGTGCACATATGCTAATTAGCTCATTATGCTAATTATGCTATTTATGTCAATTGCATTACTTAAAAATACAAATTGATGTCATAAATGAATTCCTCGTCATAAAAGCCCCTAGAAAAGTTGTATTATTCATGTTTTCAGCCTTTCTGGATTAAGATTAGCAACATATTACTTATTGCACATATGCTAATTAGATGATTATGCTAATTAGGCTAATTAAAAAAATTCCTCAAGGTTGCCAACGTGGCAACCAAGCTGAATTTACTTCAATACCCATCTAGAACACAAATTTAAAAAAAAACCTTGTACTTAACAACTTTTCCAGGTCATGTACATGGTATATGGTACCGTCTACTGGACTAGATCAAAAGTAATGAAAGAGTTAATTACTGATTTCCACCAAGATGAATCACTGAACTATAACAAGAATAGATTTCAGGTGGAAAGAAAGCAACAATTTTTATTCAAGTTGTTGTCAACTTTTATCAATTTACACTCTAAAAATCAACATACACACTCAAATACAAGATTACATATTAAAAATTGGAAATTATCATAAAGGCCCAAATTCTACTATTTCAGTCTAAGCCATGTTAAACAATGGAGAAACTTTGTCAAAATTGACTTTAGACCAAGTTAGGTTTGTATTTTTATAGATATATTGACTGCTATGAGAGGCATAGTTGTTTTTATAGGCTCAAGGGGACCTTACATCCTGCTATGACCCTGAGGTGTGCACTGAATCTCATATATGCCTCTAATAATAATAATACTAGCGGGACCCATGGAAATCCACGGGTTCACTTTTTACATTGCACTCTCAACATTTTCACTATCGATGTGTACATTCTTGTGAGTTTATTTATTTTTAAGTTAATGAAATTATCCCACATACGTGCTCATGATCACAATTACTTAGTCAAACATACCCACATACTCAGTTAAAAATATTCTATAATGTTATTTAATGTACAGAATATATTTTAATACTATCTTAGATATCATTATGACATACGGGGGAGGGAGAGAGAAATACAGAGAGAGGAAAGAACAGAGAGAGGGAGGGACAGAGAGAGAGAGAGAGAGAGAGTGTGTTGGTAGACAGATAAGAAGAGAGAGAAATTGATGTAGAGAATATAAACATAACAGAAAGAGAAAAAGTGGAATAGAGATAAAAGACTTTCTTTTGATGTTAGTGTTTCCATTTAACATATTGTTTTATTATATAGTTGTAAAATTAATTAGCAAGTTAATGGCCTAGTTTTATGTATATTTTGTGTACGGAATATTGTTGTTATCGTAGAGGTCGCTCATTACGAATTAGTCTATAGCAAGAAATACAATTTTAGTTAAAAATCGGTAGTAGTTATCTACTTTCTATAATCGAGCAAAAATTAACCTACACATGTATGAGCAACAAATGCGTTCAATCACATCCTACAATAAACATTAAAAGTATTTAAAGAAAATAGAAGTAGGAATTTCTGAATATTGGGCCCCCTCCCTCACAAAATCCTGGATCCGCCGTTGGACATGGTGGATGGTGAAGGCAGGTCCTATCATGCCCCTGCCCTCACTCTACTCCATCCGGTGGCATAGAAAGGTCCCAAATACAATGAAAATAAAAATGATTGATGCATTCACATAATCCCGCATCACCCATCCCATCTTTAACCCCTGATAGTGCTATCTACACTGATTTTATTTTTCTACAATAAAAAAAAAAGGAATGTGCATTCACATATCCCACCCGCCTGCCCGCTATATATCTACGGCAATGACTTTAATGGAATAACGCTCCTCTGTTGTAAAGAAACAAAATTGATGTAGAATATACTCAAATAAGATGGATTTACCATCAAATAAAAAATGGATTCAGGTGTATTCGGCCTAATCTGTTTCCAATCTTGATATAAGAAACCCAGTGAGGCATTTACTGCAGTGCGGGCTTTAAAATTCAAGTAATGCATAGAATCTGCTCTGACACATAATATGCGCTTACCAAGGGGGGTGTTTTGGGTGTTTTAGGTGTTCAAACAACCCCTTTAGAGTTCCTGATAACCCTTTTTTTTTTTGCTTGTCAGATATTTTTTGAAAAAAAGACCCCCCCCCCCCCATTAAAAGAAAGTACTGATTTTATTTTGCTTGCCAGAGATTTTTTAAGTAAAAACCACCCCCTTTAAAAATCCTGGGTACGCCACAGTCTGCTCTGACATACGGTAGGATAAATTCATTGTCAAATGTTAACTGCAGTTTTAAAAAAAATGGTAAGTAGGTCTATACCTATTTTCAATCTTGAAATAAGCAGCGCTCAGTAAGGTATTTACTGCTGGACATTTCGAACCAGCCAAGCCGTACTACACTACAGCTCAGTCGCAGAATGTCGATTATACATGGGCATTGCCGTGACAGATTACCAGCGTTGTAAAGAAGAATTTAATCAGTTTGTTTTGTTTTTTTACTAAATACAGATCAAATAGGGAAAAACAGAGCCCACAAATACAATACTCAAACATTTTTTGTTCTCAACGTCACTCACGTTAAAAGTTAACCTTAAAATATCGAAATAAACGGCTTTTACTATGGAATTTGGTCGTTCAGGAGATCGTTCACCAGCTGCCAACGTGACGTGCAACGCGAAGGCGACGTTGCACATGCAGGCGGCTATGCCGACCAGTCGGGACGGAAGGTGGCTCGCGGCGGGTAGCGGAAAAACATTTTATAGAGTCCATCGGACCCCCTCCTGCAGTGCGTGCAAAGTCAATCGGGGCGGGCGCAGGACCCCCCGCGTCACCTTAGCAAATTAATTATATTAGAATATTGGATATTTATATAGCGCTCATATCCACCATGAATGGGTACTCAAGGCACTCCAATATTACCCCGGCTCTAGCTAGGCTACCGATTTCGGTGCTCACAGCATTCAAGGAATTAATTCCTGCCGGTAACCATTAACACCTGGGTGGAGAGTGGCAAATGTAGATTAATGTCTTGCCAAACAACAGTAGTGCCGCGCCGGGATTCGAACCCACGACCTTCCCATCTCCAGTCAAGTGTTTAAACCACTCGACTACGACACCTCTACAAACAAAGAAAAAGATTGGTAATCATTCCCGTTATAAGCAAATTTTACTGCACCACAAATGGACAAAATCATTCAGCTGGAGAATGCATTCACTGCACACACAAACACGAGAATAGTAGAATCTAGTCTCATATTATTAAGTGCATTTATATGTATGTTCTTATATAACAAGATAACAGATATTTAATGAGGAAATTCCTTCCGTCTCAACAGCCTTATTTTATCAAGTTTCCCTTGTATACAATATTGAATGTTTTGTTCGTCAAGAAGAGAAAATCATTGGGAAAGAAGAAAAATAATACTTAATGGTCCTATCAAACGATTTGTCATTTCTGGATGATATAAACAGACAATGGACTTTGAGTTAAATGGGCTGCACTGAATAGAGTCACCCTTTTGTTGTGGAAATGACCCTATATTGTTTACAGAATGAAGGTTAGGAGTAAGCATACCTGTTGAGCAAATTGCTGTGGCATGTTTCGCTGAGCCATCTGCTACTGTGGTACAGGCTGACCAGCAGACTGCATGTTACCTTGCTTCTGCTTGATGAAGGCAGCCATCAGCGGAGGGCTGGACTCCAGAATGTTCAGCACCTGATTCTGTTGCTGTGGTGAGTTCGGCGACTTCAACGTCAGGAACAACTGCTGCAGCACCTGCTGTGGCACCTTGTTCTGCTCCTGACCTTGTTGATCAAGTAGCTGAGTCATGTGATTCTGCTGGGCCACGTTGTGAACGGGAGAAAATCATTGGGAAAAAAACAAATATTACTTTATTCATATCAAGTGATTTTCCATTTCTGGATGAAATAAACAGACACTGGACTTTGAGTTAAATGAGCTACACTGAATAGAGTCACTCTTTTGTTGTGGAAATGACCCTATGTTGTTAACTGAATGAAGATTAGGAGTAAAGATTCCTGTTGAGCAGATTGCTGGTGCATGCTTAGATGAGCCATCTGCTGCTGTGGTACAGGCTGACCAGCAGCCTGCATGTTGCCTTGCTGCAGCTGTCCGTATTGCTGCTGCTGTCGCATCCTCTGCTGATGCTCACACTGGTGCTTCACAAAGGCAGCCATCAGCCGAGGGTTGGACTCCAGAATGGCCAGCACCTGCTTCTGTTGCTGTGGCGTCGAGTGCGGAGAATTGAATATCTGCAACAACTGCTGCAGCACCTGCTGGTCATTGCATGGTAACTCTATCATGTATGTATCTCATAACAAGCAGCAGGTTGTTGTAGAAAATCTCAGCGTGAATAGGCTAATTTTATTTTATGACCAAAGTTTGGTCATAAAATAAAATTTTATTAAAAATCTGGTTTGAAAAAACTTCAGTTGGTTCATACTTTGGCAAACTATGAACCAACTGAAGTTTTTTCAAACCAGATTAATTACTATTTGAACTGGAAAACACAAAAACTACATTCTTGTAGCATGAAATTTGTCAGGCTTTCCTGTATTTTATGCATTTGCAAGTTTATCAGTGTATATTAACATGTAAATCTGTATTATCACTTTTAATAACTACTGAAGAATACAATAAAGTGAATATAACATTCGCATAATAAACACAAAATTGTATATTCAATACATGAGTATTTATGAATATTTACACTGACAGCACACAGTACTCTTATCATTATCAACACATTGTTTAAAGTCTAAGCTTCCCACTGTACCCGAGGCTTAACATCTTCACCATGTTTAGTATGGCAGTGAAGGTCCGACAAGCTTACCCGTGGTGTTGGCCGAGTTGAAGACACAGAACTCACTGGCGACAATGAAGGGCAATTAAAGTTAATCATAAATGCCAATCTCCAAGGAGGTGGATCTCCCCCTAACATTATGATCAACAATATCCACCAATATTACAAAACAAATTTTCAAAAGTCAATAACATTCTCTGACAATACCTCATAGCTCACAGGGGGAGAAAATGACTTAAAAACAATCCTTGGTCAAAATCTTTCAAATGAATAATATCTGTACAATAACTTCTGTAGATGCACTGAATTAGCAGGAATAACAAATGTTAGCAACTCATGAACCTTACCAACCAGAGTAACTAAAACAACTTCTTCCCTTATTGACCATGTGTATACTAATATTATGACTTCTCCCATTCATACTGGAGTTATAGAAACAGATGTTTCAGATCATTTCCCAATATTTGTTGCTTTTGAGTATCTTACTAATGCAGATAAAACAAAATTCAAGAAGTTTGTATTTCGCACCTTCAGAAATTATGATGTTCACTAATTTCATGCAGATCTAGATAAACTTGATTGGAAGAATGTTCGTGACTGTACAGAAGTGAACAAATCATACTCTGTATTTTGTGACGTGTTTAGGCAAGTCTGTGACAAGCATGCATCAATTGTGTCATCAACTTCCATGAAAAAAGTAAAAATATTGGTAAAAAGCCATGGATAACAAAGGCTATTCTAAAATCCATTAACAAAAAGCACAAGTTGTATTCCAAACTTAGGAAATCAAAAAGTAACCAGAAAGATGAAGAATACAAGAGGTACAGAAATATTTTAACTTCAGTCTTAAGGAATGTAAAGAGACAATATTATAGTAACCTCTTCTTCATTAACAAGAACAATACTTGTAAAACATGGAAAACCATTAATGAGTTGCTGTATAGTGGAAGAGATCTTATGAATAAAGGGATCAATGTAGAAAAATTGACATCTGACCAGGGACAAATAGAGTGATAACTTGTGATAGTGACATAGCTAATGAATTTAACCATTTTTTTGTAAATATAAGTCCAAAGCTGGCCAATGAAATACCAACTGTTCATTCTGACTTTACAAAATATTTAGGAAACAAAGCAGAAAGCTCACTATTTTTAAAACCAGTTGTTGAAAATGAAGTAAAATGCCACCTGCAGACTTTAGATAGCAAAAAAGCATGTGGCTATGATAATTTACCTACAAGGTTGTTGAAAGATGCTTCACTATATATCTCAAGTCCATTAACACATATTTTTAATCTTTCTATAGATAAGGGTAAATTTCCAGAAGCTTTGAAAGTAGCAAAGGTGACACCAATTTTATACAAGGGACAAAAACATTTACCAGGCAATTACAGACCTATTTCCGTCCTACCAGTACTGGGCAAAATCTTTGAAAAAAAATGATAAACGTGTAATTGATTTCTTGGAAGTGAATAATGCTCTGTTTCAACATCAGTATGGTTTTCGTAAAAAACATAGCACTAAATTGTCTTTGATTAATCTCGCAAACACATTATTGAAATACTTAGATGAAGGTAGAGTAAGTAACATTTGGTATCTTTATTGGCTTTCAAAAGAATTCTCCTTAAAGATCACATTGCAAGAAAATCACAAACATGGCAATTAATGTATCACTAGAAACTGGGAAGCTTACAGATGGCAATCGTATAAGTTTTATGTCAACTGCGTATCTGATGATTATAAAAACAACATAAATAAAAGCTCTTCTAAGCATCTGGAATATCCGAGGATTCGCCAGAAATATAGCGATGTTTTGATGTCGTCACACTAGGGATCGATCCTGCTTAAGCAGACGACGTCCTATAATGAATGAACGTAATTGCAATGCAATTATTCATCAAATTATAAAGAGTTTGGTATATTTAACATGACCTTATTTCACACCATTCTAAAAGGGAAAGTGAAACTGATTCTGATAACTAAAACCGTTTGATTGTAAATATACAGGAGAAGGGTCAATGATCAATGAAATAAACCCCATTTTCAAATTGAAAAGCCCTCCGAATAATATCACAGATTGTATTCGTTCCCTCTTGAAACGCCGAACATGCCCCGGTGCAAGCAGCTGAAAATACAATGGCGTCTTATTTTGTTTACAAGTGACTGATTCCTTTATTTTTTTAACGCTGCATTTTTCATCAAAATAATACTATACACGAAGTTAAGAGTGAGGCAACAGACTAACATTAAGACTGACGCTAGTCAAGTAAGAGAAATAAGTGAAGAGGAGATGACAAAACAGGCACTGAAAAATGTGTAAGATGTTATGGGACATCGTCTGCTTAGACAGGACTGGTCCTTCGTGTGTCGTCACACATCTCAGCAGCGTTCAAGGAGCTCTTCAGCTGCTATATCGGGGGCTGTATTTTACCGTTTTATAATTGATAATAATCATTAATTCAAATGTTTCCAAGCGTTGAATTTGGATAACCTTGTATAATTTATGCCATCTATGCAATAATAAGTATTAAGCCAATATTTATTTTGATGGAATTTTCTTGCAATGTGATCTTTAAAAAAATGTCACATTATGGAATCCGTGGAATAACTTTGAAATGGTTTGAAGACTATTTGTACAAACGATCCCAGTTTATACAATACAAGGATGAGATGTCTTTAAATTTGAATATAACATGTGGTGTCCCTCAAGGCTCTGTTCTTGGTCCAACATTATTCCTAAGTTATACTAGAGCACTCGGAGGGAGGGACCAGTCCGAGTACATGTATCCCCCGAACCCGTCACCCATCCCCCATCTGAATCAATGTTGTGACTGAAATGGATAAAATGGCAATTTGGGACCTCGGGTATCACTGCTGACAAATTTGACCTTTTTGTACTTTTGTCATTTTTTATTTGTTTTGAAATTGAAGGTGATCCGACAAAAACTGCAGCCGGTAGAGCGCTCACATGAAATTCTTTACTATTTCTTTTTAAAATATGGTTACCATGGCAACGATGACTCCACCCACATCAAAAACAATAGGCGTCTTCATACCATAATGCACCTCCATGCAAAATTTGAAGGTGATCCGACAAGAACTGCAGCCGGTAGAGCGCTCACAAGACAATCTTTACTATTTCTTTAAAAATATGGTTACCATGGCAACCACGACTCCGCCCATGACTCCACCCACACCAAAAACAATAGGCTTCTTCATCTTACCATAATGCACCTCCATGTGAAATTTGAAGGTGATCCGACAAAAACTGCAGCCAGTAGAGCGCTCACAAGAAAATCTCTTCGGCGGACGCGGACGCGGCGCGATGATGCCAAATCCATAGTATCCCCGAACACTAGTTCGGGGGATACAATAAATGATTTACCTAACTCCACAAACTTTTTTAATTTCAGATTATTTGCTGATGACTCAAACCTGTTTCATACCTTTGACGCTAAACAAAAAGAAATTGACTTAGAACTGATAAGTGAAAATTTAGAGAAGGTCCAGCAATGGTGTAATGTAAATAAAGTCACAATTAACTTACAGAAAACAAATTACATGGTTATAAAATCAAAAGGTCGTGCAATACATCAGAAAAGGGATCTGTGAGAATATCAGGGTCAGACATTAGTGAGGTATCTGTTGCACCATTTGTAGGTATTCAAATTGATTGTCACCTTTCATGGAAAGAACATATTCAGAAAATAAACAAGTGCATACGCAATAAAGTAGGCATTCTATTTAAGTTACGGTAAGACACTTTGTACCAAAGAATATACTTGTGTTATTATACAAGACGTTTATACAGCCTCACATCTCTTATGGAATAGAGGTTTGGGGGAGCACTTACAAAAGTAATCTAAATTGTATATAAATTTGTCAAAAAATGGTATTAGTCCGATTAGGACAGACTCAAAACCTCTTCTCCAAAGCCTAGAAATACTAGATATTTTTCAACACCATGAACTTTTTGTATCAACATTTACATGTATGTATGACCTGGTGAAAGGTATATTACCACACTCACTAGTAGAATATTGTCAGATCATACAGCACAGATATGCAACAAGAGGGAAGGAAAATGGGTTATTCTGTGTACCAACATGTAAGACAAGGCAAGGACAGTTTAGCATTTTGTTTGTTGGAACAAAGCTGTGGAATAGTCTTCCACATGAAATCAGATTTACATCTTCAAGGTCAACCTTTCATAGACAGCTATCAAACAACTTCAACATAACTGATGTTGTGAGCTTAAAACTCAACTTTTTTATGTACACCATTTATCATTTACATGTATTTGATGATTTTATAGCTTAGGATTAAGCGTTAATGTTTGTTTAATTGCATCTCTTTTTATTATTTTGATCTATTCATGTATTACTTGTAATCTGTAATACTACATTTTACTATACATGTTTTCAATTTTCACTCTACTGTATACTTCATACATCTGATAGTAAATCTTATTTGTGTAAAAATAGATTCTTTTTTAATCAAACGTTATTTTTGTAATTATAATTTGAAAAAGAAAATTCACTGCTTTTGATATTTTCTCTCCGCAAGAAATGTAAACTATACAAACACTGTATTGTCTTTTAATAACTGTGAATACAAGATGAAATTAAAATGTCATAAAAAAAATAACAAAGCAAGCATTTTGCCAAAAGAATGGAACTAGGCTCGACTAGCACTTCTAGCTAACTTCTAGGTCCAATTAGCAACTATATCTTAGTATAAATAGTGCAAATGTATGACATTCAGTTAAGTGTAATCACGTACTTGATTATTCATTGATCTACAAACATGACTACATATTATTGTAAATCCATTTATATTCATTTCATGTAGATAAGTACTTTTTTTATGTATATGTATTCATGTAACATTATTACTCTTGATATTAATGATTATACTGTCATTCATGTGATGTGTTGTTAATAAACTCAAACTCAACTCAACTTTAATGATTGTTCCAAGGACCTGGGAATCTATAGAAGATGGTTTTTACGTTCAATTTCACTTTCGTCGCTCATATTCATCATAGGGCATTCCAATTCACACATTTTTGTCACTTTCCGAGCAAGCAATTTCATTTTGAGGCATGCGATTTAATTTATGATCATCCCAATTCATCGACGGGCAGCAAGCTTTTATTTAAGGTCATCCAAATTACAAGGCAAACAAAATCATTTTACATGCATCCAAATTCATCGACGAGCACCAAACTTTCATTTACGGTCACTTAAATTTGTTTCTAGAAGTTCGATTTAATTATGCGGCAATAAGATTCACAAACGGGCATACAATTTCCCCAATTAGTACTTTCATTTTCACAATCTGTTCATTCAAATTAACACACAATAGCCGGAGGGCCTGTTGGAGCATTCAATTTCATTTTCGTGAACTCATTTTTCCTTTTGGAGCATACAATTTAACAATTTAAAATTTCTGTTTTGCATTTCATATATTTTTCCACGTACTGCCAGTAAAAATGAAATAAAGAATTTGTATAATATAGCCTATAGTCATTTCAAGATTTGGCAAAATTCAATCTAGTTTTGATTTGTTTTTGTTTTTGTTTTTGTTTTCTGGAGACCTACCACCTTCAGGGATATGACCAACAAGTAAAAATGAAAAGTGAAGAGACTACCCACCCCTCCAATTATATATATTTTATTATACATCAGCAAAGGAAGTGCAACGTACATACAAGAATTACTCCAACCATACACACCCCAGCGTTCCTTAAGATCTTCATCTAAATCTCTTCTATTTGTTCCTAAAACACGGGTATCATATGGTAATAGGGCTTTCTCTGCGGCTGCACCAATTCTTAGGAATGCCTTACCCATTTCTCTTAAATCCATAGATTCTCTTGAAAAGTTCAAAACACATCTTAAAACACATTTATTCAATACCGCCTTCTCTGATTGACTTCTCTAAGCTTAAGTTTATACTCTTCATCGATGTATTTCCTCTCTTCCGCGCCTCGGAATAGGCCACCTAGATAGATGGCGCGTTATAAATGTCTATTATTATTATTATTATTATTATTATTATTATTATTAGATTGATAGACAGGTAAAGGGATTGATAGATATAGGGTAAATTGAAATATAGATCATTTTTCCTTTTGGCGTATACAATTTATCAATTTAAAGTTTCAATATGGCACGAAAAAGAGACATGATAACGAAGCTTTTCGACCTGCACTCATCAGGTTATCACGCACTTATATAACAAATTACTTGAAATTACTTGAAATCAACTATATTGGAGAGAAGTGATGGGAAATTCATCACTTCCGTCTACCGCAAGCCCACATTCACCGGGCAATACACGAGATGGGACTCGTACAGTGCAACTTCATACAAGATTGGGCTCATTAGAAACTTAGTGTGCCGCGCCCTTAGGATTTGCTCTGCGTGCAAATTAGCTCCCGAAATCGCGAAAATCAAAACTATTCTCCTTGACAATGGTTACCCTGAGCATGTTATATCTCGCACCATAACACGGACGCTGGAGGCACAATCCAAATCTGACACCAGATTTGGACCTGCCAAATGCCCCGTGTATCTCAAACTACCCTGGAGGGGTAAGGTATCTGACAAATACGCCAGTCAGATCAAACACGCAGTGTCACGTTGCTATTACGCGGTTTCGACACGCATTGTGTTTTCTACACACAGGATGCTACCGTCAACTAGCAAGGATGTACTACCCACCCCCCACTTGAGTAATGTTATTTACCAATTTCAGTGCCGGTGCGATGCCAGGTACGTGGGCCGTACTTCTCAGCGGTTGGCTGATCGCATTAAACAACACATCCCCTCGACTATTCGGAACCGTACAACCAATCAGCGCACGCAGCCCGTCCGTGCCTGCAAATCTGAAATGCACGCTAACAGACCAAAGATAGCCAAATGCGATTCAACGATTGGTCTCCACTTGCTGAACAATCCAGCTTGCGCACAAAGCTATGCCGACGATCAATTCTCAATTATGTCCCGGGCCAGAAGCTCAGCGCATATACGCTTTCTGGAAGCTGCTTACATTTAATCGCATGAACCTCTTCTGTGCAGACAAAAGGAGTTCGTCCAAGCTTTGCGATTGTTCTGAAATTACGGCGTCTAGGTTGCGTCCGGGTTCACCGAGTATAATATAGTTGATTTCAAGTAATTTGTTATTCAGAAAAAGGTTGGAATAACTCCACGTTCCGGTCAGAATGCTCTGGCCGTCGTCAGGAGAATGAGAAGAGCGAATAAATCAGCAGAATTTATATATGAAGCAGCAATTCAATAAATAAAATGGATGCAAACACATAACATAGAAAGAAATAGTAACAGTAACATCAAAGTACCTACATTGAAAGGATAAATAACATCAAGGTACCTGCATTGAAAGGATAAGTGACATCAAACGAATCCTGTGTTGAAAAAGAAAACATTGAAAGCAAGTGAACAATAGGACTAAGAAATCAATTAACCGTCTGGGTAAGCTGGAAACAAAAGGGGGATTGGGACCGTAGGTAATCTGTGGAGAGAAACATGACATCCTGTTGGGGAAAGAAATTAAGGTTAAAACATACATATGGAAAAGGTGAAATATTGACAACAGAATGAGTATACTAATAATAATTGTTATGAAAGAAATTAAGAGAAAATGATAATGAACAAATTGAGGAGAGAAACATGAAATCCTGTCGGAGATAATCTGAGGAGAGAAACAAGTCATCCTGTTGAGGAAAGACATTAATTTAAAACATACCTGTGGAAAAAAAAAAAAAAAAAAAAAAAAAAAAAAGGGTGAAATAATGACATCAGAATGAGTATTCTAATGATGAATATAATGAATGAAACAACAAAAACAAAGGTAATGAACACGTTGAGGAGAGAAACATGAAATCCTGTTGAGGTCACTACGACCGATCTGCCATTATCAATCATTCTGTCACTCGTGATCACCAGATTAACTGGGAAGACACCAAACTTGTAGCCCCCGCTTCCAACTGGTATACCAGGAGGGTCCGTGAAGCCATCGAGATTCACAAACATGACACAGTTACACAGGATAAGGGTTTATAAGGGCTGATCTGTTACTATTTCTTTCTATGTTATGTGTTTGCATCCATTTTATTTATTGAATTGCTGCTTCATATATAAATTCTGCTGATTTATTCGCTCTTCTCATTCTCCTGACGACGGCCAGAGCATTCTGACCGGAACGTGGAGTTATTCCAACTCACATGGTTGTACCCCAACCTTTTTCTGAATTACAACTTCACCATGCAAACCTTCAAATCCTATATTAAGTAATTTGTTATATACCTGCGTGATAACCTGATGAGTGCAGGTCGAAAAGCTTCGTTATCATGTCTCTTTTTCGTGCCATATTGAAATTTTGCAGTACCAAGAAATTATTTGTGAATTTAAAGTTTCTGTTTTGCATTTCATATATTTTTCCACGTACTAAGATAGGTGGATATACAGATTGATAGACAGAGAATGAAAGACGAGTATCGTATCATGGACAGATTCTCTGTCAAATTTCTAAATTCTTACATGTATACATCTTCTTTCCAACTTTTTTTTTTTTTTTAGTTTTTAGAGTAATCTCATTTTTTTTAGAAGGGTATGTATGTATGTATGCCTCAATTAGCCTTCTCCTGTCCTCGTTTGAAGTTTTCCTGTAGCGAGCTGGGTGATAATCTGCCATTATTTCAATGTGAAGTGGATAGTGCTGTAGGTAAACGTGGTACTCATAAGCGCAACATGCAGAATGACCGAGGGCTTCCTAGCTCACAATTTATAAGGTTTTCCAAAAACTTACAATACACATTAAATCGAATGCACAGGGCTCGACTTAAAAAGCGGTGGCCCGGGCCAATGGCCACCTGAAACGGCGTCGGGCCACCCGAAACTGCCGGATTGGTAGCCCGGCTGGCCACCGAAAAAATAAGCAAGTAATGTGTTTTGAACTTATACTACGTAGATACCCTACAACTACCTTATCTTGTCTATGTGCACTGTTTGTGCTTACATGTACAATGTATACGAAGCATTGCGTGAGAACAAACAGTGTACATTGACAAGATAACGTACTGTGCAGTGAGTCCATGTTTATGCATGATGGCATGGCAGTGCACGATTGTGCTATCGCGAGATAGGGAAAATCACAGTCCCTAATAACCGTCATTTTTCCTCTGAGAAATGATTCTAAATTTCACAAATGAGTCCAAATGGAATATCATCGCTATTTGTAACGATTCAGGTGAGAGAGAATGTCTAACTTGTTGGTTGAATTGTTGATATTCGCTCGTTATGTGCGCTTTGCGCACATTCTGTCCCCCCACCACACAAATAAATATTACTCTTTTTGGTCCTCAAAAGTTGGCAGCTACGGTGAGCACTTTACTGGATTGCCCAATCAGTCTGTTCTGTGTTGCAATCAAGTTTTTTGAAATAATGGATTTATTGTAAACGATTGGAATTCAAAACTTTAATTATATGAACTGATTCCAAAACACATTACGTAACAAAATTGTTTTATTAACTCGTATAGCGTAGGATACATTATTTTTCAATTCTCGCTACCCCAAATACGCAATTTCGCCAACAGATGGCGTTTGTCATGCAAACCACGCACACGCAGTGCTGACAATATCCCGATTGGGTCAACAAGCGTTTGTCTTTTTGCATTGAAAATGTACACAGGTATTACAAAAATCCTCGAGTTTGAGTATAAATTAATCGATATGTTTGAAAAGATACCATGATTTATTGAGACAATTGGTTGCATTTTCAAAATTTGAGTGGTTTATGTCATGCGATCCAAAAATTAAGCATTTTAGCACTCATTTTATTCATAAGCCAGAGTATTTCAATACGGACCGGACGTGAAGTTGACATTTCCATGCATAATATTGCCCTCTACGTCGAAAATTGCATATTTGAGGTAGCGAGAATTGAATAAAATACAGCAATGCATCTGGGCCAGCTGAAAATCCATTTGGCCACCTGGATTTCATGCTCAAGTGGCCCTGCTGGCCACCTTAGAAAAAAATTAAGGGCAAGCCCTGATGCACTTAGTCAACCTCGCTTATTAAAGTCGACGTCACATGTGTTGAATAGTCGCTCAAGTCGATGAAAATAAAAATGTCCCAATTTATCCTCATAGACTTACGTGTGCTAATCCTTTGTACAAGTCGATTTTTGTAGGTCGAATACTTGCCTATATTGATCAAATTCTCAGAACAATACACTGAAAAAACATTAAATTTACACCGCACAAGTCGAACTAGACGGCAATGTGAAATCAATCATTGTCGAAACTGCCAAACGCTGATTTTGTTTACAAAAATTCCCGACTTGCTGGCGCAATCTCCGCGTCCTCTCTTGCGCTCTCATGTGAAGAACAAAATGTCATGTGTTAGTCATGTTTGCACGGCCGGCTGGCCAGACGGACGCCGTACCTGCATGCACTGCATACAGTTTTATTGCACTCACGGCCATGTGCATATAAAGGGATGTAAGGGAGGAGTTAATACATTGAAATTAATCACTGCACGTATCTGGTTTTATTCTTTATTGTCCAACTTGTAACAGGGGTGTGAAATAATATACTGGGTACATGAAAGGATGAGTACATATATGTTCTTATTTTCTTGATGTCGGCACAATATAAATCATGGTACATTATGTGATGAGAATTCCCAATCGATCAAACCGCCGGGCCGCCGTCCACAGTCTGCACTGCGGCGTCCCCGTATATGCGTAAGTCAGATTTTCTTCGACTTTCGCACAAGTCGAAAATCGCCAATGTCGACGCATTTTACTCAGTCCCATCATGATCAACTTAGGCGAGGTTGACTGTATTTAAAACTTGCCAGCCTTTTGATGAAATTGAATGACCGAAGAGTAACAGAAGCTGGTTGCAGGTGAAATTGGATGCTTTGATTTCAAACTTTTGCTTGTAAGTCAAATTTGAATGAAGAATCTTAAGAATTTGTTGCACGATTAGTGAATTTGGACGAATCAAAGTGAAATTGATTACTCTTTCCTTTAAAATCGTTAATAGGAATCTTGATGACCCATTTGAAAAATTTGTTGCACAGATCACGAATTTGAAGGAGCAAAAACGAAATTGAATTTACATGTACTATGGCGATCATATCGTTTGTGAATTTGAATGCTCAAAATGTGAAATAGATTGAACAAATTGTGAAATTGAACAGGAAAACCTATATTTAGGGACTTACAGCTATGGGTGATGTGTTGTTCTGAGTTGAAGTGTGTTGATGCTCCTGGGTGGGTTCACTCTGTGGCTGCGCCATGCCAACACCGGCAGGGACCTTGGTCATGGTTGTTTGCCGTGGACTGGGATGTCAAGGATAGAAAGGATTTTGGTTGGGTTGTTGCTGCTGCTGCTGCTGTGCTTGTTGTTGCTGTTGCTGCTGTTCTAACCTGCACTAGTGAGAGGCTGGTTTGGGACAGGACAGGGAAGGTTTCCTGGTGTACCTGATGAAGCTTGTGGGATATTTTGCTGGTTAAGCAGATTACCTCCAGATTCTCCTAAAATTCAAAGAGAGGTTTGAGATGTCTGTGATGTTGCAAAGTTTTGATTAAAATCAAATATATTCAACAGTATAAAATTCAAGATTCAAGGTCCAAACTGTTTACTTACATGCTCGCAATACTGAGACCAGGCAAATGCCAAGCGTTTACCATAAATTATCATAAAACACGAGTGTCAGCAGCTTTTCTGTTAATCTTTGTCATATGGCTGTGAATATCATGAATGGTGTCAAGTTGCTGAAGGTCCAAAGCCTTGTTCATTAAAGATAATTAAATGCATTTAAAAACAAACAAAAAAAAGCACAAAAAATTACCTTTGACCTTGACCAAATTTACAACCATAATGTGCACCTTCAAGAGAAGTACCTGTGATTTGAATATGGTGATAATATCTCAAAGGTACAATACATGTATTACATGTATATGTGTTCAGTGGCTTTCAATGAAGTTTGACCTTTTGACCTTTGACCTAGGTCAGATTTTACCTATTTTTCGAACTTGACCTGTGCTTTCAAGGGATGTAACTGTGGTATGAATCAACTATGATCTTTATTCCTTCCTATTTGTATTTCTCCCTCGCTCTTTCTCTTTCAAATAAAATCCTTCTCTTTCTTTCTTTCTTCAGTATAGAATCTTTCTTTAGACTATTGTCTACAATACTTACCTTCTTCAGAAATACACTTCTTCTTTCTCCTTGACCTCTTACCTTTTCATCATTGAGTACCATGCAATATTAATAAGCAGTGAAGTGGCCAACTTTTACTTGTATATACAATAATACTACTTTGTTAATTGTTAACAGCTTTTAATACGCATATTCTAAGCTCTTTTTATGTGATTTTATCAATGTAACTTATTTTACAATCTCTTTACATACTAATTTACATGTTTTATCACTTTTGCAATTTGTATTAATTTTGTATTTTGATTGCGGTAAAACATGTACAATTCAGTCTGTGTACTGCTAATCATGTTTTAATAAACCTTAATTGAATTGAATACTTGATTTGAATTGATAATATATGATTTGAATTTGGTGATCCTACCTCAACGGTACAAACAGTAATATATGTGACGTGATTTTCACTGCAAGTTCACTGATCGCTTGACCTTTGTCTTTCGTCAGATTCAACTCATTTTCGAAATTGACCTGCGCGCCTCTAACAGATGTACCCATGGTATGAATTTACTGATGCTCACTCAAATCCATAGAAAGTTATTATAAAATACTGCACTTTTTGCAGAAAGTTCATTGACCTTTTGACCGTGGTCAGATTGGACTCAATTTCAAACTTGGACTGCCTTTAAGAGATGTGGTATGAATTTAGTGCTTATACCTCAATTCTATTGAAAGTGATTGTACAGTGCTTTTTGAAGAAGTTCATTGACCTTTTGACCTATGACCTTGATCAGATTAAACTCATTTTCAAACTTGACCTGCACCTTTAAGATACATAAAGATACATACCTCAAATCCAGATAAATTTATTGTGATTACAGTATGATTGTTCAAAGGCAATCCAACCTTGGTAATAAGATGATTTGTGTGAAAGCAGAAAAATAAGAAAAGCAGGAAGGTGAAAGTTTGAAAGTAATCGGACAAGGACTAAGAAAGTTACGGATATTTGAAAGACGAGATCACTACATCTATGCGAATCTCAAATTTGCAATTTGATGAGTCGATTGTGACATTTTTGTGGACAACTCTCCCATTTGTCATACACAAAAATATCATTAATTTGCGGTTTTCTTCCAGGCGCTTTTACCCTCGGGGCAGTACTCAAAATATATTGGAGATAGCATAAATTTTGTTATAGGTCCTCATGAAAGAAAAACATCCTACTAAGTAATACATTTTGAAAAAAGTGACATTTCAGTCATTTTGTGTGTTGGAGCGAATGGGGGAGTTGTCCACAGCTACATCACAGTGACATTACCTATTCAGCCAATTTGAAATTCCCATGTGTATAGTGATTACAACTTTCAAAAATTCATAACTTTCTTATTGCTTGTCCAATTTCGTTCAAACTTTCACAATTCTGCTTCTCTGATTTTTCCTCTTTCTTTCAGTCTTTAAGGGCAATTTTGAATGAAATGATAGAAATGGTTTTATTATTATAAAACTTCGCAGCCAAATGGCTGAATTATGTCTGGTTTACAATGATAAGAAATAAGATAACAGAAAAAATACACTACACATAGGAAACACGTTACGAAACAAAATTTAAAAGATAATTGACATGTACATATTCGACCTTTAAAGATCATCTTTACTTACCTTTTTATCTGTAATCCTGTTTTCCTTAAGTAGTGCAAATTTATTTTACTAAATCCAAAACTAAAATCTTACAATGTACGTGTATAAACTTATTTTGTTGAATGGATCATTTCATCTTTCACCGAATGAAATATTCTGTCCATTGCACGAATGAAAAAACATTCATTATTTGTTTTATATGACACCTAAAAAGAGCTATCCTTCTCATTTGACATTTTATGAATTAAGAAACAAGAGTGCAGGGACTTACATTTTGTTGCTGAGTGCGCGGCCTTGCGGTCCATCAATGTAATAATAATAATAATACCTGTTCTTGTATAGCGCATATCACATTATAATATAACGTCCCTATGCGCTTCCAAAGGGTTTTGGATATTATTACCCCGGCTTTAGCCAAGCTGCCATGTAGGCGCTAAGGCATTCAAGGAATTTCTTCCTACCGGGTACCCATTTACTTCACCTGGGTGGAGAGTGGCAAATGTAGATTAATGTCTTGCCAAATGACTTTAGAACCGCGGCGGGATTCGAACCGCGAACCATGTGATTCACAGTCCAGTGACATATCCACTAGACCACGGCACCTCTACTTGATAGTCGCATGCGGGGGTAATGTGATGGTTTTGGCACCACCCCTCTTACTTTTTCATTTTATTAAGATAATTGATGACTGAATAAAATGATACATGTTTTTTTCTTTTGAATGAAAGATTAATAGATTTCGTATGAAAATGTTTTAATTTCTTGTGATATGCACGTTTCAGGAATGATCTTTTTAAACATCCCGCAAGAGATGTGTTTTGTATTGGATGTGATGTTGAGGGTGCTATATAATTCAAGGCCCCAATGTCACCTGGCTATAAATTGACTCGCAAGTATGTGTGACGTCACAATCAGATTCGCTTTGGGGGCTTGGCACTTTTGACCAATCATGTCGCAGGATTTAGGGGTATAAATACGGGGCGGGAGACACAAATTCTTCACAACTTTCTCAGGACGCCATCTTGTCACACCCTCAGAAGCTCTCTCTCCGTTTTCTCCACCCATTTTCATTTCACAACTCAACCACTGTAAGTACGGATTATTTCTTATTTTAATAGCAGTAATTGAACATGATTTATATGGACTGCATCTCTTACTGAATTAATGAATTTTATAATGAATTAATGACTGAATGTAAGATTTTATGAGGAATGTGATACACATATTCAGAAGTTTAGATTTTGATCTCTGATGAAACAATTGTAGTCATGAAGTATTTTCATATCTAATGAAGATGATAATATTTATTTACGAAGTGCATGATGTGATGTTTTCAGACTAATGTGTTCAATAGAATTTATTGAATTCTGAAATTTTCTAAGTGTCAACACCTTGGCTCTAGAAACTAAAGTTTTCTAAGTGTCACTACTTTGGTTCTTTTAATTAGGACTTAGAAGAAAACGCAAGTCATTCATTGCATTCATTGTATGTGAATATTTATTATAGAACTGAGTCACCATGAGTGGAAGGAACATGTTTCCATGTTTATACCGCAGGGTCTGGGACCCTGGCATAGTTCACTAAAACCTTTCACTTTGATATTTTTCTTGGAAAATACCTTGACATTTTATGGAATCACCTTGATAGTTTATAAGTCTTACTCTTAGACTTCTGGCTAGAGTTGAGTGTGTCTCAAAAGTGCCTTGATATATGTACTTGTTCATTGAATGTTATTATGGAATGTACATGTACACAAAAATATGCTAAGTCTGAACCTTTTGGTCATTGTGTATACATACTTACTACTGAATTACCTTTACTTATGAATGTTTACTAAATATTTATAGTTACGCATGTTTAGCCTTTGGTGGTGTCACTACCCCCCCCCCCCCCCCCCCAATCTCCGGTGTACCAGTTCCAGTGGAAAAGCTATGCATTCATAATGTCCAATCAGATGGTTTTGACTGAGGAATTACATGCAATTTACAATTAAAAAAAGTTAGATGATCCCAACTAGAGGATGACAATGGTACTGATCAGATGGAATTAGACAAAGTCACAGAACAGAATGCCATTTCTGTTAGATGGACTAGGACATGTTTTGATGAACATTATCCATTGAGGAACATGAGACAAGTCCAGAGGACTTGGAAGTTGACTATTTCCCTCCCCCCCCCCCCCCCCTCCTTCATGCTAACATTAGTCCACCACCATTTATTAATAGCATATTACAATGTATCTTTATATGTGTGAAATTTAGAGTGTACCGGTACACTTTGCAAAGTTATGGTCGAGGTTAAACAAAGAAAGTTGTTCCCTAGCAAAGATTTCCGGGAGATAATATCTCTGAGGCCAGTTACTATAAGCGACGGTTACCAGTATTTTGGGAAGTAGCACTGACCTTCGAGGTAGGGACCATGTGTTTGTTGTACAAAATTATGGTTCAGGTTGTGCCCAGGAGGGGAGATTTGGTGTTGGCAAGATGAGGCAAATGCAGTTTTATATTCAAGGAAAGAAAGAGATGTGTTGTGCACTGGTCGCATCAACATAGTTCAGGGGATAATGAGTAGGAAAAGAAGAGATAAAACTGACTTTAGGAACTAGGTTAGAATTATTTGGAAGACCGCGAGTTATAGTTACAGGCCTACTCGGAGAAAAGACTTGGTTTGTAAATGAAGACAGGAATTTCGGAATGTAAAAGTAAATAAATATTTATAAATAATTTGAATCATTATTGTTGTGGATTTGATTCCACCATTTGTTATTTTATACAAGATTAAAGTTCAAGTTACATATAATTACAAAGTATTCTTAAATAATTTATTGATGCATTGCTTGACGAGTGGCAGTAGACACGATTGGTGAAGGAAGACGTTGATGGAGAATTCAGAGTGATTTATTTAGCCAACAGGTTGCTTGATGCAGACGGCCCTTTTTAAGCCATTGATTTGAGCTCAGATAATTTTGAGACGAGAATTAATGTGAGGAAATGCGAGACTGTGCAGCGAGAAGCTATTGAGTGCTTGGTGGACCCTATGCCCGAGTAGTATGCAATGTGCATAAACATGGAAAATTGCCTAGCATGTGGTTAGCGTGCATGTATTGATACACGTGTGCATATATAGAGTGCGAACGAAAACAAGCATGCGAAAGAAGAGAGATTTACTTGTAACAAACAAAATAGACAAAGTATAAGAGTACAGAATATTTACAAGTATTTCTTGACTTGTTCCTCTTGAGGTAAAAGAAGTTTTATGCACCTTGAGAAGTTGAGGAACAACTTGGTGAATTTTCTATCGGTTTTTCTTGACCACACAAAGATAGTGGTAGTACTGGTACTGGTACGGCTTTTAGCTCGTATTATTAGCATGCAGCATATGGGTGCAGTGTTAATGTTGGAAATGATATAGTATATAGCGCAAGCACGTACTTTCTATTACTATTAGCCAATCAGCAGAGGTCTTAGTTTTTCCTTCATTTGCATACATAATTGACTGGAAAGTAGTAACTCTATTAAAGTCTCGTATTGTTACGTCACAAAGAAAGACAATTTATTTTGTGACAAAGCTTATCATTTAGATTAGGATCAACTGAAGAAACCTCAGTTGATCCAGGGGTCATGTCCCTATAAACCATGTGGTGGCAGCATTTACTATTACGATTATTTGTTGAGAAGGCGCCTGGGGCGACTCGCGTCGCAATATCACAGTAAACTTTTGTTTTCTCCTAAGCGCCCTTTCAGTCGATGCTGAGTACTCGAAATATATTGTAGATTATAGCATATTATAATATAGGTCCTCCCAAAAGAAAAAAATCCTGAGTTTTTTTTTTTAATTGAAATTTTAGTAGTTTGAGTTGGAGCGAATGGCAAAGTTGACCGCCGCTACATCACAGTGACCATATACCGATACGACCAATGTGAAATTCCTTATATATTACAACTTTTAAAAAATCATATAACTTTCTTATTGCTTGTCCGACTTCGTTCAAACTTTCACCAAATCTGCTTCTCGATCTGATTATCAAATTATTGAAATGTTGGATTGCCCTCAAAAAGACAATACTTTTCTTAACTTTAGAACTAGCTCTTTACCGCCATGGCTCTAAAGCTAGTGGACCACTTTAATTACCATCAAATTTATTCATATCAATAATAATGATCGATAATGATGTGTTTTTCCAGTTTTGCGCATATTGCATGTATTCAGATGCAGTCATGCAGGTTTAATTACTTGTGAGTTTTGTTAGCTTCGCGATCGTTCACACACAACTGTCCCCCTACCGCTGGGGCAAAATATAGTGACCCAACCATAATTATGCTTCACATTTCTGTGATATAGGACATATACGTTCACGAGTGCGGTTACAGTCATGTCGTTTTTCCGAAGGTTATAATGCCGAAGTCTATTTTCGAAGGTTCGTTTACTCCGAAGCTACGTTACTCCGAAGGTTCGTAATTTTTCAAAATTACAAACCATCGGAATAATGAACCCTGTCTCATTTTCGGAATTATGAACCCTTTCCATTTTTAGAAATATTAACCTTCAGATAAACAAACCTTCGGATTAATGCAGGAAATGTTATCCGGCATTATGAACCCATTTTCATTTTTCGGAATTATGGGAAATGTGTGCTTCGGAATTACGAACTCCTTTGGGGGGAAAAAAACCTTCGGAAATACAAGTGTCCCCTCGAGAATTCTTTATTGTCAATTATATTCCACATACTAAGAATCTTGCTGTTAGATTGGTCAAAAGGTAATCACGTGATAAAGGGTCAAAACCACTAAATCGGGCCAAACGATGATTATTCGTGTCGCATACATATTTTTGATTGATGTGTCATTTTTTCAACGATATTTCCCCCTTTCCCGATTTACATCAGTCCATTATCACCGAATCATAAAATGTAATACAGTTTTATTGTACAATAAACGCATTAAATTTGTTAGTGAGACACACATGGTATGATTTATGACTGAAAACCCTCTGTCGCCTAGACAGAAATCGGCATATTTTGACTTATTATTTACAAATGATAACACGCAACGGCTCAAATTGATTAGTTTTATGTACAAAAGTGATCTAAATAACAGAAACACCCAACGCGAAGAGTTCCCTGGGTATTCTTTTAAAAATATTGGTAGAGTGATTTTGTCGCAAGATTCATTGAAACTTACGTTTACCATAGTTGTATAATAAAACAAAATACCATGCGAATGCCAATAGCAGAAATAAATTTCATGTGTGAATGCACTATGACTTTGTAATAATCACATATGATATAATAATCATGTAAAAGTCAGTAAATCTGTCAGAATGAAGGAGAAAATTTGATGAGATAAACGTAGATTTAAGGATTGTAACCTACGTTACCACTTTTCCTATCAGATGAAAATGCATATGCCGATAGAGGCAATTTATGCAGTATAGCACTTATCTAGTGTTACCATGTTACTAATCAAAAGTTTTCAAAGATGTATATTTCTTTCTGTTATTACCAATCATCAACATAATTGTAACATACGTGATGAAACTTACGTTACCACTTTTTCTTTTTTTATTTTTTGCATAAAGTATACCCCCCTACAAAAGTTATTTAAGTGCACGAACCTAGCAGCCGCTTTCAATTCAACATGGCATGAGTTTTTTACTTCTCCCGTGAGTTTGTAAAGAAGGAAAAACAATCTGGAAGTCAATGAAAACTTTTTTTCTAAAAATTAGTATGTTATGTCTCTTAGTAATCTCTATTCTACCCTTGGATGTCCACCCAAGATCTAAAACTCTCAAATAAGATGATTCGTTAAGGTGGATGATATTTTAATTTATAGTAAGGTCAGCTATCATCCATCCATGTAGCAGTAACGTAAGTTTCACAAATAGTAACGTAGGTTTCAAAAAGTATGCTCTTAACAGTAAAAGGCTTTACTAAAAATGTTCTGATTTAGAATAATAATATTTTGTTCCTGTGAAAATGTTTATGATGTCCAAAACAGTACTGCGTGAATTTCTCTTCTCTTTTGCCAAGTTATGGATGTGAAATATTTACTGAAAGATTTATATATTTTCTCAAATAATGCCGAATTTAGAAAATCATTTACTCTTATTCCGTTTCTAAAATTCTGTAACCCTTGGGACATAATATGATTTATAATTTTAGTCATGATTTAGCAATCTTAGACTTGTTTCTTCAATATTTACCAACAACATCTTAATGATTATATATCATGAATCCAACGGTAACGTAAGTTTCAACGAAGGTAACGTATGTTACACGGACATTTCACTAATTGTTTTCCTTTTTTTTCACTTTTTTCCAAAACCCCATAATAGTTAAAGATGGGGAAATCAAGGGCAGAGATTCAAGCAGCTTACAGGGCTAGAACCTGGCTCCTGAACAAAAATCAACAATAGAAGACGTCTTCAAAGTCTCCTTCATGAAAAATCCTAAAAGCTGTAAATAATGCATGTCAAATACCAAATTGAAACCTGCATGTACTGTACATGTATCCTAATGCATTTCGGCCACATTGGCATTGCCTAATTTGTATAATTCGCAGTTGGAAATTTATCTGCATTGTTAATCATTTTATACAGTTTAATATCCCTATATTACATACATTAGATATAATTAACACAAGAAGATACATGTATATCAAAACCCTCATTTATTATACATATAACTTGCATGACTGTTTAGATTAGCTCTGTGAACAAAATGTGACTTCCATAAGACTCAAAAGGCATCTTGAATTAATCGCTGCTTATTATGTATTCAGTGATGTATATTAGCAGTGGCGGATCCAGGATTGAGTAAACGGGGGGGGGGGGGAGGGGCACACACACAAAAAAAAAGCTTTTTCCCAAAAAAATTCTCTGACAATCCAAAAGAAAAAAGGGTCCTCAGCATTTCAGACACTCTCCTTATCACTTAAAAATTCTCTGACAAGCAAAAAAAAAAAATAAATAAAATAAATAACAAAATTTAAAAAAAGGTCCTCAGCATTTCAGAGACTCTCCTTATCACTTCAAAATTCTCTGATAAGCAAAAAATAAAAAAATAAATATAAAAAATTTAAAAAAAGGTCCCTAGTATTTTTGTGTCTCTCCGGACAAGCAAAAAAAAAAAAAGGGGGGGGGGGGTTTGGGCCGGGGGGGGGGGGCACGTGGCCCCTGTGCCCCCCCCCCCCCCCCCTGGATCCGCCACTGATTAGCTTCATCGAAATCATGATACATTTGTCAGAGTTGGCCGGGAGTTCCTTCCCCAAATATTTGTTTCATTGTTGATGAACGGTTATCATTGTAATTGTAGAGGAATTCTCCCAAGTTGCCTTGCATTGATTTCGCGACAAGAGTTGTCATCCTGTTCAGTAGAAGCCGTTAGATATGATGACGTTCTAAGTTGCTTTTGATGATTGTCGTTAAGGAATTGTTGTCTATTTATTGTTGAAAAAGAGTTGCATGCCCAAAGTATTCATTCAGTGTTGCAGAAAAACATGTAACCTACGTTACTTAAAGTTGGAAACTTATGTTCTCGAAACATGAACGACAGTATGTAATATAATATTAATAATTAATGTTCAAAATTGTATCCACCTAAATTCCAATGTGTATTAACATGCACTTGATGTCATTAGGGACATCAGAATCTTAATTTTTCATTTTACCAGGTGGGAATATAATCGTAATATATACTTCACTAAAATATGCTTCACTAAAACAAGCTTAAGTATGATGATTTAGTTGACGTTCTAAAAATTGCTGTTAATAATTTTCGTTAAAGAATTGTTAATTGTTTAATGATTATTCATGACTGTTAGATAAATTATATATATAATATGCTAAACATTCATTCAGTATAAGAACAAGACACGTAACTTACGTTACTTGAAATTGGAAACCTACGTTACCGAAACATGAACCACCGTTAGTCATATTATATCAATAAATACTGCGCAAATGGTAACCACCCAAATTCCGATGGGTATTAACATGGATTTGATATTTAAGGGACATCTTAATCTTAATTTTGTATTTCACCAGGTGGGAATATATCATAAAGTTTTCATTGCTTCACGAAAACAAGCGTTTGATAACACTTTTTCAAATCAAAGCGTGGTTTTTTAAGCAAACCCTCGGTGATAAATGTGATGAATCTTAAAATGGATGACTTTGAACTAACCTTTTCTGCAGGTGATGGTTTGTGTAGTTTCTCTATTGTTATAATGATGTTGGTAACGTATGTTACAGTGTTTACTTAACACAGTCAATTTGAAATATGTGTAACTTAATAGAACAACAATATTACGTGATCATATTTTCCTGGATTGTATTCTGGCATTATGTCCTTCGTGTGCTCTGAAGACGAACCGAATTTCATGAGGTTTTATTTTTACCCTTTCTGATTTTCTAATTGAGCCGATTTAGTGGTTTTGGCCCTAAAACGTAGTTTTCCCCATATCAGTCGACCCGAGAAGAAAAGCTCGTGACCTTGACGGGATAGTACCACAGAACTCCAAAAGAGTTATGTGGATACTTTATGTGTTTCGCTGATCTCTTCAGTCTATTACAGAGTTATTTACAGAATAATGAGATAAGCTCCATAGGCGTACTAAAATAAGCGCGCATTGCCCAATCGCGCGCTTAAAATGATAAAATTATTGTGCGTACCCAGGCCAGGTAGGGGTACGGTTTATGGGGGTTTATGGTGGTTTTAACATCTTTTGTGAATTTATTCGGGCCTAAATCATAAATGTCTTTTTCGAGAAGTAGAGAATATATGTCTTTCTCATACCAGTTAAATGTTTCAGATGCGGAATATAAAGCAAATAATCACCTTTTGATTTCAGGCGATGAGACGTACTATCACTTCCTCGGCGATCTGAATGTATATGGTGGTATGACCCATGGTGTGACCATATTTTAATTTACGTGCGCGAACTTAGGTCTCGTGGTTTTTATGCCCTTTTTTTTTCAGTGTGTTGCGATCCGACACTGGGTTTTGAGATCGTGATATTTCCGAAATTCTTCGTCGATTAATATTCTTGTTGAATCAAGTTTTAGTCCAGAATTTTGCTTTCCGTTTGGTATCAAACTTTATAAATAAATTATTGTAGAATATGGATATATATATCCAAAAAAAATTGTGGGGGCCATGATGGCCTGTATTATCACCCCTCCCCCCCCCCCCCCCAAAAAAAAAAATAAAATAAATAAATAAATAAATGAATAAAATAAAATAATAAATAAATAAATAAATAAATAAATAAAATAAAAAAATAAATAATAATAAAATATATATATATTTATCTATCTAGGGGGGCAGAGGGCGTAACTTCATTGTTTGCCCCGGGCGCCATAATCTCTAGATACGCCACTGGCTTCGCTCCCTCGCCGGCCATTCTCCCACCCCCAAATCATGAACCCCTGATTGGAAAGTGTACTTACAATCTTCAACATGTTTGGTGTTCCCATCTCTCTCTCTCTCTATGCATCTGTTAGACATTCTTCAATAAATAAATACATGTTTCCATAAAAGCAAAATGTATGTTGCTTTGTGTTTGATTCAGTCAGTGTGTATTGATAGTAGTGTTTAAAAAATGAAAAATGTGAAGATCTAATGCAATAAAAGATATTTTGAATTTAGTCCTTATATAGTGTCAAAATCATATTGCTAATCTGAATTTTCCTACACTATGGATGTCTTGGTATAATCAGTTGAACGTTATAACTGTATTCGTTGCTTTTAGGCTGAGGCATGACATGATTGGTAACATCTGCATAAAACAAACCAGTGCCCCGTTGCATAAAAGTTACCATTAATGGTAACTTTACTATCAATGCTAACTACCATTGTAACATCACTCAACAGCCACTCAAAATCAAGGTTTCCATAGGAGTTACCATTGATGGCAAAGTTACTGTTGAGTTTTATGCAACGGGGCCCAGTGCCCGTTTCATAAAACTTGTCATCAATAAAAACTGCCTCATTTCTATGACAAATTCGCTCTCAGCCATTCAGATGCAAGTATTTCAGTAGCTTATAACAGTTATTGCAACTTGTCATTGATAACAAGTTTTATCAAACGGGGCCCAGTTCATGTATGTACTAGCATTCAAATTTCAAGCATGCTTCTACTAAAAAAGTTACTTCTGGCGGCAAACCCTAAATCTTGCCCAAGTTTTCCCGAAAAAGCTTTATGCAGCAACATACCTCTGAATTGTATGACTGCAGGGTGAAATATCTATTTCATCTCTTTTGTATATTATGTCCGTACATATTTGAGTTGGGGAGCTGCATCAATTACAAGCTCTGTGTTAGTTAGCTTCCTTTTATTTATCGTTATATTATTGTACATGAAAGATATATTTTATTTTGATTGTGATTTTTAATGATTGAGGAATATATTGAATGAATTCACTATACCATAACGGGTGAATGCAACAGTTATAATTATGATGTCACAAGGCTCGTGAGACAGAAGGCTACCACAAATTTTGAATACATTTGTGAACTGGGCCTCATTGCATAAAACTTACCATTAATGGTAACTCTTCCATGAATGGCAACCAGCATGGTAACCTTGCTCAACAGCCAATCAAAATCCAGGTTTGATGGCAAAGTTACCATCAATGGTAAGTTTTATGTAACGGGACCCCGGTCTAATTCAGCAGAGGATCTGATAACCTACACTAATCTGCTTTGCCCACCGCACATTACACGATCCGATTTTCGAAGAAATCGCAATTACGCTAGATATGGAAATTTTATACAATCATAATCTGCTTTGCTGAGATTCTGAATAATAATGTGAATACAATTGAAAATTAAGTGCGTTGTAAGCCTTCTGTTTGAAATAAAGGCCAAATCGGCTATGAATTGCAGGCAATTGCATGACCAGTCATAGACTGAAAATTCTGTCTCTCGTTCGTTAGCCTACTTTGACAGGGTCGGCTGGGCACTTAGAATATAGCAGACCTACTGAAATAAGAGGCTAACAAACGAGAGACAGAATTTTCGGTCTAGACCAGTCACTGCCATTCAGAGCTAATTTCATTGGCTTTCGATCCCACGAGGAAGCTTGAGACCCGCCCCCCCTCTCTCCAACTAAAAAATAAATATCGATATAATTATATAGATTTTCCATGTTTGAATTTTCAAATCATATGCTGTTGCCAATTCTTCCACGTTCAGATGGTAGTCAGATGGTAGAGTGTGCGGTGGGGCTTTAGACCGACGATCCACACCGACTCTGGAAACATTTGCTCCATGCCTTATGTCATCAAAGATAGTTAGGGCTAGGGTTACAATTGGGTTTAGGTTTAGGTTTAGGTTTAGGTTTAGGTTTAGGGTTAGGGTTAGTGTCAGATATAGAATTGGGTCCAAGATTAGTAAAGGATATCGACCGCTAAGCAATTGTTGCCAGAGCATGTGTAGCTGCTCACCATTTCTTTATTCTTTCTCATTATCATGTACAGGACTCCTGGGATACGGTTAGTTGCAAAAGTTGTTTCAATATTACAATACCTTTTTGATGCTTTTTTGTGTACATGTACAAAGGTAATAAGCAATAGGGAAAAAAGCCCCAAATTTTCATGATCATTTTGTGGCAAGACTGCATTGAATATTTAAGAAAAATTGTTAATATGCATTTTTCAAAAGAAAACCTTGGTTTGGAAGAAGAGACGAGAAAAAAAGAAAAAAAAAATATGTCATTTTAGTTTGAAGTTTCTACAGGTGATCCAGAAGGGCATTAACTCTGTCCAAATGATGGGACTTCATGCCCTTCTGGCTCAAAACAGACGATATTGTGTAATACTCTATATACAGCCCTTCTTTCATAGAATTACATCTATATAATTTTGTACTTTCCTAAATGAAAAACATACAGATGTATTAAAGCAATGGTACCATGCTATGATGGTATTTTATTTTGCCACAAAATAACATTATCAGTAGCTTTCTTGATCTAACTAGAAATATCACTGAAGATGATGATTAATACCCCCGCCCCGTGACAACAGCCTTTGACTTTTGGTCGAAAACTGAGGAAGTAGTTCGATCCGCAAGATTTTTCCGATTTACTACCATAGATATGCCGTTTCCATGGCAACGCAGCTTCCGACACATCAAAAAAATATGTCTTGCACATCTTCCCACCAAGACCAATGTGTGTACCAAATTTCATGACTTTCGGTCAAAAACTGAGGAAGTAGTTCGATCTGCAAGGTGTTTCCTTGATTTTCTGCCATAAATATGCCGTTACCATGGCAACGCAGATTCCGACTCATCCAAAAAATATGTCTTGCACATCTTCCCACCAAGACCAATGTGTGTACCAAATGTCATGAGCTTTGGTTGAAAACTGAGAAAGTAGTTCGATCCGCAAGATTTGCAACAAACAGACCGACCGACCGCCCGCCCGCCCGTTGACTGATTCCTATATACCCCCTTCAAACTTCGTTTGGCGGGGGTATAATAAGTTTTTTCCATGGCGGTATACTGCATTTTTTGCCTTAGTATATTGTAATTCTGTAATGTTTGTTGATCTTAGTTGCATTTTAGTCACATTGATTAATGGAATGTCTTGTTACTTTGAGTTTGATAAAAACAGAATGAAATTAGAACAACTTTGCTGCAGATTATATATCTGAATAATGCACATCTTTTGACACAGGTGGTTTGTTTGTCTGTCTTAAAAACATGTTTATTCATTGTTTTAAAGAAGATTCAACTGTCTTGCTATCAAAATAATGCCTTATAATTGCTTTCTTTCTTTAGTTAAAATCGCTATTGACATCATTCACTTTCACATTTGCGAAGATACATTTCCATTCTCTGCAGTTGATAACCATCAGAATATATATATAATATAAATGTGGATGTATATTTTGTGAAAATCAAGGACGTTTTTAGTAAAAAGGAGAAACATTTCAGAAGTTAAGTCCGGAGCACTTTTAAGAACAAGGGCTCACACTTCAACATATAATCTGCCACAAGTTTGTGTTCAGACTAATGATGGTTAGAGCATGATATGGTTTTGTCAATAAATTCTCTTGCATAGCTTGACTTCAGAATGAGACAGACCTCACAAAATTTCTCATTTACATATCAAGACAAAGAGTTTTCTTTCGAGTCCTATTTTGAAGTACATTTCAGTTTTCATGAAAAAGAAAGTGCTAAAGCTTTGACAAAAAACCCCAGGAATCTGATATGGATGGATTCCCGCTGCAAAGCTGAATAGTACAATAACAAGTCCAGAATTACCAACGGAAAAGTCTAGAAGTCTGTGCAAGAGGAATCCAGCATGATAAAGGGAGAAAATACATTGCCCTGGAATTACCTAGACCATGAATACAACATAAAACATAATGAACCAAATGAAAGACGTCACTGACAAAAGAACTTCCTTTCAAATTTGAAAAGTGCAGACATTTATTTAGAATATTACGCATATGATATATAAGTAGGAAATACACTTTAGGTGTCATTCTTTTGTACAAACATTTGATATCGTGGGGTTCTTCAAATTAGTTACAACCTTCAAATAACAACATTCAGCATGATTCTCTTCTTTTTAAACCATTTTTATACAAAAAACAGGACAGAAAATTCCACTATGACACAGTAAATGCTTTCAATGTAGACCATTTCTTTAAAAAAATGGGAGGAAAAATAAACACCATTCACGATACCTACACTTATTTATACTAAAATTGTACAGCACATAGATATGACACAGTCATAGTGAACTGAGTCATCAAGGAAATTCTTATCTATAGTCATGTCACTGGTACTGAAATGCACCATTTATATTAAATTTTACTGTATACAAAATGACTATGAAACAATGAAAAATAAGACAAGACAGTTTTCATATTCAAATGAGTGGCATTACCCCTCTCTTTCTTACAATAATATAGAGCTGTACAAATAGAATTCCCTTACTTTCTCTTTTATAGCAATGATACACGACTTGTCTTTAGATTTCATAAGAAACTGCAAGGAATGAAGATTGAAATATAAAATAAAATTATCATAAAACTGACACTTTGGAAAACAATACTTGTTCTGCACCAAATCTACAGTTTATTTCCCCATCTGATGAAGCCATTCATTGACTGCTGTAAACCGTAGATGGGCAGTCTTCGTAAAAAAAATGTCTCTGCTCTGCTACCTTTTATATTCATCTCCTTTGTACAAAGATTGTTCATTTCATATTTGGCCTTGTGATTTAAATAGAAACACACACAACGAATACACCACCATAACAATCACAACATCTCTACAAACTTTGACAGTTGGTCCTGAGGATCGAGTGGTGTCATGTCGGATTCCTCCTGTAGACCGGGTGCTGCTCCGCCCACCGTAGCGGGACTCTGCAGCGAGTTCTTATTGCTATGGCCCATGGCCGTTGGGTTTTGCGACAACACAGGGGTCTGGTCCATTTGAATGTCCGTTGTTCCACCCACAGGATGGGGGGAGTTTATTGCTCCTACCGGCCTTGGAGAAGGCTGAGCAGAATGAGTTCTTGGTGAAGGGGAGGGTTGCGACTGAGGTCTCGGTGATTGGTTGGGATTGGGGGACCGGACCTGCGCCAGGGCGTTGGTATTGGTCTGTGGCGACCTGACCTGGGCTAAGGGATTATTGGCATTGGTCTGTGGGGACCGGACTTGGGCGAGGGGGTTGTTCGTGGTCTGAGGAGATCGGACCTGAGACAGAACCTGCTGCGGCGAGCGGTTGGACATGATGCCTTGCGGCTGAACCTGTCCTTGAAGCATGTACTGCATAGCAGGGTCACCCTGGTTGATGCCTTGTTGCTGCTGCTGCTGTTGCTGTTGTTGCTGCTGTTGCTGGAGTTGTTGCATTGCCTGTGGTATCATGTTACGACGCTGCTGCATGGCAGAAGGGTGTTGACTGTACTGTGCTGGGTGGCCACTGGTCATTTGTTGGAAAGGCTTGCCAGGATTCTGGGGCTGAATCTGCTGTTGAATGTAACCCTGCTGAAACCTTGGTCTTTGCCGTTGCTGCATCCAATTTTGACTCATCATCTGAAAAGTTCAAAAGTGACAGCAAGAGTTCATTACTGATTTCCTTCAAGATTAATCATTGAATCATCACAAGCATAGATTAAAATTCAAAATTGTTTTTGCCTCAATTGGACAAATAAAATTCAAAGGGAAAGAAAGGAAAATTTATATTCAATTTGCTGCATAACAATTGTATCAATATGTTTTGGAAATCAAAATACACATTCAAATGCAAGATTACACATTCAAAAGTGAAAAATAATCATACAGGCCCATATTCTACTAGTTCAGTTTAAACCCAACGTTAAGTCTAAGCCACGTTAACCCTCAATAGCCTGGGGGGGGGGGGGGGGGGCTAATTTAGCCCCCCCTCGACATTTTTGGCGATAATTTTTTTAACGCGAAAAGATCTCGTGCTGAAATTTCATGACTTTTTACTTTCACGTCTAGCGCACATTTTAAGACCTTATTTGTGAAAATCGGGAGTACGGTTGCGGAAATATAGTACATATTCATGACCAATGTCACAAAAAACGGCGCTTTCCAATAATTTTGTGTATACAATGTATGGGCTTTACAAGAAGTGTTGTCAGAAGAATGTTTTTTTTCTGTTTTTCTTTAGATAACATCTCTTTTGGCCATCATCAACTATTCTATATAACAGAACAATGAAAAACAAAAGATTTAAAAACAAAAAAATACATAAGAAATTTAAAAAAAAACAAAGAAATACATAAAAATTGGTCAACAAAGTGAAAAAAGAAAATCATCAATCTCAAAAAATGTCAATGGACAAATAATTTCACACATTTCATGTTGGTGATGGTGGATTATAATGAATTATTCTACATGTAGATGTACAAGAAAAATTAGCTTATTTGCATAATTAATCTAATTATGAATATGAAATTTCAATACACATAGCCAAATTCACTTAGCTATCTTTTAGATTATATAGACAAGCTACAAAAATGCCAAATTTGAATGCATTTTCTCCATAAATGGGGGAAAACTGAAAAAAATGAGAATTCCTTGAAAAAATTTGCATATTTGCATAATTAAATAAGAAAAACAATGTATATGATAAATTTGACTATGCATTCTTGCACAATACATGATGAGACACAAACATGCAAGTTTGGTCGCAATTGGTCTATAAGTGGCTGAGATCTGAGGGGGGGCCAAATTAGCTATCTTTAAAAATAAGCTTTTTATTGTGAAATTTGAACTTATAAAGCATGTTTCATTGCTAAATATATCTCCATCAAAATTAGCTTCATAATGAAGGTACATATTTCTGAGCCCACACTAAAATTGTAGCCATTTTAACTCTCCAGTGTTTACACTCAAATCCTTGGAGGAAATTTGCCAACCACAACATTTACATAATTTAAATGACCCTTTATTGTTTACAGAAATAAGGTTAATGAGTAAGCATACCTGTTGAGCAGGTTGCTGCTGCATGTTTTGCTGAGCCATCTGCTGCTGTTGTACAGGCTGACCAGCAGCCTGCATGTTGCCTTGCTGCAGCTGCCCATGTTGCTGCTGCTGCAGCATCCTCTGCTGATGTTCCGACCGTTGCTTGATGAAGGCAGCCATCAGCTGTGGGTTGGACTTCAGAATGTTCAGCACCTGCTTCTGTTGCTGTGGCGAGTGCGGAGACTTGAGAGTCTGCAACAACTGCTGCAGCGCCTGCTGTGGCACGTTGTTCCGCTGCTGAGATATCTGCTGCTGACCTTGCTGAGGCACCGTAGTCATGTGATTCGGCTGCGGCTGGGCTGCATTGTGAATCACCATGCCTGGTGGATGTTGCTGCATGACGGACACCTGACCCTGAATGTGTCCTGCCTGATCCATAGGGCCTCTCCACTGACCCATTTGGTTTATGGCTGTCACACCGCTAACACCCCCAGGAGGCATTGAAACAGATTTCTGTAATTGTCCACCATGTTGCTGTTGCTGCTGCTGTTGCTGCTGTTGCTGCTGCATCATTGGCTGACTAATGACACTTTTCAGATTGGGGTTTCCTCGCTGTGCAGTTGACGGGGAAATAGTCCTGATTGGCTGTGCAATTTGATTGATTGGATTCCTAGTGGCATCCACTTGCTGTTGCACTATTTTCACAGCGTCAAGAGCACCTTGCGGAGGCGGTGGCACTGCAGGAATGTTGGGTTGTTGTGGAGGAGGAGCTATTGCTGCCTGTTGCTGTCCTGGGGGTAAGGCCGCTTGTTGTTGCTGTTGTTGTTGTTGTTGTTGTTGTATCGAGCTAGCTGCTGCCTGGGCTGGTGCCGCCGGCACTGCAGGCTGAGATGGAGCCGGCGCTCCCCTTGTCATAGCCGATATCCTACGACGCAGGAGCTGGGCCTGTTGTAGCCTCTGCTGGAGCTGCTGCTGCCGTAGTTTGTGCTTGATGTTGATGCAGAACGGCACAGTACACTTCTGTTCCTGACAATGCTTGGCATGCAAACAACAGAGCGTGATTAGCTGCTTGCAGATGGGACATTCTCCATTGGTCTTCTTCTTGCAACCTCTTGTATGCTGGATGACCCTCTTCATCTTCTGGCAGCTTGGCAAGCAGCAGTTGGCATCTCGGCACTGGTTGGCATGGACCAACGACTGGATGCAGCGCTGGATGGAGAGATGGCGAGCCTCCTGTGGGTTCCTAACAGCATTGGAACCAGGTTCCACATCCAGTTCCAGTCCCCACTTCTCCATCTTGTGCTCATGCTTGATCTTCTCATAGCATACGGCACACAGGTCATAATCCTAGGTGAATGAATCAAATAATAACAGCAACATTAGTACTTGTCAAGACTCAAACATCTAGAAATCATTTACCTTATAAAACCAGGGTACAATTACTGTACATGGGTTTTCAAATTATAACATTTTATTCATACAGTAAAAAAACAATTCATTGGAGGAATATTATGTCATTTGTTTTACTGATAAATTTGAAAGATAGGTGTTTGTTTGTGTTTAACTAGTGGGAAAAAAGCACGCACAAGTCATGAAAGCACGCACAAGTCATGAACGGTATTCTCTTTTTCTTGCCCTTGCTATCCACTAATACTAAATTTTTTAAAAAGGATGATTTAAGTAACATAACACAAGAAGACATGGCACATAACCTACCTCACACACAGTACAGTGATATCTCGTCTCCACATGATGCTTGCATTCGTTGCATGTATAGACAAACCTATCCTGGCCCTGGTTATGAAGCTCACACAGCATACAGAGGGAAGAGAACTTGGCTCGACGCAGGGACGAGAACTCATAATGCCTCTCCCTGGCCATGGTGAGGAAGGCATCTCTTCCGTCCATCAGGTCACAGGTGATCAGAGGGTCAGGATCGTGGATCTTCTCGTTGTGTGCCCGCTTGAGCTTGATGACAAAGAATACCTGCACAGGGACAGATCACAGGAGGACAATCCATCATTACAAGTCTTTTTTTTTCAAATTCTTTTTGTTTATTCATCCTGACAAACAAAAAAGTTAAAGAGTATCTGTCCCATCCAAGAGAAATAAGATGATTTAGAAATTACTGCCTTGCAAGAGGGCACTAACGCACCAATTTAGTCTCAAACCCAGGACCTTTCAGCTCAAAGACCACTATTTGATCAAGTGAGCCACGGCACCCTCCATTGTGAAAAGCTGCATGCTTAATTTTTTTTCCTTCTACCAATGACAAAATATTATTCAGTCTTTCTTACTCCTTGAACCATTAATGGTCATCATGTAACAAACATCAGTAACAGACTGATTTACAAGGTCTTAATCCTAAAACTGGGAGTTATTCCATTTCATAAGCTACCTGTGAAACATATAATTTTACTTTAACATGTTTCTTTATGAAGTCTACGTGTCATAAAATAACATGTAGTAGTCAATGGGTCACAAAAGTTT
This sequence comes from Heliocidaris erythrogramma, assembly GCA_025617745.1. Taxonomy (NCBI): domain Eukaryota; kingdom Metazoa; phylum Echinodermata; class Echinoidea; order Camarodonta; family Echinometridae; genus Heliocidaris; species Heliocidaris erythrogramma. The sequence goes on from CM046867.1 coordinate 19,584,993, forward strand.
TTAACACAATATAGTCACAAGTACCGTCTCAATCAAATTGGAATCCTTGTTTGTAAACTGCTCAAAGGTGAACATCAAGAGTAACACTCACCTCTCTGTGTTTCTCCATAGTTGCATACAACTTCTGTGACAGATCGTTGCCCTGCTGTGGAAAGTTGGTCTTCTTGTTGTTCTTGCGCGTACTGCTGCTTTTGCTCTTGTTCGTCTTCTTGCACTTTTTCTGGGACTTCTTGCTGCCATTTGGACCAACCTGTGTCTGCTATGAATTGGAGAAGAAGATAGAACAGTTAATAATGACTCTAAATATTTGCACTGTGCACACAGTGAAATATGTTGTCATTGTCAACATACTGTAATAAATATAAAAAAGACTTGCAAGAAGGAGGGATGAATTGACCCCACGTAAATAATATCTGATTGATACACGTCTGTAAAAACCCAATTACACACACACACACTCTCTCTCTAAAGAAGAAAAAAATAAGAAAAGAAAAGAAAAAATAGAATTAAATAATTAGCATGTAACTATTTGAGTACTTTTGTTGTAGAACATACATGTATAATCCACCAGTCCACAAAGGCAATCAACAGGAAACACTAATATAAGTGCCTACTATTAAAAAAGTGTCCTTTTGAAACATGCCCACTGTAATACAGTGTGATCTGTTTATAAATCCTACTTGAGGGAAATATAAAAAAGTATATTTTGACAGATGGCTGTTAAATACATATTCCTTCCATACTAGTATTAATGAGAAAAACTTCATAAAAGAATGTGATCTTTAAAGCAGGTGGTCTTTGTATACAGGAGGATGCAGAAGCAGGTTTGAAGTACAAAGAGTGACAAGGAAACAGCCGGAAGGATCGAAGGCCTTACCTCTTCACTGGCACTTTGGGCAGCGGCAGCTTTCTCAGCAGCCTTCAGCCTTTCCTCTTCTTCCTGGTCCAACTCCTTGATGCTCTCCTCCAGGACGTTGGGCCAGAAGTCACCCTCAAAGTAGGGAAGCTCAGTAGCACAGGTCAATCCATCCTCCATAGCTGCATTCAAGATATCCTGAAAGATCATGTTCAAATTCTTGATTACTACCTGTATTTACTCTCAGTCAGGAAACAAATGGATAGCATTCTTCTTTAATAATCTGATGGAATATAACTCTTATCCTAAACGAAAGAGCTTAAAAATGTCATGAATGGTTTATGCGATAGCTTTCATGAAGTGAACATAAAACAATAAAACAGAAGACGTTTCAACTCAAAATATGACAGATGGGTGATACTAATTCAATATAAATGTGGTGCTCAGATATCCTAAACGACATGAAAAACAAATATTTAGCCCACTATTCATATGTACACAATGAATTGCAGCACTCATTACTAAAGAATATTGCAATAGAAGGCACAAATGACGTACTAAATTCCTATCATTGCTTCTCCAGACCAATATTACAAACCGCAGAAAAAGAAATGCTCGCTTTTGGTTGAACCCAGTAGAAAATAACCCCTATAAGCAGTGAATATGATTCGTTTCCACCTTTTTCAAACCAACATTATTACTATGGTTGGCATGGGGAGGGGCAAGACTTACATGGTAGATGTGGATGACACCATCTGCCAGGGCCTTGTCCAACATCTTTCTGTACCAGTCCTGCAGTCTCTTTGGCTTGGGGATCTTCTGCTCGACCGGGTGACAGTGGAAGATGTAGTCGTCCCCTTCGCTCGGTGGACAAGCCCAGATGTGGGCAAACTCGTACCTGGTGAGTGAGAGCGAGGCACAGGCAGAACATGAATTATTAAAATGATAAATAATGGCATTCACACCTTCTATAATCTTGGATCTTGCTCTCTCTCTCTCTTTCTTATTAGAACAATAATCAAGAAATTAAAATTGGTTTAAATGAAACAATGCAAAGAGCTCAAATGACCTTGGATCTTGCTATCACTTTCCAATCACAAGAACAGTCAAGAACTCATACAGTCAAATATAAAGTACACTGATCAACATGCAAAATTTTCCACATACAATATGTAGGTTGGTTTACTTGTAGTCTGATTTCAGTTATTTTGCTCTTCAAAAAAAAAGGACCTATGCCTATGTAAATTCCACTTTAGATATAAACTCATTCCAATTTGACATGTTGTTAATGAAGAGGATGATAGAGAACTTGTCTTACCCAAGACATCCGGTGTATTCAAGGTAACCAATAAGTATTTCATGATAGACAGCGGTCCTGAAAGCCCTAGGTTGGAAGAAATGGACACTGTCTAGGTAGGATATATACACTCGCCTGTAAGTAAAAGGGAAAAAGAAAAAAGAATATGATTATGCAATTCACTTATAATATACTTTCTCAATAGTTTATATATTCATTATGATCAATATCACACTGCCTGGTGTTCATAATCTAAACCATGTACAGTACATCACACAAAATATTAGGTGTGCATTTCTCTACTTTACTGCACATGAAAACACACAATACCTATGACCCTTTTCCGAAATGATATATTCCTGTTGACTTACACATTGCAGCATTCATTTGTAAAACACATTTGTACACATTTCCAAAAATATTTGTCAGGTGTACTTACTAAAGAGAATTGAATGTGAATATGAGAGTAAAATGAGCTTACTCCATGGGGAACTGGCAAACTGACTTCAAAACTGCATGTTTGGCTAGTATTAACATGACAGAACAATGTAAGCATTTCATTGCAAAGACTTTTCAAGCAATGAACTAGAACCAGACACTGTCAGTGATTGCTACATTTATGACTGTGGCAACCAGACCAACTCCAAAACAGCTTGGACCATATGATACAATATGATAACCAACTTGGTTGCAAGCGGGGTCCAAAATGTACTTCAGTGACAATTGCTCCGGGCTTTATTTCTACATAGATATAAGGTTGGGGCTCAAGTTGGGATTGGATTTTAAGTTCAGTTTAACCCTTCCTGTACTGGGCTATTTCAAGCTCTGACTGGTCTCTGCCGCAACATGACCGATCGCCGTGAAATTTTCCAGACCTTGAGAATTATGTAAAGCCATTGTTATTTCTATGGAAATCTTTATTTTTTTTCATTTAATATTATAATTCATGCAAATCATATGCATAAATATACATTTATATTGATAAGTAAAAAAGGCCTTGGAGATAAAACTTCAATGCAGCAATGTGATTTCAATTCTTACGTATTTTTTTAAAACAAATTTATGTATTTCTTTGTTTTTCAACTTAACTTTTTTATTATTTTTGAAATCTGCTGTTTTAGTGTTATATGGACTAATATTCAGTAAGCATAGATGATAATTACAGCTTAAAGAATTATAGGTGATAAAGTAGGAACATGAGGAAACGCATTTTCCCTGTCCTATTGTACATAAAACTCAGAAATCCTGTTTTCAGGCTGACATGAGGTCATAAAAGGTCACATGACTCAGTTACGGTATGACCAATTTCTGTCAACTTGGTGTCAAAAGATGCACAAGACTTGAAAGAAAAAAGTCAGAAAGTTGCAGGACGTAAAATGCAGCAGTTTGAAATGCGCGGCAAAATGCCCCCCCCCCCCCCCGGGACATTAAGGGTTAAGCTTAAGCTTAGGATTTGGGTAAGTTAAGAATTCTGTTAGTGTTGGAAAGTGATCATGGGGCAATTGTCACTGTAGCATGTGTCATACATACAACTGGTTGTGAGCACGTACCCCTGGTTTGGCTTGGGGCTATCTGAGCCATATTCTTGCACATGCATCCCAAAGAAGCACACCTCCACCCCATCGATCTCCTCAAAGGCAAAGAGTGCTTTTGATCTGTATGGAAAGGTGTCTGGAAGATCATCTCCGTATCTAAGGGAAATGAAACATGAAAAGATAGATTGGCAATTAGTGAAAGATCATCTGGATAAGAAAACTATACTTAGCTGTTTCTCATATTAAAAAAAAAATTTGTTCCTCTATATAAGATTTTAAACATATCTATGACAAACTAATAACAGTCTTTGACATATCTTAACTGAGGATAAGCTGATCACTTCTAAAATAAAATGTTGCTCAGTTTAAAGAACCGTTATCAAATAATCTATTACAACAGAAATATCATTTTCATCATTGTAACTACATATACTTTCTGCATATCTTTGGCAAAGGCACATTGTGAACTGAAAATTGCTTTAAAGTATAAAAAATCCTTGTCCAGTGATTGTCGTGTCATTTGACATGGTGAACAGTGCCTTTCCGCTTTGTCTTCTAATGTGAACTTACATATATCTCGACTTCATGCCTTGCTTGACCTCCACAACCTTTTCTGTACATGACATGACTCTGATGACCACTTCACCGGCACCGGCGTTGCGATCTCTCAGAAACTTGTTGACCCTGTTCTCAAGGTGAGTTCCTAGCTTGGAAGGTTGCAGCTCTACAAGAAGAAAGAAATCAAGTTAGAATGGAAGGATTTCAGTTTATTTCATCAGGTATAGCCCCATCTCTGATTTTGGCAATACGACTGTAAACCCAGGAACTTTAGCACGCATAAAACATTCAAAGATTTTGACAGTCTTTCAGATTCGCAAAAGCTCCAGACAGTAAGTAAATAAATCCCAAATGACAGAACGCTGAATTTTTGCAATTTGTGAGAATTTTTTGCTGTGAAAATAGTTGTGTTTACAATTTGCAACAGTATCATGCAGCGAAAGTCTTTGGTTGAACAGTTCATAAACCTAATGAGTGAACATAAACTAGTTTGTTAATTTTTCTATTGAGAAGAGAAGGTACATAGAGTGGGAGAAGTCTCTACTATAAAAAGACTTACCAATCAGTTCGCAGTTCACTTAGTCCTAATTGGGCCTCAAATAACCACAGCTTTTGAAGGCATGGGTAGGTTGCACTTTGCATACTTGAAAATACTATCAAAGAGCTGGAGATATCATGCAATCAGTTTTTATTTTCCTTTTAGAAGACTACTTCAACCTATAAATTATGAAATGCACAGTAAGCACAAGCATGAAAAATGATTTTTTGATTTATATGAACACGTCCAGTTTTAGACTCAATTAACCTAAGGGACTTGTGCATGCTCAGACTACAACTATAAGGTGCTTAATTGTCAGTCACTTACTCTTTGCCGTGAACTTGTTTTCTTTCTTCTTGATGTTCTTCTGTTTCCTGCAACCATCACAGATGAAGCCATCGGTCCAAATCACATCCACATGAAGAACACAGATTTGATGCAACTTGCGACCACACTCAAGGCAGTTGTACATCCTGAAAATGTTGATGTAATAGTATTTGCTGAATACTTGTGATCGGGCAAACAAGAAATTGAACTGAAAACTCTAGTTTTGTCGAAAAATAAAAACAATCTCCTGTCCGAAATTGTAAAAAAACATCTATTTGGATGCTGAGGTGTTGTCAGAAATGGCTGTGAAATTTGTTTCTTCAAAGTGAGGAAATAAGCATAACTGAAAATTAGAACGAAATCAGATGTTAAGGCCACCATCAAATTCACATTTTGTTTTCTACAACTCTTAAAATATAAGATAAAAAATTGACCCTGTAAATCACTGTAAAAAGCTTTTGCAGAACTAGAACTTAATATTGACTGGATCACATCTTGACTGTGTCGCTTGCTATGAGCACATCGATTCTTGTAAAACCTCATTTTACAATGTTCAATGTACTTACGGCTCAGGTTCAAGAATGTCATTCTTCTTCCTGCAAAATGTCTTCTTCTCTATTGTCCTGGAAGAATGCGAAGAAAGAAATTGATGAGGTCTTTAAAAAAAACAGATAAACAAAGGATTCACAAAGTTTATGTTATACGTCCAGAATTGAATGTTGGATTACATAAATTCAAGATTATAGATTTATTCTCCATACATAATATAGAAATTTGCCCTCCATTGGTGTTGCATGCAATATGTGACAAAACATGGTATCGTGTGCTGAGAGACAGAAGGGAGATAACACTATATGAGCAAACAGCCCTCCCACTCTCACCACACAACATAAGAAAATATATCATATTGATAGCAAGACAATTCTTTGAAGTATGATAGCATTAGCTAATCTGGGTTCTGGAAATCTTTTCTAAGACTGTCTTAACATTTTTGTGATTTTTTTTAGATAATCACAAGACAAGTATCCTCCAACATTATGGGGTTAGGTACATCTTTTGTGAACAAATTTGTGAAAAAGCGTTTTCATCCTATTTATGCCTGATAATTTATAACAAAATGTCTTGTGTGCCAAGTTATTACGGAATAAATGCCAAACTAAGCAGTAATATCTGCTGTTTGTGAATGATGGACTTCAATATTGTGGCTCAAAATGTATGTTGTGGATTGAAGTGTTGGACAACAATCACAAATCTTGAACAGCAAGTGGGAGGAGCAAATTCCACCCCAGACTAATAGTCCACAACATCAACAATCAACAATGATTTGAAATTGGCATGCAAGTGTTCCTCATTCGTCTTTGTATCACTGTAACAGACTAAATCTACACCTACAGTGTTCTATTACAGTTGCATTTATGCTTCTAGCACTGAACCTCCCTCTACCCTACCAGTACTTTGTTGGAAATTGAAGAAAAAAAAAGAAGCTCACGTTTGGGACTGGGTGGGGTCCTCTCCCAGGACGACGGTCTCGCCTTGGATGTCGTTGAAGCACTTCTCACAGAAATGGTACCTGTTGGAAACAAGGCCAACACTTCTGTCATTTGAAGTAATGTTAGGCCAAGTACACCGACACAAAGACACAATAGGGATAGCAGTAGAATGTGAAAGATGAAGCAAGATGTGCAAGATGTTATAAACATGCGGTTAGATTATATTATCTATGACAGACAGTGGGTTATATTAGCAGCCAGAGGGAATGGGGTTCAAAAAGTAACAAACCATAACAATACTGGAACAAACCCCACATGAAAATCACAAATGAACTTGATTTTTCAAGGATGAAAGGGAAAAGTATGAAGTATATAGAGAGATGACATAATGTTATTGAGAAATCTCTGCATTCCAGTCCTATCATTTTATGTAGTCTACTAATCTAACTAGGCATGTCTGATAAATACATGTACTTAGTGGCATCATATCTATTATAGAATATCCAAAGGATTAAAAACATCAAAATTACTAGTAAATCTCTCAATATCAATTCTACCACATATTCACCCTTTTCTTGCTGTTACGTAAGTAATGAAATCAACAGGCTCGTTATAATAAGAGCATAATATAGTATGAGAAAAGCTGTCATTCTACCTCTATACATCCCACTGCAGAGGTTCTTGACCTTTTTGGCCCTACGACCCTAAATATTCTTCGGCAGAACCATGATCCGGAGACAAAATCTCCCATTTCAAAAACAAATTTGAAATTGATATTGTCCATACCTGTTCTGGTAAGTCCAGTAGTGGGCATCTCTTGGAATAGTACACAGCTGCTTTCCATAACAACATAACACTTGAGGATGGAATACATGCTGTGGGAAAATTCATAACATGATCATGTCAATATGACGTAAGCAACCAAGCAAAAACTCATGTTATGTGATCCGACAATTGCACTATCACCTTTGGATGAGGTAGCACTCTGAACATAGTATCGTAATTGACAAGTCTTTAAAAAAATTTGAAAAATATGGAATTCAACTTCGGCATTTACCGAGCGGATGGTTAGTTTTAGTCACCAATTGGTGTGAGAAAATACTATACAGTTCCCTCATGTACTGTACTTACAAGTTATTTCCAATGAGTTATTTCCAACTTTATAGCAGTATAGTAATTAGAGAATGGAACAGTGGTAATGTGAAATAAGTAAATTTACTTCTAAAGATAACCTGAATCATTTATCATTTATATGATGAGCACATCTGAGTTCATACCAAGATGATCTTTCTTCCTGAGAAATCTTAAGGTTTCTCTGTATTACCTTTCGACCACAGCAGTAGCCCAGTTCCTGCATGACCGGATCAATCTCCTGCTCAAAGACTTCGGCCAGTTTGGTACAGTACTTGTAGACCCTCGAGGTCTTGCGGTTGTAGAGCCACGCATTGTCGAACATCAGCCAAACATCGTCAACAAACTGCCAAGGGTCGATGTACTGGCCGGTGTCCAGCTTGTTCTTGATGGTCTGTAGGTCCATCGGTGTCTTCACAATGTCGAAGTAATCCTGTAAGTGGGATTTTTTTTGCCGCATGCAATTACCCAACTTAAAGATATATACACACACACATATACATACATTTGTAATTGGGATAAAGCAAAGGGATGTTTTTTTTTGTCTAATTCCTGGTAAAAATAATAAGTTGCTCATCATAAATGCAGTCAGTGATAACAAATTTCCAAGACATGAGTTGGCTGTACTTTGATCAAATGTTATTTCTCGTATTCATTATCAATGTTTTTAGAGCTGTTATAGATTTACCCATTTTATTATTGTATTCTTAAAAATTAAAGGGATAAATCAAATACCACCCACTCCCTCTCTCTGTTTTTATCATTCCAGTAAATATTAATAAAGCTTATGAAGGCATTGGAGGAAGGAGCACTATCCAAACGGATCAATACTTACCGGAATCTGCAGCTTGTGAGGATCTACTGGCTGTTGGAAGGGTAATGATTCTGGATTTTGGCGATATAATTTCTCAAGAGTTGGCATGAGGGCCTGCCTCAGTTCATCTGGTTTGAATGCTGCAAAGAGGGAATTACATACCCAATGTTACAAACAAAATCATAGAACAGAGCCAGAAAGTGTATTATGAGCAAGGACTTACTTACTGATCTCTTACTAAACTTCCATTGCTATGATCAAAACATATTGGACAAGAATGACTTTTAACATGGTAAGTGAAAGAAAATGTTCTTCAAATTTTGCACCTCTCCAAACACCAAAAATCAAAGGAGTGGAGAGAATTTAACAACTCTGGTAAGCTCTAAAAAGAGTTCTGGAATCATACAGCTCACTATTTCTACAGAAACTTCATACACATTCATCACTCCCATAAATATTGCATTTTACTTCATGTACAATGCCAATCGCAAAGGGAGAAGACAAAGTGTGGACTTACTCTTCATAGCCTTTGGTTTCTTGGATTCATTCTTGACCAGTTGTGTTGACATGGCACCATCCTTGTTGCCCGACGTGGAGGCCTTGGTGTCATTTGTACTGTTAATAGATGCTGTAGCACCGTTGGAACTTGTGGTTGTACTGTTGCTTGTTGTGGGCTTTGAGGGGGCTGCTGATGATGCTGGGAGTTCAGACTTCCCATCGTGGTCCATTGGCTCATGCTTGACGACTGGCTCAGACTTGATGTTAGGCTCTTGTTTCACGTTGGCATTGCTGGGCTTGTCGCCATAGATGCAGGGCTTCTGGGGGGTTGCTGCTGTTGCTCCCGACTCTTGCTTGATAAGACCCACGGATGGTTTACTCTTCAAGCCTGGTGTCTCCAGGGGCTCCTGTTTGATGATCTTTTCTGCCACCGATGCCGGGTTATTGCTGGGAAGTTGCTTTCCTCCCATCTTAAAATAAGAATTGAACCAATAGGACAGTTCGTAATTAGTACATGGTACAAATGACCCTTAAGTGACCCCTATTTGTTTTTGGTGGCCACGCAACTTGTTTAACAAAATATCATACTGGAGCGCGCACACTATGAAAGCGTATGAAGGTCAATTGTACTAGGTACAAATGATCTTTATCTGCACATGCGCAAATTGTAATTACGAACTGGCTTATTAACCCCAGTAAAACACATACTATTAAAAGTCACTGCATGAGTAGAGTTGAAATAAATATTCAGATTTTATTCTATGACCAAACTCTGAACCCATTGAAGGTTTTTTCTGACATTAACAAACCAGATGAATAACTGTTGAAGTTGGAAAACAAACAATACATTCTTGTAAGCATAAAACTTCTTAGGAAATGCCTATATTTTATTCATTTGTTAAGCATATCAGTGCTAACTCACACACGACTTGTTATTATTAATTATTTTTGACAACTGAAGAAAAATGAATGTGAATACAACATTTACATCATTAACATAAAAGTGCATATTCATGTATGTTTTTGGTTATTTATATATGGGTGTGTTTTGATACACTGAAAGCACACATTACTGTTGTCATTATCATTAAAATCCAAGATTCCGACCGTACCTGAGGCTTAACATCTTCACCATGATCAGTATGGTTGGAGAGAGGGCCTGACAAGCTTGCCTGTGGTGTTGGCTGACTTGAAGACACAGAACTCACTGATGGCAATGAAGACTGAGATAAAGAAATAAGGGCAAGAACAGGTAATCATAAATGCCAATCTCCAAGTCAGTGATTTGCGCATTCTACTACACATTTCACACAACTTAAATGTAAACTGATGTTGATGTATTGAATTAGCGGGACTAACAAATGTTAAAGTGACTTTTCCTAGGACCTGGCAATCTATGAAAGATGGTTCAGTATTAATAAGGGACTTACAGCGATAGGTGATGTGTTGTTCTGAGTTGTAATTTGTTGTTGCTGCTGGGTGGGTTGCTGTGCCTGAGACGAGATGGAACCAACACTCTGTGGCTGCACCATGCCAACACTGGCAGGTGCCTTGCTCACAGCGTTTGCCATGGACTGCGGCGTCACAGGAATGGGAGGGAAGTTGCGGAACGGATTCTGATTGGGTTGTGGCTGCTGCTGTTGCTGGTTGGCAAGTTGTTGCTGCTGCTGTTGTTGTTGTTGTTGCTGCTGCTGTGGTTGTTGTGGCTGCTGGCCAGGATGCAATTGTGCCTGCATCGTTGGCTGTTGGCCAGGTTGCTGCTGAGGGTTAACAGTACTTGGCCCTTGTGTGACAGCATTCACCATATTTGACAACTGCCCTGAAACACTGGTATTCATTCCAAGATCTAGAAGGAAAAATAAATTACATGATCAGGCATTTACTATTTCTATTTCTTATAAAATTGACAATAAATTGAAGAAATATAATGGTTGAATATTAGGAAACCCCATCCCCCCCACAAAAAAAAAAAAAATTTTTTAAATGAGGCAACTAACACTGGTATTATACCATACTTCACAACAATTCCAAAAAATTTCAATCTGACACAAAGCAGAACATAAGCATGGAAAAATCACATACACAAAGCAATTGATCTAAAAACAATTAAAAGCACATATAGTATCAGAATATTCATTTAAAATATATCTGTAAAGGGCTTAGAAATAACAGATTTATTAGGTGCTATATAAATCCAGAATATAAAATGTCAACACGACACAAATTTGTAAACATATAGATCGAAGAAAAAAAAAAAAATCGGCCTAATTTGGAAATGTCTGGTTAGGATATTGCTCCCGAGTTGCATTGTAAATATCAATACACTCACGCATATACACAAATTAAAATTTGACTAAAGTGATCTAGTGCGATACTATTCTCATCGTATTCAAAGAAATCACTAAAATTAGAAGTAAAGTGGGAAAATGGGACTTCCTCATAATGTTATATATACATGTATATATTCACATATATAACATCGAATTCTTCAAGATTTCATGCCATTTTATTCCAAGTTCATCAACTCTTCAAAACTAATTCATTCAAGTGATCGTATACTACAGTGTTAGTAAAAAGATTTGAAGCAGGGATCATAATATGATATGCAGAATTGTCTCATATGTGGAGTACCAGCGAGTAGTGAGGATACAATATCACCCCCCCCCCCCAACAACAAAAGGACATGCTAAAATACTTTGTGAAATCACAGATTACTCTTCTGATATGGAGCCTCTGAGAGCTAAAGTCCATGTCAGACAGGTGCCCACTTGTTTTACTCAAAAAGTGTTAAAAATAGTCCCAGACATGCTGAAGCCCTATATGTTGTGTACAGACTATAGGCGGCAGGGCCTAAAAACATTTAATTTCATCCTTGCATCAGTCTAACTTCTTTTGTTAAAATGACTTTTTAGACCCGGAGCCTTTATGCCCATCTTGACTGTTAACTGACTTTAAAGGGAGCGACAAGTCGCAATCTATGGGCGCTTTTACAGTTGGCTGCTCCTTTCTCTGGATCAAAGTTCAAAGCGACTTCAATTTATCGTGCGCAGCTAATAAAAGTTCGCACATTGACCCAAATTTGAGTAAACAAGATCGCGCGTTCTTTATTCCAGTATTTGAATCTCATTGGTCGGTTGCGTATGGAGGGATTCGAGTTAACGATCGCGCGAGGAATCCGGCAATAACATTCCTTCGGTAGCGCACGATTGGACCTGATTGTATTCGAATTTCCCCGAGTCAGGCCAACTGGTCAGGCCCATGGATTACGACTTGCCACTCCCTTTAAAGAAAGTTATCTTTTTAATGCCACATACATTGTTAGTACACCCCATCCTCGCCACCCCCCCCCCCCTCCCCTTACAAAAAGAGGGGGGAGGGGCAAGAACATTGACCAAATATTAGAAATCAGAAGTAAATCAAGAATACTCAAAATTCACAGAACATAGCACTGTAACATTGACACAATATACAAGCATGGGTATGGTAGCATATTTCCCTAAAAAATAAAAATCATGCAAAATGTCGAGACAATGTATATTTTATGAGAAGTGGAGATGGACCAAAATCAAGTGTGGTTACTAACATACATAACAATGATATTGCTCTCTGCATAGTTATAAATGCTTCATAATAAACTGGGAGCAAATGGCACATCAAGTCACATGGCTTTTCCGCAGGGTTTAGCACAGGTTTTCCTAGATTCCCAGACACCACAGATGTTGTGCAAATGTTTTTTAATGTATGTGGTGCTCCAGAGCACAACTTTTGTAGGTGCTAATGGGGTAGAGCATTAGAAATGGATCACACTGGATGGCACAAGAGTACTGTTCATTCAAAAACATGCCAGGGATACACCAATGAGAAAGAAACATGCCGCAATCTGACTGATAGAAATAAGGAGCATAATTTCATACCAAAGACTGAAGGTGTTAGTATTGCCATGCAAAACAAGTTAGTAAACTTGCCGAAAGATTTGTTTACAAATTTAAAAAAAAAAAAAAAACAAGTTAGTAAACTTTTTCTTTTCATTCTGCATTAGAACATGCTAGAAAATAAAGCAAAATCCACAAGCAAATGACAGAAAGAAAAGGTTTCCCTTGGGACCAATAATATTCTCACCACGTTTGGGGCCATTTGGAGTCACTCCACTCAAATCTTGCAGCACGGTAGAGATGTACTCACTCTGTGTAAGACCAGTAAGACCACCACGGTTCGCTCCCTGACCTGTGGCAAGCTGGCCTGGTATCAACTGGCCACCTGGACCTACAGAGCCAGGCAAGCGAGTGCCATGCTGCTCAGCTACCCTCTTCTGCCGTTTTTCCTCCAGTTCCTTCTGGATCTTGTAGATTTTCTCAGCGAGGAGATGGTAATACTCCTCCTGTTGCATTTCAAAATGGAAGGATGGTGAAAAAAAGGGAGCATTTTATTTCTTGTTCTATTTTCACACTGATTACAAAACTATGAGAATGGAAACTAAACATTGTATGCAATATCAGTACCATATTGACCTCATTTATACTTGTTTCTTGTTTCTTATGCTCAATTATCAAACAAACCTTGTTTTCACTTTCAGAGAATGGAAGAATATATATTAATTCATCATTGCTAGATTTGTCCTTTCAATTTTTTTTTACTCATTTGACATTATCCTCTTCCAACTACTTCAGAATCCCAGTCCTGAACCTTTGAATTGAACATTGCTTCCTTTGCAACTGATAAGCCTCATTAGACTTGTGAACAAGAAAGCTTTCATTCAACTTACCCTACTGCCTGCTTGCTCGTACATGTCCTTCTCCACTTTGCGAGCATAAGCAACTAGGTTTCCCATGCGCTTGTCCCGCAAGGCTGCTTGATCAGGGGAGGGAAATATTGCTTGCACCCTGAAAAACAGGAAACGAGAACTACTATTCTAAGCATCATTTCTTGGGAAATCTATCTACACTGCCTTATGCATGTACATCATAACACTGTATACACATGGAAAGTGACTACTGCGAAGAAAGTGGTGTAAAATCAATCCCTCATAACAACTGAAATTTGACCGGACAGGAATTTCTCAGTTTGGGCCAAAAAATTATTTACATGTACATGTATATCAGAAATACTGTAGGGTTGCAAAATGGGTACTCACTATATAATGAAATTATTGATCATAACCTGTAATTTCTACTAAAATATTAACATTCAAAAATCTTATTTAACATTAGACCTCTCCAGAGAAAATAATAAATGCAGGTTTATAACTTTAACTGCCATCGAACATCTATGCTACATACTGAAATGTTCGATATTGCCCCTTTGCGGGAGCACACTTTGCTTACAATTTATGGACAAGGTGGGCCCTGAGATCCTGAGTGACGTATGCATGCCATGGCTGGTTGGCTTGTGATTGTATTGCAGCTGGGAGCCCAGATGCCGAAGACACGTTTATCTCCTGACTCCTGATGCTCTTGATGATGTTGGAGGTGTTTAAACTTGAAGGGAAGTTGGCAGACTCCATGGCTGCTGCTATGCTGCTGGGTGCAGCCAACGTGTTAGCGGGTCCCACGTTGGTCAGGGTGTTGCTCAGGGTGTTGCTCAGGGAGTTCTGGAAACTGCTGGCGGGAGGCTGGTTGCTGTTCGTAGAGAGTGCGGCCTGTTGTGATGGCTGCTGAGGTGGCCGCTGCTGCTGTGCCTGACCAGGCTGTGGGGTCGGTTGAGGCTGCTGAGGCTGCTGAGGCTGCTGAGGCTGAGCTTGCCCTTGCTGCTGCTGCTGCTGCACAACCTGCTGTGCTACCTGCGGTGCGACCTGCTGTTGTGCCTGTTGCTGTGGTTGTTGTTGTGTTGGCAACTGCTGATGGGTCTGCTGCTGTTGTTGCTGTTGCTGCTGCTGCTGCTGTTGTTGTTGTTGCTGCTGCTGCTGCTGTTCTAAACCTGCACTAGTGAGAGGCTGGTTTAGGACAGGACGGGGAAGGTTTCCTGGTGCACCTGATGAAGCTTGTGGGATATTTTGCTGGTTAAGCAGATTACCTCCAGATTCCCCTAAAATTCAAAGAGAAATAAGAAAATCTTTTGTGATATTTCAAATATTTGATTTAAAAAATCAAATACATTCAACAACATGAAATTCAAGACCCAAAGTCCAGACTATTTACTTACATGCTTGCAATACTGAGAAAACAAATCTTCTTTTCCATACCAAGTACTACTCTTTATTTATTTGGACCACTGTCTGTTGCAGAGACCTTTAAATTAAGAGTAAAACAACTGAATTGTTCAGCATATTACCTGATATTCCTGTTATTCTTTGATGTTTCATAGGGATTCCAAGACTTTCAAATGCACGTTGCACAGAGTTGGGATCAACAGAAACCGGTGCAAGATTCTGCAGATACTGACTGGCTGTAGCTGTGGAAGTAAATATATAAGAAAATTATAAAAAGGAAAACCGCATTCTTTAAAGATTTCTTGCAAATTATTAATCACAAGAAAGTACTTATGAATGTCACATGACCATGCAACTGCAACATCAAAAAGGGTCATGTGTTGATGTAATAGATGGAAAAGCATTGTACTAATATCTAAATGAAGCAATTCTGTAGATTAAATTACCTAACACTAATGGTTTGTTTTAGCTCACAAATAAAAGAATACACAACAGTCCTATTAAGACCTAACCTACAAAGCTTTTATGCATTTGAATTCCAAAGATCCACTTAAAACGAAGAGATTGAATAACAGAATTTAAACATAAGTTTTGAACAAATCCCGTCATTGACAATCAACATGTTTTAGATATCAATTACACACTTCAGACTGATTTTCACTTCAGCTACATTACTCTTATTCAAATAATTATATTGGATATAAAGTAATATTCGACTCAATATGCGATATTAATTCCACATAGCTCATGTTCTCATTTTATATGTCAACCTAAGGGCCATCCAACAACCTTGATATTTTCATAATTTTATTTTGTAAGATATCCCCACTCTATCCTGGAAATGGTACTTACAATTTTGCTGCTTACGATCTGAAGCATTCTTCAGCGGTAGACACACAGGACAGTCATTCCTTGTGCAGTTTTTCCAATGGGAAATAATCTGCCTCGATGAAGCACAGTGGGCCACTGTAAAGGTAAAGTAAACCAACATTAGTCTCATATCTTACGTGTAGTTTATTTTAATTTTCTTTTTTCCCAACTGAAGCTTACTTTCAAACTTGATGAAGAGTAATGGCAAATGTACCATTTATTCTGAAAGAGAGTTAAAGTTACTAAAAGAACAGTATTAAAAACAACTTTTTTTTTCATTCTTTCAGCTCAATACATTCAGCTTGCAAATATACTGACAAAGAATGAGCACTTAAAATGACAGTGGAAATTTACTTGAAGCTGATTCTGCTCACACACTCTTCATTGCCTTAAAATTGTTTAGTATCTTTCATTAACATTAATCAAATGCATTGAAAATACTACAAGGGAGTAGAATGGCTCTGTACTGTATACCTTGGCAAGACTTCCCAGCCTGGCAGTTGGTAATGTGATTGAGAACGTTCTTCATGGTTCGGCAGTGTGGTAGAGCGCAGGGCTTCACCTCTCCATTTGCCGCAGTCTCCCGCCTCTGACACTTATGCGCATGCAAGAGTAGTACCAGTTGCCTTTGTATGAGTTTGCGCTTGCCTGGATCCGCTGCCGAAGCCTGGGAACCACCAGCAGCTGTACCAACACCAACTCCTGCCAGTGACTGTTGAGCACTGATGGGCTGCTGTGTCTGTTGCTGTTGCCAATGAGGAATTTATGAGAAATGTCAACAAACAGGTAAATACACCATTCTTATTGGAAAACTTACTCCTCCATGTTGCCCAACAACCTACATGTACAGGAGTTACGAATGTAACACATCCCATGTGAATGAATTCATTCAAACATTTACCACCACCATTTGATCAATGAAAGCAGCTTTGGACAAAAAGAGAAAAATAAAATCTATAATTGATGTATTAAGGCAATCGTATACAGAAGAGATATAGAAATTCTAGTGTTTTTCAATGCTCACTGCTGAAAGTATAAGGGATGTATAACATGCAAGAGAGTGCACATGACAAAGTATAGACTATGAGAAGGTTAGGAAGGCTACAATTGCAACAAAGCAGCTTACCGCATTCACTCCAGCTTGAGCATTCATGTTAACATTGCTTACAGCACCAACACCATGATTCCCAGCAATATTGTCACTTCTATTTGCATCTTGAATACTAGCCCCAGCACTGTTTGCTGCAATGTTCACATTTCCTGATGATATGGCCCGCTGCAGGGTTCCTGGCACATTCATACTTCCCCTGAAGTTGCCACCAGCAATCATATTTGGGTGCATCATGTTCGTGTTTCCACCCATATTTCCGGGCAAGTTATTGATCACATTCCTGGCCATATTTGGAGCAGCTGCAGCGATATTAGGGTTCATATTGGCGGCAGGTGTGCCCATGTTGTTTGGGTTGATGTTCATATTGCCAGGCATATTGAGTCCATCCACCATGTTCCCTAATGATGCGTAAGTGCTGGTCGAGGAGGACAATGCATTCATGTTGGGTGTGGGTGTAGGCATAGTGTTCATGGAAGAGGAGAATCCATGGAAAGGGTTGTTGGTGTTTGGCTGGGTCATGTGCTGTACATTTGCCATACCACCCACCTGCAGGCAAGCAAGCAAGCATTAAATCAAGAGTTACAACTTCCACCAAGAGTAAGAAATAAACGATTTTACAGAAGATTAATACAATGGAAAATAACTACAAGATTAATAAAAGAGAATACACAATTCTGTCCAGAAAAAAGTTAAATGCTTTGAGAGAATCTTGAAAACCATTAAACCATGCAATATTTCTCTAAAACGTTAAAGATGATAAAATGAAATTTCCAAATGAAAAGTGTAAATGAAATGAAGAAGCCAGTTTCAAGAAAGTTTCTTTTTTTTCACAAGTGATATGAGATAATACCCTTCATAAATCAATAAATCACTGCAAAGACAAAGAGGATTTTTTTTTTCTTCATTTCTATCAAGTATGAACTTTGAAGTCAACATGATTACAGAGCTTCACATTATTTGTTGTCAAAAGGACCCACAGCATATCAAAGTAAACTGTCTGGCAACTGAAATCAATCAAAAAGGAAGACTTGGTTGCGAAATACATTAACACAAAAAATTCAGTATAAAAAATGCAGGGGTAAATTTCACAAAAAAATGAAAAAGACAAATTTCTGGACCATAATGTTCATCATCGGTCTTACAAAGAGATGAGATATAGTGAGATATAGAAATGGTTTCAAACTAAAAAACAAACAACCACAAACAAATGTTTTTGTGTTTTGACCCCTGGCAACCAAAAAAAAATCAAAATTAAGTTTTAATTGGGAAATAAAGAAACAGTTAGTATAGACAATATGATTAGTGTTGAGCCCTGTGATCATGTCCTACAGAAATATTATTTCAAAAGTTTCCTTTATCATGGTACCATCCCTTGATGAAAAATAAACACATTCACAAACATCATGCACCTGCATCCAGCTACACCCAAATATGAAATAATTGAAGGGGAACGGGGTTATAAAGGTGATACAAGCCACACTTTGTACAAAGAACCCTTCACCAAACATCAGCATTATCAGGTTATATATGAGATAATAGATAATAGTGCCATATATGTACATCAAACATACATGTATATGCATCTTGTAAATGAAAATGTAATTATATGCTAGTAATTCAGATATATATTTTTCATTCCAAATTTTTCAACAGGGCAAAACAAATCTCTTTTAGAGTTTTTGGAATACAAATGTGCCTTCATGTAATCACCTCACAAAATAAATCAAACTATTTTTTTTTTGTATTTTGGGTGGTATCCTTTCTGCATACTAACCTTTGCAGCCCGTGCTTTCGCCATTGTTGGATCCATCCCACTTATCATGTTAGGTTGTCCGACGTTGACCACAGTGCTATTGCCCATTGCATTGTTGTTGGCCATTTGCTGTAGTGCTATCGAATTAGCCACAGGATTACTATTCCTTACCATGGAATTGTTCATGCCCATGGTCATTCCATCTCCACCTTGAAAAGGTCCATTCATCATATTCGGCCTATTGCCCATCATCCCATGACCAGGTCCCATGTTTGAGGCAACATTTGCATTACCCATACTATTTATGGGCATTGCCCCTGTACTGGGATTGAACTGACCCATAGTGTTAGCTGCACTAGCATTGTTTGTCCGTGTATTGGCAATTCCAGAAGATGCACCAACAGTCTGATTCATAGTTGGGGAAGGGGCTAAACCTGGCCCTCCAGCCTGCTTTGCAATGCTATTTGGCACAGGGCTATTGGTAAAAGAACGGGATATGTTGGCAAGGTTTGCGTTGCTGACTCCACCCTGCAGTTGATTCTGCTGCATCCCTGACGACACTGCGACAGCTTTTCCCATCACACTCACAGGTTGACTGACCTGGGCACTCACTCCTGTACGGGGTGGAGACTGCAGCAACTTGGTAAGCTGTGTGTTCTTTTTCAGGGGGTCATTGTGCGTGTCAGTTGTGACTGGCATTGATGATGCAACAGTCACTGAAGTACTGCCACCGCTCGCTCCTCCAACACTGGACAGACTGACACTGGCGGATGAGAATGAAACTGGAGTCTCATTGGTACTGTGGCTAATCACATGAAGATCATCAGACAGAGGTGGAACATCAATATCAAGAAGCTTGGTCAGTTCTGTACAGGGAAAAGTAAAAATATATGGCATCTTCTAAATTACCGGGTTTAACACCATTACATGCAACCAAAACCTGCATGTGCATGTAAACGACACAACACAGATTCCATGGTCAAGTATCAATCAGACTACAACTGTTCAAATTAAAGCTCTATTAAAGCTCTATTTCAACAAACACAAATTTTGATAAGATGGCAAAGACAACATGAACTAATGACATTTAATGGCATCAACAAGAAAGGCCAGTTGTTTCAACTTTCTAAATACATGGAAAATAAACTTGTACATGTACCGGTATGTGCTGCAGAAATGTCTTGAGTAGGCAAACATGAAATTAAGCCTGAGTCGAATCGATTGGTTAGCCGGTGTTCGATCGAAGACATCGAATCCCGAATACGTTTTGGCAAATTCGGTGCATCGATTTGTAGTCCGCCAGATTTTTGACTACCGTAGCCACCATGAAAAAATCAAATAAAAAAAGAAACTCCGTAACGTACAGCATATATACTAGCAGAGAACGTGAAGGCGACTTCAAAGTTCAAACTGTTGGCTAACTTTCGCTAATTCGCTCGCGGAGGACGTCGCGCTTTACCTGTGCTTTCTCTATGGAAAAATCGTTTTGTCGTTACGAACTGAAGTTTACGATAATTTTTTTGCACTCTCTCTGCATTGTCAATTTGACAATTGTATAATTGAACATGATAAATACGGGCATGAGTACGAGTGTTCCTACTTAATTCGCAATAACTAATATCACACTCTCATCAAATTGGCAATTACTTCTGAATGATCTCTGAAGCTGAATGAAGTCGAGTCTATATTGAGCGACGAAAAGTTTATTTCGTATTGTGTTTTTTTTGCATCGAACAAACGTGTTCCATTCAGCTCTCCAAAGACAAAGATTATTAATTCTTTGAATTTGAATCATTGTCGGGTGTGTCGACAATGAGCATCGCTTCGTGCGACACTAGTGATATTTTGGCTAGCCATACGGACTAGAAACTTAAGATTTTGGCTCGTCCGCTGTGATTTTTACTAGCCATTGGCTAGCGGGCTATCGTTAATTTCAAGCAGCGAGAGCCCATACATATGCCCGCGATGCCAGCGGACCGGTCACCGGTGCATGGTGCATGCACTGCGTGCAACTGTGTGCAACTCTGTTTTCACCGCACATCATTTATCGATTAACCGGTATTCGATCGAATCAAAGCCGTCGAATCCCGGTTTATGAAATATTCGATATGACTCACATCAGGCTTACATGAAATGCACACAAGTGATCAAATACATTGACATAATCTTCAGCTATATGTTCCCCACCTTCATGCTCTGTGAAGCATACATCTAAACCTTGTATACTTCAGCAGTACTCCCTACTACGTTCTCAATTTCCTCCTGTTTAGCTACATTTACACTTCTAAGATTTGTAGCTTTTCTTTCTAATTCTAGACTTAAAATTCGAAATGAGACCTCAATACCAAGGTAATTAATGCTATACAAGTCCCAGGGACAGAACCCCTAGGCGACAGGGGAGATGGTTGTTTGTATAGCTAGCAAAGCTGTATATTTGTCGCTTGCTTTCCAACTTCTTTGATGTTTGCAAAAAGCTAAATATCATTAATTGGATTCAGAACACTCATTGCGTATCACACATGTGATTCTAAAAATGCTTTTGTTGCCCAGTGTCATTAATCATTCATGATGATGTTGTCTGAATAAGATGTTGTGGAATGATAGATGTCAGTCACAATGGGTATAGTACTGTTCTGAATAAATTACTGACACTTGGTCATATAGTGAAAAATCAGCTTGTTATTAACTTTAAGAGAAGTTAGAAAGCAAATGAAAATTATTACTCCTCCATTTTTTTATATGATGTAGAAAATTGTTGACGTATAAATTCACCAAGTTTCATCTCAAGAGTATGTGATGCAGAAGGCAAAATTCAAGGTGAACACAAGGATCAACAGGTTATTGAACTTTATGTTATTCAAAGAAAATGGAAGATTTAGATAGCTTGTATCATTGCCTTTCTAAATCTGTCAATATAAACAAAATAGACTGAGTAGTTACAGAGATATATGGTCATTTCAAATTTCCAAAATGTCAATTTTTGGCCAACATACATGTGGAATGTGTGCCATAGTATGAAAAACGATAGGCCGATGGAGCTAAAACTTATATTTCAGCTTTGGAAGGCTTGATTACAGCATATACCAAATTCGGGCCAATGTGAAGGGGGTCGTTTCTAAAATTCAAAAAGATTTAACATGCAATGACCCTACCACTTAATTTGGAGGGAGGGGTTGAGCTTTCTCAGTACTACATGTATGGCCAAATCAGCATCGAGCAGCAATAAGGTTTCACACTACAAGTAAATAGCCACAATTTCATGTTTTATTGAATTTCACTTCATGAAATTTTCCATATAACCTTTTCAGTAACTATTTCACATGTTGCCGTAAAATGGATATGTGTTCTAAATTCGTACTAAAAGGGCAAGCCAACCTTAGGGCAAGCCAACCTTGGAATAAGATGATTTGTGTGAAAGCAGAATATTAAGAAAAACAAGATGGTGAAAGTTTAAAAGAAATCGGACAAGGAATAAGAAATGTATGGATGTTTGAAAAACGAGATCACTAATTCTGTGCATATCTCAAATTGGCAATTTGGTTAGTCGATTGTGACATACTGGTGGTCAAGTTTCATGTTAGTCGTACACAAAATATCTTTAAGTTGCAGTTTTTTCCAAAGCACCTTTTCCCTCGGGGCAGTACTTAAAATATATTGTAGAAAGCATATTGTTATAGGTCCTCATAAAAGAAAAAGATCCTACAGTAATTTAAAAAAAAAAAGGAATTTGAGTAATTTTGTGTGTTGGAGCAAATAGGGTATTTGTTCACCACTACATCATATGAAATCAATTCAACTCTCTTAGATAACTTGGCCACGATTCTCTATGGAGTCCGTATTGGCCCTAGTGGTGAGTTAGCCCAGATCTCTAATTTTGTATTGCTACACTACCCAGTGAGATGTGAATATGTCACATGTACAGCAATGCTTCCTTCCAAATTTCAATGCATTCCATAAACTTAAAGCCCTATTCCCACCTGCCAGTATAGTCTGCTCTCTAGGGGTGGGAGTTTCGGGTATTTTTTCAATTCGGGAACCCAACGATTTTTCGGGCGGGTTCCCGGTTACCCGAAAATCATATAACACAAATTACAAGCTTATATTTACCCTTAAGAAGCTATTAACACTGGGGAAAACTCGAAAGCGCATCACTGCAGTGGGGCGCTACATGGATATTTACATGTAGATATTGAATGGCTGGTCGACGTTATCTACCGCCTTGTCATGTTACATACATGAGTAATCATTTAAATACTTATTTTCGGGAAACGGGCATGTAATATTTTGACCCGGGACCCGATGCTCTCGGGCGGGACCCGGGTATCCGGTTTTTAGTCCCAGCACTACTGCTCTCACAAGCTACTTCATTACTAAAAACAAGACTGTTCAATCAACTACCCTATTACAGTAAAACTTGTAATCTGCCAGTTTCCATCATATTGGTCAGTATTGTGAACTTGAGTATGGAACAAAAAAAGTTCTCTGCTGTTACACGTACATGTACATACCTGTACATGTAATGATACTACAAATGATAATAAATGGCTAAATTAACGGGAGAATACTCCCTGTTACCTGGTGAAATCTACATTTATCTTACATCTACATGTTCGTTTGGCCTTTTATATGGCTAGAAGAATATATTCCATCTACCATATTTTCCAGCATACAGGCCGCGGTATTTTCACCAAAAATATGATCTCAAAGTCTGGGTGCGGCCTATAAGCAACAACAAACAAATAGATTTACAGTAAGCCTGTGCTCTATCTCGATCAATGTTATTATCTTTCAAGTATTGAAATATTTTCATTTATAAATATATAATTCAGAACTAATAACTAAATATCTCATAAATATAATTACAAACAGGGCCTCGTATGGTCTTTCGAGGTTGACAAAGCACTTGTACGAAGCTCGATTGAGCTCGAGTAACATGGTGAAATCATCCTCAAAAAATGCCTGTATTTTCTTCCGCGGGTCGATGTTATGGTAGTATCAAAGAGGCGAAAGTATTTTCTGTTCAATGAGTTATTGTATTGGACGTTACAGCACTACATCTGTAAGTTTTAAATTGTCTTTTGAGCACAACCCTTGTGTGTAGAGACCGATAGCACCCCTCCACCTCCGCGCTATTTCAGCGCGGTCGTATCCTTGCAGGATCCTTCGCGGAGATGTGTGTATTTTGTATGGAGAACGGACAGTCATCGCAGTGAATTTTCATAGCGCAGGTGGCTTGCGCGGTAGATAGACCTCCTAGGTCATGTCCCTCCTATACATCGTTCTACATGTAGATCACAGTAAGGGTCATGTTTCTCCATGAAATTGTTTTAATAATGTTTCCATTTTCCTCTTCGAAACCATCATGTTGTATATGTATTTTTCTGTCTTTGGATATCACTTAGGGAACTTTTGATGGAATATGCACCTATGTAAAATATCACTAGGGCGAAGTTGACCCTACCGGAAATGCGAGGCCGAGTTAGCCCGGAGAGGTTGAATGGATCAGGAAATAACAATCCGTAAGATTTTGTTTTGATTACTAAATACTAGCTAAGAATACGTTTTTTAACCATTCTTTTGATAGAATTGTATGAAATACTTTGAAAATAATCTTGCAATTTTTTTGAGCTAATATATAAAAGTGACATTTTGGGCAGTTTAATCACTCACAGCTCGCATTATGATATTCGCAATCGCTGTGCGTTGCATAACTCAGTGAATGTGTTTGGTACTCGGACTCGTATCTGGAGACATATTTTGATGAAGGAATTACTGCAAAATTCCACAGATCTTAATCATGTCTGAAACATACTACACTAACAACTCATTATGTGTCAATTAGTTCCTAATTCATGATGGATAAAACAAATTTACTGAGTTGTGCAGTAATTTGCAGTTTTGCAAAATGTGTGTCCGACTCATTGCTCCTAATACCGTACCAAACAGAGTGCATGCTACGGCCTACGCACAGCGATTCAGAGCAGTGTCGTGTGATTTAAACTGCCTAAAAATGTCACTTTTATAATAGCTCAAGAAAATTGCAAGATTATCTTCAAAGTGAGTACTTCACACAATTCTATCAAAAAGAATGGTTAATAAACATACTTTTAGCTAATAATCACAACAAAACCTTATGGATTGGTATTTCAAGATCGATTTAAACCTTCCGGGCTAACTCGGACTCACTTTTCCGGTAGTGCCAAGTTCGCCCTAGTGCCGAGTTAGCCTGACCCCATGTACATGTAGATAGTAATCTGGGGAAACTGTAAAGATCAAAAGAGCATAATACCTTACTCCTTGATTTGAGCCTTCAATTTTTTTTTAAAGGAAAAAAACTAAAATCAGTCACAAAATACGGAGCAATATTAAGCCATCACACAATAATTTATAACATTAAATATACAATGTATGTTTGTGCTAAGCCTAAGGTCAAAACAAAAGTATCTCTTACTCTATTCTGAACATATCATACACTACAGATCTGTATCTCCTTCATCCATTTCTTATTCACTTCTATATAGAAAACAAAATTGTGATTTACTAATACATTATACATTTGGAAGACAGTACACACAATCGGACTTTAAATCCGGGCTAACTCGGCACTAGGGCGAATTTGGCCCTAACGGAAATGCGAGGCTGAGTTAGTTGAATCGATCATGAAATACCAATCCGTAAGGTTTCCTTTTGATTACTAAATACTAGCTAAGAATACGTTTTTTACCCATTCTTTTGATAGAATTGTATGAAATACTTACTTTGGATATAATCTTGCAATTTTATTGAGCTATCATATTAAAGTGACATTTTAGACAGTTTAATCACAGTTCACAGCTTACATTCGCAATCGCTGTGTGTTGCATTCACTGACTCAGTTGCCGTGTTTGGTCTCGTCCCGGGACTCGTATCTGGCGACATATTTTGATGAAGGAATTACTGCAAAATTCTGTAGATCATATCAATCATGTCTGAAACATGGTTTCAGTATGTTTGAGACATTCATTGATTATATTAATATTAGTTCCATAAATTCTTGAACATTTTTTTACCGACAGAGGTTTTGCAAAATGTGTGACCGCCTCATCACTCCGAATACTGTACCAAACACAGTGCATGCTGTGATTAAACTGTCTAAAATGTAACTTTTATAACATGTTAGCTCAAAAAAATGCAGGATTATGTTCAAAGTACTTCATACAATTCTATCATAAAGAATGGTTATAAACATATTCTTAGCTATTAATCACACCACGAATAGTGGTCATATTGACCACTACAATATATGCATGCAAAAATAGTTGGTATTTTCTGTCGCATTTTTAAAGGTATGG
This sequence comes from Heliocidaris erythrogramma, assembly GCA_025617745.1. Classification (NCBI taxonomy): domain Eukaryota; kingdom Metazoa; phylum Echinodermata; class Echinoidea; order Camarodonta; family Echinometridae; genus Heliocidaris; species Heliocidaris erythrogramma. The sequence continues at coordinate 19,611,247 of CM046867.1, forward strand.
GGGAAAATAAAATAAATATTTTAAATACTTGCTTTCAAGTTCAGCCCTTAAAAATCTCACTCCTACCTCCAAATGGCCATAAGGAAGAACTTTTGATATTTCCAGCAAAATCGCGATCGCATGTCGTTTACATACCGCCGATGTGTAAGATTAAAAATAGCCAATAAGATTTTTGTCGACAAAGAAACTCTGGATCGCAAGCGCACATCGATCTCTACAATCGCACACACAGAAAATCAGGACTTTTCCGTGTACGCGATAGGGACCAAATTTTTAACAAAATTCTTTTGGGGAGATGCAACGCCAGTGGGGACCAGGAAATGTACACTATGACTCTGATAGCTCGTATCGCGAGAATCGACATTAAATTACGGATTTCATTTTTGGAATCATCTTTTCCAACATCGGTAAGTTGAATTTATTGTATATCTTGGATATGTTGGGGTCGGTTTTTGTAAATTAAATGCAGATTTTGAGTGAATGTTGGTGACTTTTGTGCAGTGGTGTTTGAAAAAGTTGAGGTGTATGACTGCCTAGATTCTACATACGAAGTATGGCTAGAGTGCCCAAGTCTGCACACACACGTAACTGCGCAATTCTAATACAACAAAACATGCAACGAAAACAAAATTTTCATCTTTATCATAGCGAAAGGTGTTCATGCAAAAAACGAGTCAAAATAATGAAAACACGGTTTTATTTCAGACATTTTATGCACAAGCCTCAAAATGTCTTTCACGTCAAAACTCCTGAACTGCGTGTAAAATGAATGAGTGCGCAGACATGGGCACCATTGTTTTTTCAATGTTGTATGACACGGCCACTGTTTCTTGATGAGATTTTTTTTCAAACTTACTCTTTAGAATATCAGGAATAAAATAAAATGAAGCTACGGAGGAATATTAAAGAAATTCTTGTTCATTTTCAGGTCAAATCCTTAGGTGCGCAGACATAGGACTCCCCATCATATAGTCATGTAGCTATGAGTGCTATCAATCACAACAAAACTTTGGTATTTCATGATCGATTTAAACCCTCCGGGCTAACTCGGCCTCACTTTTCCTGTAGTGCCGAGTTCGCCCTAGGGCTGAGTTAGCCCAACCCCTTGGACTTTAAATCGTGCAACATTAATCATCTCTCTTTCATTATCAGACCTCCAGAAAATGGATGATAAACTGATAAGTTAATGGAACACGAATTGGCCTAGCCACACATTTAGCAGTGATGTTACCTGCAGGACTACATGTAGATAATTCATGTAAATGTGGTTATTTTACTAGATAGCCTCATTAATTGTATCATCATGATCAATGACTGATGAAATTGCTTTTTTTCTTGCTTTCTAAAAAAACATTTCTCATTCACGACCACAACCACAACCGACATCTTTTCTTTTAAAATGTTCAAATTGGTAATTTTTAAACTCAACAATCTCAAATATTTTGAATTATCATGCAATAATGACGGCTACCAAGTACCAACCGACTTCAGTTGCAGAATCCCCTGCATGCTGCACAGACAGTGGCAGTTAGGTGCAATAACATGCACCACACAAGTCTACAGTAACCACTGAATAACTTCTGAACTTGCATTCACTCCAACACAAGTTATTCCGAAGATGGAGGATGATAAAAAAGCACAAATCTGACAAGTATGGAGAAATATTATGGACAAATTAGTCATATATATCCCCGTTAATCATATAGGAATAAGATTTTTTAAATTGGTAGACGGCAAACTAAAACAAAGAAACTGCTGAGAGGGGTCAGGATGTTGTAATTTTGATTTTTACCTGATTCACCACCACGTTCGTTGGAAGCGTTCGCTGGTGACGCTAATTTTTGCCTTTTTGATGGCGGCCCGTCGACAATTTGGTCCGCCATACTGAAATTGTTGAAATTTGATGTTTGAATCCTATAATCAGATGCTCAATAATAGCAAATCTCCAAAAAATATGTTCCTATCGGCCCATCTACTCGCCAATAACAATCGCATCTTGGACGTAGAGTTCAACCAGGGCATCGACATGTCTCTGATGATGAATCTTTACAGCGCACATCTTTGCACAGTATGATGCGGGCGTACAAAGCTTGATCTCCGACAAAACTCCGTGAAATTGCGAGTCCCACAGTCACATTATGCTGCAATTTTAGACAATCTGACCAACATCTATGGAAAATCAAAATACTAGCTAAACTCCTCAGATCGTCTAGTGGAAAAAGGTTTCCGATATGAGGCGCAAAAATCCGTGAAAAATTGCTGTTTTCGCCCGGTAGGGCATTCACAAAATGGCGGCTGTTGATGAAAACTTTTTACGCTTGTCAGAAAACCGAACAAGGGAAGCTTCCGGAAAAATCCGAAGCCGAAAGATAATTTAGTCACGTTCTTCTCGTTAGCATATCAAAAGAGTGCGTCAAATTTGGCTTGCGATTGGTCGATCTATAACTGACGTCGCTATGATTGACATGTGCAAATGAATCGGTAAGTAGCGGGATATTTCGGACGGTTTCGTAATTCAGGTGACGAATTCAGTGGACGGAGTGTAAGATTCTTTAAATACCCAGTGGTCTTAGCGCGCTTGTCGCGATCAGCATGAAAATCGGTATCAGATATTGTCGTTGACTACGCATATATATAACTCTATTTTCTTTTGCGCTTTTTCGAGTATCTGTAGAAAAATCATGTTTTTTGCATGTTCAATCAGGAAAAAAATTGTTCTTCCAATATTCGATGAGAATTCGTGAGTTGTGAAGTTGGTGGAATTGAACCGATCAAGTAATTACAATTCATAAGAGACCAATTTTCAAAATCGTATCAGAAGCTCGTCAAATTCTTCTAAAGACACGATTGCCCTTTTACTGATTTTGTATAGGCCTATATTATAACTAGATAATAATAATAGGCATATACTTTCTTCATTCCGAGGCTAAAAGTGGTAAAAAGAATATGCGTCTGTATCAGCTATAGGGCCTACTGCGATGGCAAGCCATTCATGATTTCCTTTCATGATTTTCACACAAGCTAAAAATATATAGGCCTACAATTCGTTTTTAATTCATCGATCGCAAAGGCATTCTAGTTTTGACCCGTATGTTTTTCAGCTCCCCCCCCCCCACCCTCTCTCCCTCTCTCTCTCTCTCTCTCTCTCTCTCTCTCTCTTTCTCTCTCTCACTCCCTCTCTCTCTCTCTTTCTCTCTTTCTCTCTCTCTCTCTTTCATTCCCTGCGAGTCTCTCTCAATCTCGTGTGATCTGACATTGTGCAAGTGTTTCTTATTATATTTACAAAAAGTTATTCTTTACCTGATTTCTGGAAGATTCAAGAAATACGTTTATGAAACGAGAACACCGTAACAAACTGACCAACGATATTGACCCACGGCCATCATTCAGATATTCGATATAAAGTGGAAGCCCTTAAAAAAAGGGATAACAGTTGATACTCTGTATAAATACTCTTACCAAGGGTATTATTTACCATGTTTATATATGCTTTCTAAGTCGGAGACGAGGATAATAATCAAGGAGTGCTTTTAAGTATAAGTTCAGGAAAAGGAGATTTATCCGAATTAGTCATTGGGCCCATGTACCAAACCATTCACCATTCTGGCTACAGCATCAGTCTAATTCATCTAATTCATATCACAAAAACTTCTCCACGGCATTTCGATATTATCTTAGAAGAAAAAAAAAACATCTTTGGCTAAGCCCGCGCCGAGGGTGAAACGAGCTGGGAGGTGGGGGACTCCCCGGAATACGATTCAAACCTTTTGCACACGTGCACATGCGCGCCCATCGTTGCTGCCTGATCAGGCACGTCAAATGGTTAGGAGTCTCTTTTGTGAAGTGTTTGTTTGAGAATGGGCTGAGGGGGAAGGATTGGCGGGTAGGGATGGAGGAGGGAGGATTATCTGAGAATAATAGTATAAACTATACACCCATTAAATGTTACGCAATTTTTTCTTTATAAAAGAGGGGGAGGGCGTTTTTGGAATTTTCATTTTAATTTATTTTGTACAGATATTAAATACAAGTCTTCCACATGAACGATATTTTGAGCAGGCCTACCATAATTATACTCAGGTTTTAATTATCGTCGACCAATTTCAATCTGAGATACACAGTAACTAGCTTGCGCAAGTTTCACAAGAAAAGACGACTGTCTTGAACGGTTCCCTGTGAACTTAATAACGAGAGTGTGTCATTAAATTACTTGCCACGCGTAGTTGTTTTCTGCCGCTGCAAACGAAGTCCGGCATCATTGTTCACCAACCGGTATATTTTTTGTATTTTCTTTAGTCGCTAAGTGTTTAGGGACCTGACCTCTAATGTTACAATCGACCATAATAATATAGTGGCTTCATATCTTTAGCCATTTTCTTCGATTGTTCACACCCCTGTCCCCCCTTAATAAAGAAATAATGAACAGAGTAGGGGGGGGGGGGTTGAAAGGAAAGTTTTCTCCGGGCATCATGATGCCCCGATTTCAGAGATGAGGGGAGGGGAGGGTAGGTAGGCCAGGTATGGTGGAAGCTGAGGAGGAGGAGGGGGAGGGGAGGAGGAGGAGGAGGGGGAGGCGAAAAGGAGGAGAAGGACTCGGGGAAGGCGCGGAGAGGTGAGAAGTCTTCGAGGCCGGGAGGATGATTTGAGGGGAGGCAGAGGGGAGGAGGTGGAGGAAGAAAAGGAAAGTTAATTTCCTCTCCTTTTCATCAGTGATCTGCATCTTCACTATACTGAAGAGCTCCATCATACTGATGCATCGTACTATTCACCCCCCCCCCCCCATCCCCCGCGGGCCACCGGCCGAAGCGCCGCTCATGCCTATGATCGTATTCGCAACCCCCTCCCCCTGTCCCCGGCCCCTCCCTGTCCTCTTCACTTCAGCGGAATACTGATGAATAATTATTTTAAATTTTTGTTTGTTTCTTTTTTCTTTAATCTTTTTTTTTTAATTAAAAGATTATCACGCCGAAAGAAACTAGAAAGATTGGAGCTCTATAAAACAGGCAAAAACAAAACAAAAACAAAACAAAACAAAATGTGAGCCTTGGAAAAAAATAAGCCTAATCAATGATAACAAGCATATTGAATACCTGTGTCGTTGATAAGTGAGGTCGTGCATTATAATAAGTGATGAGAACTTTTTTTTTCTTCTTCATAATACTCAAATTTTATTCACGCCTGCAGTCTCTCTGGACAGATCTTTTTCATTGCCTGCTGTCGGCCCGTGCAGCCCGTGCCCCGATCCAGGTCGCTCCAATCCGTCCTGCCCTTGTCTTGCCAAAACCCTCTCACATTTCTCGCACTGCAGTCTGCATGCACTGGCCTGGCTCGCGAGCCAACGAGCTAGCTGCACTTACTGGATCCCTTATTGTAGGCGGGGCCTATCGTATTTCGGGAACTGCATGCGCCGGGGTTCCCCCGTTTCATTGCGCATGGACACAATAGGCCACACCCCTTTGAGTAGCTTGCATTATCTTTCATCGACGACCACGTATTATTGCGTATACGCTCGGCTGTATAGAATAGCGCCCACAAAATAAAACTTTATGAAAGTTTACTTCCTCTTTCATTGAGTTCATGGGCTCAAAACTCCTTCTCATACAGTTACGATGAGGAATACCTAACACTTTGTGTCGTTATTTCCCTCGTTAAGTTTGATTTTAATTTTGCACCTTATGCATCAACATGCAACCCAGTAAAAAAAATAAAATCAATGTAAAAAAAAGGATTAGTAATAATTATGAATAGTATTTTACAGAAACAGTTTCCTGTTTTTTTATATTAAGCGGGTCCATAGGCCATGGCGCCGGAATATCGGCCCCTTCCATATTTCGAATGAGAAAGAATGGGGGGGGGGGGGGAGAAGGGGATGAACGAAAAAAATAATAATTCAGAAATCATTATATAAGGAAAATTGAATTCTAGTACACTGTAAAAAATTACTGTAGGAAGTACAGTAAATTACTGTATCATTTACAGTTAAATATTTTTTTACAGTTATACTGCTTTTTACAGTTTAACTGTAGAATAAATAGTACAATACCGTGAAAAGTACAGTAATTTACTGTGCAGCGGGTTGCCAGTAATTTACTGTAAATTAATATAGCAATTTTTTACAGTGTATACTAGCAGTAGTTTATCAAAAATAGTAATCGTAAAATAGTAGTAGCAGTAGTAATAGAGGTAATAATTGTAGTAGGTAGTAGTAGTAGTAGTAATATATAGTAGTGTGTATATACTCATACTTCTGTAAATAAGTTAAACTATTTGTACATTTGTATATTTTATCTTGCCGTCTTATGATACGTAACGTTATTTACTCATATTACTGAAAAAGGGCCACATCCACAAGCTCTGCTTCCTAGGGGGTCATAGTCCTCTCATTCAAACTATTGTATTACTATTCCACTGTATTATGTTATTATTTTTGTTTGTTTAATTGGAGTGAATAAATTGAATTGAATTAAATTTAATTCAAGTATAGTAGTAGTAGTAGTAGTAGCAGAAGTAGTATTCATAACAGTAGTATAACGTTTATAATAGTCGTATAGTAGTAGTAGTAGTAGTAGTAGTAGTAGTAGTAGTAGTAGCTGTATAGCAGCAGCAGCAGTAGTATATAGTAGAAGTAGTAGTACAGTAATATAGTAGTAGTTATTCACAAAGATTTTTGTCAGATAATTATGTGGACATACATGCACCCTAATAGAAAGAGCCCCCCCCCCAAAAAAAAAAAAAAAAAAAAAAAAAAAAAGAAAAGAAAGTTATATGTGTGTGTGTGTGGGTCTGTTTAGCAGTATGTCCGAGGACATTTTCGGACAGAGAACACAAAAAAAATCATGACAACAATGGTCCTCGGAAGCCGGACAATAGTCCTCGAACGTCGAACAATGAATTTGTGCTTTATTCCGTCGACTGTCCGAGGACGAGGAACAATAGAGGAACAATACCTGTCCTCGGAAGTAAAGCCATGTAGAGCTGTGTGTGTGTGCGGGTGTGTGTGTGTGTGTGTGTGTGTGTGTGTATATATATATATATGTGTGTATATATATATATAGACAGAGAGAGAGAGATGAATAAACAGATAAATAAATAAGTAAATTAGTAAAAAATACAATGTATAGTATCTCTGCTGCATTGCACTTTATTCATATCAATATCGGATTACAGATTCGCCCACTTCCTTCACAATTCTTGGTAGCTCTGTATACCATATAATTAACTTTGTCGGTCACAAGAGAATAAACTTTAATCTGGGTTGCCAAACTGGAGAACAGAGAAACAATTTAAGCGTAAATGGGTAAATATATTTTGCATGGACGGACAAGTAGGCTGTCTGGAAAAAGAAATATCGAAATTAGGATGTCAAAATAGTACGAAACCTAGTATTATCCTTCACGCTCTTTTCTTTGGAGTCGGGGGAGAATTTTCCGAAATACTGTCCAAATCATAAGCACATGCAGCCGGGGGGCCGGGGCACAAGGACGGCATCCCCCCCCCCCCCCCATCCGCTAATTTCTTTTTTAAGTAAGTCATCCACGGAACTCAGGAGCCCCCTGTTCAACAAGTCTAGCTATATTAAAGTCAGTGGTCGAAAGATATGAAAATTTGCGTGCATGGTATATGCAACTTGGCAAGGGTCTGGAGATATCAAATTATATAGATGGTACAAAAACAAACAAAACATAACAAAAATGTAAGCTATATTGCAGGGTTGTTTGCCTTGCATTTCATAAATAATTTTACAGTAATGAGAGATATTTTGAATAAATTATCTCCAAAATCACATCCTATAGGTTTTTTTTTTTTTTTTTTGGGGGGGGGGGTGTTGATATTTAACCCTTTTCTGCTTTTCATTATTATTGTGTGTTTGTTATGTTCCGATATCCAATTCTTAGATCGCGATAATTTTCGAAATCATGTTAATATTGTCACTAGATTTTCATATTTTCCCCATTCGCAGTTTTGAATTTCTCCCCAATTTTCAAGTAAATATATTTACAGGCCCGTGTATCATTTTGCAGAATGGGAGATATTCATATTTTGCTCGGTATCATTTGGGGTTTTTCGCATCTGCATACTTAAATACAATCTTTCTATCTATATGTATTTTTATGTTTTTTTAAATATATATTTAACATGTTGAAATTATGTATTCCAATGCTGGCGAAATTGAACTGAATAGACCTGTTTACTAAGTTATTCAAATTTTATGCATACTTTTGAAACAAAGGTTGTTCTTGACAACCTGAAAGCTTGCCAGAGGCTTGTCAGACATAGCAACAAGTAATGCATGCAAACTGGATTCCAAGTATTGTAGTTCATTCATTAATAACATGTTAATGGATACCTCGTTACTAGGTCCCCAGGAAAGAAACATCCATAAATTTGAATCACTTAGTAAACAGGTCTATTGACTAAGTTTCTCTACGTACGACTTATTTCCTGATCCTCATACAAGGAGGTCTAGAATTCCGAAAATGAAATTTAGGGTTCATAATTCCAAACATCTGTTGCATTACTCTTAAAGTAGCTATCCAAAGAAAGTCACAAATATGGCAATTAATGTATCACTAGAAACTGGGAAGCTTACAGATGGCAATCGTATAAGTTTTATGTCAACTGCGTATCTGATGATTATAAAAACATAAATAAAAGATCTTCTCAGCATCTGGAATATCCGAGGATTCGCCAGAAATATAGCGATGTTTTGATGTCGTCACACTAGGGACCAATCCTGCTTAAGCAAACGACGTCCTATAATGAATGAACGTAATTGCAATGCAATTATTTATCAAATTATAAAGAGTTTTGTATATTTAAACATGACCTTATTTCACACCATTCTAAAAGGGAAAGTGAAACTGATTCTGATAACTAAAACCGTTTGATTGTAAATACACAGGAGAAGGGTCAATGATCAATGAAATAAACCCCACTTTCAAATTGAAAAGCCCTCCGAATAATAGCACGGATGTATTCGTTCCCTCTTGAAACGCCGAACATGCCCCGGTGCAAGCAGCTGAAAATACAATGGCGTGTTATTTTGTTTAGTGACTGATTCCTTTATTTTTTTAACGCTGCATTTTTCATCAAAATAATACCATGCATACACGAAGTTAAGAGTGAGGCAACAGACTAACATTAAGACTGACGCTAGTCAAGTAAGAGAAATAAGTGAAGAGGAGATGACAAAACAGGCACTGAAAAATGTGTAAGATGTTATGGGACATCGTCTGCTTAGACAGGACTTGTCCCATGGTGTGTCGTCACACATCTCAGCAGCGTTCGAGGAGCTCTTCAGCTGCTATATATCGGGGGCTGTATTTTACCGTTTTATAATTGATAATAATCATTACTTCAAATGTTTCCAAGTGTTGAATTTGGATAACCTTGTTTAATTTATGTCATCTATGCAATAATAAGTATTAAGCCAGTATTTATTTTGATGGAATTTTCTTGTAATGTTATCTTTAAGGTTCATTATCCAGAAGATTCGTCATTCCAAAGGTTCGTAATTCCGAAAATGAAATCGGGTTAATATAATTCATGTCGTCCGTTGAAGGGTACATAATTCCGAAAACTAATAAAAACTTATTATCATTTTCTGAATTATGAACCCAATATCATTTTCGGAATTTCGGATCAACAAACCTTGAGAATTATGAACATTCGGAAAAACGACATGTAACCCTGAAATATATACATTGTATTTTGATTTGGCTCTGTATACAGTACATAATTCCGTGAATGGAATAACTATGAAATTACGAGGTTAATCTTGAGTTTTGATCGTGGAAATGACCTTCAAAATACAATTTAGTCGTAATTATTGATGAACTGTTTTAATAAAAATTCTAATGAAGGCCTAATAGGAAGGAGGTTGTATGGATCAGCAAAAAGTATAGAGGAGAGCCATCCTAACATTAAGTTGATTTGAATCCATTTAGAAATTTCTGAAAAATGAGCTTGTAAAAGTTTTAGAAAATTCGATGAAGTAAAAAGTAATTTAGTTTTGAGATTTTCAAGATCTGTACACAAATAATTGACAACTCTATGCCTCCATTTGCAAGCAGCTCTTTTATTTATATATATATCTCTCTAAATCTTTCTCCGTTTTGCATGGAAAATTTCAAAACTATTAGATGTTTTGATGACAGGGACATTTATTTCAGAGGAGAAAACGTGGAAAGACTTCTTTGCGACAGCCACCCAAATTTGCGGTTTCGTGCTCTCATGAAGCTACAAACCAATGGTGCTCTAACCCTAACCCCTAAACCTAACCCTGACCTTAGGACTCAGGAGTCACCTAAATTCTTAAAAATATATATAGAGGTCTATAATAGGAGGCTAAATATATTTAGCTTCCTATTATAGACCTCTATATAGAGTACCGAAGTGTGACGTCATACCGGCCAAGTTGTCAAGGTTCCAAACAATTTTTTTTTGTGCTGAACAATGGCGTGGTGATCACACCAGCTCTAAACAGTGATTTGCCCTGCTCCAGACCATTGCTTCAATGATTTCGCGGTGAACCTCATGCGCGGGTTTTGTTGTTTAGAACCAGTAACCTGGACGACGAGCGAATACGATGTCAGGACTTCGGTACTCTATAGACTTCTATATTTTCTTTTTCATTTTGGGCGGCTGTCGCAAAAGGGGGTCTATACCCGAAAACGTATAACAACATGCTGTGAAAGGACCTCTGATCTGCAGTCATATATTCTCGGCTCAGGTTTGAGAAAACATTTCCTTTTGACGGAGAAAATAGACATTCATGAAATCTTTTGTACAAAACAACTATTCAGCATGCAAAGGAAACCAAAGAGTTGTTAATTTTGTGCATGCTACTTCGACATGTACTATGGTGACTTGTGAGCTTGTCTAAGGTTTGTCCAATAGCACAACTATTGTATGTTACCTGTACTGTGACCAATGAAATACACCTTGTAACAGGGCAGCAGGTGCATACACGTTTTTTCACATGTAGGCTTGATGAAGAAGCGCCCATAATTTTAATATACAGTAAACAATGTATAAAGCATGCTACAAGGAGACAAGAAAAATGGTCTGTACAGGAAGGTAGAAGTGGTCTTTATGTACAGGTTCCTTTAGTATATGTTTTAATGAGCAAAACTTTTTTTAAGGTAAACAGAAAAAGTGGTCTTTGTCTTTATAGACGAGTGGTCTTTCTATACAGCTGGTTGCCAAAGCGGGTTTCACTGTAGCTGTTAACTGGTCTATATTGATTTGTCCTGACACCAAACAAAGAGACTCAACACAGTGCTGCAATTATATTGCATTCTTTATTTGTATCTTCAAGTAATAGTCAATATCGATCTACCATTGGTTAGTATGGATACTCTGCAAATAAAAATTCATATTTCACAGCAATGACAAACAAAAAATTAATTAAGATCAGCAAACTTCAAACCAAAATAATAATAAAAAATTTATACATCCATGATCTACATTTACATTCAAATTAAAAGCACATATTATACAATATCATCTGCCATTTAGTATTATTTATATCTATATTACAAACTGCACTTTTCGTTCAACATTATATCGATAGCATAAAGTTTTATATATGTACTGTTTACATGTACTTCAAACACACTTCATGACACTGACGTCTGGCCGGATACATGTCATGACGGCCACATATTGTTTTGCTTAACCACCAATACGTTCAAATGAAATTCTCTTATAAATGCAGACATTTCAAGACAATGTGCATCTGTATGTCAGCACTGGACTAGGTATAAAACCAGACACAGTGACTCCATGGTAACTGTAGCAGGAATCAAGTATTAAGAGATATATTTGCCATTCAACTGTAGGCACCGTTTATATGATACTCTACATTACAAAACAATGATACAATTCAGTCTTTTCTTCTTTCTCTCTTTCATACTTTCTTTCTTTTTTTGTGAGACAGAAAATCCTCAGTGTTACTCATTTACATGTGCCTACCATATACCGGAGAGTTAAACTGTCTCAGCTATACACCACACAAACACTCCCCCTCTCTCTCTTTCTCTCTCCCTCTTTCTTTCTCTCTCCTCTCTCTCTCTCTCTCATTCTCTGTCACAAAACATGACTTGATAATTGAACCATAGTACACAATTTTTGTTTTACTTTCCAAATCACCCTAATTACTACATGTACTTCCAACATAACTTTGCTATCATCCTAGGCCTCATCAGGATTACCAGGCCATCCTTTGTTAAAAAAAACTTCTCAAAACATTTACAAATGAAATATGTTTCTATATAATTTATGTATAGATAAGATAAGATAAGATATTTGCAGTGTACAAATATTACAGGGAACACATGAAGGTTACATGGATTCTGTTATTACATCTACACGATTCCATTTCAATTTTATTATGTACCGGTATATAAAAAACAAGATGACGACGGATTGTAGCATCATCAACAAGAAATACAACCATGATAGGGCAGCATCATGAGCCAATTCCTCAACCACACATCCCTCTCATAAAATGCCTCAAAGAGGGAAAAGAAAGGGAGAAATTCGTGAGAAATCTCCACAAATTTGAGGTAAGTTTTAACATCACATTTCCCTTAAAACAACACCATTATGTACAATCAATGTATAACCTTATCAGAATAATTTCAAACTTGTTGCTCCCCAAAAACGTAGTCTTCATCAAGATAATTCTGATCAATAGTTCTGGAACCAATATTCTAGACTCGCCTCTGATGGAGACCATTATCAACAAGTTTTGAGGAAACTGCATCTGTAACCACTATACAAGACGAGGCTAGTAATCAAATATATATATTATGGGACAAGTCCAAGCTACAAGTATTTTGTCCTGTATATTTCTGAACCCATCTAAGATTTCATTATATCTGATGATTGTACTACGTTGATAACCATCTACATACCTCGGTAACAAACCGACTCCACAGTGACTGAATGTAATATTTGTTCTGTCTGGACCCCGTTTCATGAAACTTGTTATCAATGACAAGTTGCAATAATTGATATAAGCTACTGAAATCCTTGCATCTGACTGCCTGACAGCTAATTTGTTAACGAACATTGGCAGTTATTGATGACAAGATTCATGAAAGAGGGCCCTGGTTTATTATCAGTCTCGAGTATAAAGCTTGGATCACACCAAATATAGAGAAACATGATAATGTTGATGATCATCGGTGTTAATAATCCAATAATACAGTGAAACATGTACATAAAAACCACTCAAGTTAGACAAGAAAAGCGGTCTTTATGAGTCGGTGGTCTTTATGAATAGGTTCCTTTTAATACACATTTCAATGAGAAACACTTTTCAAGGGTAACAAAAATTGTGGTCTTTCTATACAGGTGGTCACTAAAACCAGGTTTGATTGTACCTGGAAACATACAAGACACCAAATGTCCAAATACCTTGGACTTGGCTCTTTTACATACAGGACAGAGCTTATTCATCTCTTTGTATGAAATGTCCACACTGATAAAGAAAAGATTTACAAATGACCTGGAAGTTTGATGGTACCTCTATGGCATTCCACTTCCAACTATTCACAAGCAAGAATTGTTTTCCTTTCTTCCTTCTTGAAAAGCCTGCATATTCTGAGGATAAATCTACCTTCTGATCCAAACAAAGTCCAGAAATAAGATGGTAATTGTTGGTTTTTCTCGCTCCCTTCCTTACCCCTACATTTGGTATACAAATCAGAGACTGAGAATTGCGTTTCAGCTGACAACAGTTTCAGTCACAGTTTGATTAACTTCCCTGCTAGTTCCATGGACAACTTCAATTCATCATTTAACTTAAATATGACACAGGCCTTCGATGACAATACAATGCATGTATCATACACACACAAAATGATAACCTTACGACTACGTGCATGACAAAAATTGTTTACACTGCGGTAATTTCAGTTCCTTTGTGCATTGCTCAAATACAAATATTTCCTGATGAACAACTAATATTACGTAATTCATTATTCTATTTCAAATGTTCAAAATTATATGAAAAATAAACATGTGTGAATTTCTGCTGCATTCTTGTCAAATTTTCCAATCTCTTCTATAGTTTGACATAGCATGGGCAATAATCAAAGTTCTAAGGCAAAGGGTTGGTCAGACCTCATCGATAACGATAATGAGATTTTCAATTAAAGGGAGACCCTACATGCCCTATGTTGAGTGTATGTGTGAGTGAATGGTAGAGCAGTGGTAGGGTGTAACTTTAATGACAAAATCTCGCTATCATCATCGTTAAAAGGATGACCAGCCCTTAATTCGGACTTTGGGAAAGAAACAGTATTTTGAGAGAGAAAATGTTTCAAAGTAATTAAGAATCATGTAATCATAATAAAAAAATAAGAATTCTCATATCGTCTGTTTGGAGCCAGAAGGGCGTTAACTCATATGCTTTAACACAGAATTAGCGCCCTTCTGGCTCTCAACAGACGATATATACTTGGGTTGTTAGGACCAGCAAAATATCAACAAAGTTTTGTACATTTACAGGAAGCTACATGTGGTGAAAAGCATCATCACAGATATGCTCATACAGGACAAGATATTGGATCATATGTCTGCAAAACAAACCAATGGCTCGAGCAGAATGCTTCATTGTGCATTTTTGTCTTTTTACTCAAGTAAGGACATTAAAGGGTGATTCAGCTCAAAAGAATCTTACTTACAAGTATGAGAAGTGGAGCTTAGTGTATCACTTATATATCTGAAAAGAGACCTCGTCGTGAGATTCAGTTCAAGGAAAGATAATTGAAAAAAAAAAGAAGTAGCATAAATATGAGAAATTACTGCTTTTTGGTTTTTAATAGTGAAACGAAAAAAGCAATAGAACTCGGAAACTGAAATTTCGTAAGAACAAGAAAGGATTGATTAAAAAAATAGAACATGTACAAATTCATCTAGTATCTACATAATTATTCGATGTTTGTTGCTTTGTGCTTGGACAAATATTTCAGAAAAAGTTTGAAACAAACACATGCTTCATAGCTCCTATTACCATTTTGGAAATATGATCACTCTATCTTCTAGAATGGTGTGAAAGATCATCACCTTGCAAAATAATGTTCTCTTGCAATAAACGCATCTAAACTAATGGCCCGAATTCACGAAAGAGGTGTATGTAACCCATGGTTTAAACCTCCATAAGCGTAGTATGTCCTCATGCCTAGTGGGCGGACAGTAATGCGCGGACAGTAATGCGCTTATACCGTAAAGCTTATTTGTGCTTATTTCAGTCCACGGTGAGGGTTTAAACTATGGTTTAGACCATGGTTTAAGATAAACCTCTTTTGTGAATTCAGGCCTATTTGTGTGGAGTAGTTTTGTGCAAAAAATTCATCTTTTTGTAACTGTGATGATAAAAAAGCTTATGTGTTTAAGACGAAAATGTACTAATACTTTCTCAGTAGATAATCTCTTTATTCAATACTCAATCGTTTATTCCACCTGAGGACTAAGAAAGCAAGATTGTAAGCTTCAGGGGAACAAGAGCTATGGGTCCTATCTGAAGGACTAAGTAATAGACAAATTAATACATTTTCGAGGGCACTGATCTAATCAGATCGTCTTTCTATGGTGATACATACTAGTACCAAGTTTGAAGTTCATACCTCATATGGTTCTTGAGATATCGCGTTAACAAGGCTAACACCTGCAATTTCAGAAATTGACCTCTGTGACCTTTGAACTATGTACCCCAAAATCTAATCAGATCGTCTTCCTATGGTGCTAATACTAGCACCAAGTTTGAAGTTCATACCTCATGTGGTTCTTGAGTTATCGCGAGAACGAGAAAGCCTCCGGCACCACCTTCGATGGGCAGAGGCATAAAAATCCCCTGAAAAGGATTGCTCTTCAAATGCCCTCATATTCAAAATATGACGAGAAATAACTGAAGTGTTTGGGCCGAACAGTCATGGCACTTGTGTGGGCAGTCCCATGTACCCATTTCTGTGTGCAGTGCATCTGCTCTTCAGCGAGATTGGGTCAATTTCTTATCACTTTTAAGATTCCAAAACCTCACAGTACACACCAATTCTTATGTAGACATGATCAATCTTTCCCAATCGCTTTGAGACAGTTTCTTTCACAATGAAATTGCATGACCAGAACTCAACTTTATCTTTAATAATACAGTTGATGCGTTGTTAGTGAAATAAACACAAATCAACAAAAAACTTGATAAAAATCACTTTCACAGAAAACCGTAGGTGTAATAACAAAGATGTAATGACGGTGTGTTAGAAATTTTAATTTGATTTCCAAATCTTGTTTTGTTTGCTGAATACTCATCTATTATAAATTTCCTACCAAAATTGTTTGGCAGCTATAAATTATTTATAATCTTGAACATTCAGCGTCAATTTCATTTTTATTCTGAGAAAATCTGTTTTCTGTAATTACCAGAACTCCTTTGAATTTGGTGATCAGATTTAAAAAAAACAAAGAAGGGGACACATGGCAATGTGAATACAGCTAAACCCTGTTTTATATAACGATTCCATCATGATATCCAACGTGTGAGAACTCGGCAGTCATTTGCCATATCGTGTATGTGTAAATGAGAGGCTCTGTTCAGCAGTACAGGTATTCATCCATCCTTCTACAACGCTGGATGCAGTTGGGATGCAGCCTGAGTTCATCACAGGTAGAGGCTCACATGGCTGATCTCTTAACACCAAAACTGAAGACAGAGAGAGAGAGAGAGAGAGAGGGAGAGAGAAAAAATATTTCAAGGTATTGTACGAAATGATAGAAACATACACACTTATATATATATATATATATATATATAACATATAAATATAAAGTTACTTTTGTAGGTTAAATATAAGCAAAGAATGTAGCACAGCAACAAATTACATGAGAATAAAATTACTTCCAAAACTATCAACTGAAAAAAATAGATGCATTATTAGCAAGGAATTGATAAATTTAAGAGATGTGACCTGACATTTATGTAAGGGAAGATTGTTCCTTAATGTTGGTGCACCAGTTGTAAATGCATCCTAACAGGAACTGATTTTTAGGTATTTGGTAAACATTCATTCCCCCTAGAATATCATCTTTTACTTCAGAACTGTGATTTATTAGTATAGACTAAATTCCTCCTGCCCAGACTCACCATCTAATATCAAATTAACTACTTTATAAAAAAAACCCAGGTATTTTTGTGAAATGTTTATGACAGCATTTTCATGGAAAGAAACCATGGTAAATTACCAAACTTTGGAAATTTTCTTCGATCATTTGGTGGCATGAAACTATCACATATTTGGAGCATTCACTAAATGAATGACAAATTTCATGCATGTGACAGCTTCCAGTTTGACAGTAGAGATATAAAGCCCCTCAGACTTTGGGCATAAAATAAATCCAGGGAGAAAGTTTCACAACATACTGAATTTCTACCTGATGGTACAAAGTACATGTTTTGAAGGGCTTTGTTGAAGCACCAATTGAGATTACAACTATTTAATACATATCCGGTAGGTTAATTGGGCATATTGGATGCTAAGAGTTAGGAGAGCATCAGTTCAGAACATTTAGCAAAGTTAAATGCCCTTTCAGCTCTACACAGAACATATAATGTATTTCTTTTCCTTTTAATATTCAATTTTATTTCTTGCTTATTTCACATGGATATACTCTCCAGCTCTTTAAACCTATTTAAAGTTTGATATATATATTCAATGAAATTTTGATAAATCATTGACTCAGTGTAAAAAGGGATTTTCGCATCAGTCTGCTATTGCTTGGGCTTGAATATGGTATGAAAGTTGCATTCAATAGGCCTGTTTACTAATGTATGCGAATCAGTATGCAAATCATATGCAAGCAACATTAACATCAAGATCCTGGTAAGCTCCGTGGCCTCACTTGTGTGTGTATGTGTAATGTCTTTGAGAATAGTCTGAATCTTCAGGCTTTTCTGGTTTATTGTTTTGTTTATCCGTCTTAATTCCACACACAAGTGATGATAAGGCAAGAGGAACATCAGATGATATCAGCTGTTTTATACAAAGTGAAATTTAGGGGTCAAAATGCCAAATTATCCCGTAAAGAGAGCAGAATTTGAGACAATGATTATTGTGTGTATTAGTGAGGTCGGGCTATTACATTCTACGACGAGTATGCTTGTGGGCGTGACTATGAATACATGTATATTAGTAAACAGGCCTATTGTTCTTTTTCATGAAATGTCAAATGTCACTATTCATTAAGTAAATTTTATATGGCGAAAACCTTTCAAGTCGATTATCTTGAACACTAATTTTCGCAGTACACAGATCTGTTATCCCTTTTATACACCGAGCTAAGCAATAAATTGCTCCAAATATAGGAGCCTTACAGATGACTGTACCTTTATTGAGTCTCTATCAGAGGGGCGGGTCTCTTCCTCACATACAGGTATGTTGTCATATCTCCTTTGCCCCGGACCTTCACTTCCCCACGCTTCTCAAATTCGTAATATGGTTCTAGCACTTTCATAGAGTGTTCTGTGACCTGGACATGGCCAGGCATACCCGTCGAGTCCATTCGGCTGGCGACATTAACAGTATCACCCCAGATGTCGTAGAGGAGCTTGGTGGTGCCGATCACACCCGAGGTAAGCTTCCCATGGTTGTACCCTATCCTCAAGATGAAGTTGAATGCACCAATCGTCATGCTGAGGACATCATCGTTGAACTTTTGTATTTGCATCATCATCTCATCAGCAAAGTCCATGAGAGTGATTAAAGTCTGTACATCATTTGCCTTTTCGCTGGGACGCAGTCCGCAAGCAGCCATGTAAGTGGAGCCTATGGTTTTGATCTTCTCAACCTCCTTGTATTTTGGATCGTTGAGGAGATTGTCAAAGTCACTGATAAGTTCATGTAAAACTCGAATGCATTCTTTGCCACCCTCGTAGGCCTCCTCGTAGAAATCATTAAAGTTGACAATGCTGCAGAATATGACGGCAACGTTGTCGTGGTTCTGGGAGAACTTGGAAGTCATTCGGAGCTGCTCGGTGACGAACTGCGGCACAATGTGGTGCAGCAGTTTCTCGGCTTCCTCCTGAAGGATCTTCATCTTTTCATGATCGACCAAAGCCTGATAGTTGGAGTAGTAGTTGAGGCGGAACCCGATCTCATACTCTCGATTTAAGACAAAGATGAGGATGAGCAGGAGGATGATGACAAGGATGATTTCTTCTGGGTTCACATAATGGTGGGAATTCATTTTACATTCATCACTGATCATGGTAGGTGTTGCATCAATCAGGTCGTATGGTGTAGTTGTAGTTGTAGTACCATCAAAGAACTCCATGTCAACCGTAGGGCAACTCCTGCATATAAAGAGCAGGATGAGCAGAATGGTACCGCTGATCAATGCCAGAAGGAGCTTCATCCACAGGTTCAGCTGAACAAAGTTACAGAAGTGTAGAAGCGACACTATGAGCAGGAAACAGAAGAAGAGTGGGTTTTCGCCGAAGGAGCCACCCTCGTCACAATTGTAGTTGGCGAAGACGGCAATGACAGGACAGCATAAGAGGAGGGCTCCCAGGATGTGACGACGGTACCAGTTGTGGAACAGCGCAGCGATGTACTCAGCCAGGATGATGCCTACGTTCCTGCAGAATGCTTCCCGAACCATGGCCAAGAGGATAATCACTTGCAGGATGGAGATGATAGGGAATAACACAGCCCAAGGGATTGGGATGTTGAACACCAGGAAACACGATATGCCAACCAAGATGAAAGTGGCAAAGGCTATGCACACATCAAGGAGGGTGTTGTAGCGAGTGGTCGAGATGGTCTCTGAAGAATGACGTCGTTCGTTGCGTTTGTCATCGTTGGGTTCTTTTTGCCGATCAGGTTGCATGTAGTCAGGAGTGAACTGGGAGTGATACTTGTCCTCTACCTCACTATCAAGAAATCTAAGATAAGAGAAATAAAGAGGAAACTCAATACTTCACACACTTACAGAGCAGAAACAATTAATATCATAAATATAGACATTCAAACATAAATTTACTGTTTTAAATTTTGTTTTCATTCATTTCAAAAGAAAATAAGTAGAGTAACTAAGGAGCTACTGACAAACTACATTTTAAGCAACCATAGTCCAGCTAGGATGTCCATCAAGGAATGAGTGACTTTTCATTAAGTTTAAGGCAGGCTTAACTTGCTGATATTGTTTCCAATGGACCAATCAATCACCAAAAAATATTTTGCTTTGAATGTTTTGACATCCATGCTGGTATAGTACATTCAAAATATCAGCTTCAAATGTTACAAATTTAAAGAGAAATTGCAAGTTAAAATACTCTCTAAGTGAAGGTAAAAGCAACTTGTGAGTAGACTACTCAACCCAAAGGCAGTTCCATGTGCAGGATTTTTTGTTATTCCGTTAACCCATAAAATGCCAGGTGAAGAGTATATTTCATACATACTAGCTGTAAAAAGATTTTTTTGTAGGTGATTGGTCCCCTTTAAAGTCTGCAGACGTATGGACAGCAAATTGGGCTCCGGATCAGCACTACGAAGACGGAGACAATGACTCTGAATGTGAACAGGCCTGCTCCTGTTCAGGTGCATGGAGAAGATCTACGACAAGCAGACAGCTTTACCTACTTGGGCAGCATCATCAGACCCGAGGGTGGCACAAAGGAAGACATCCACAGCAGACTGGGCAAAGCTAGGAATGTGTTTAGGGGAATGAATGACATCTGGAGATCTGCACAGTACAGTACCAACACCAAGCTGAAACTTTATCAGAGTTGCATTGTGTCTACGCTTCTCTATGGATCAGAATGCTGGAGGATGACGGAAGCTGATCTTTCCAAGCTTAGATCCTTCCATACCACCTGCCTCCGGCGAATACTGAGGATATTTTGGCCCGAGAAGATCTCCAATGAAGACCTGCAAAAGAGATGCCAACAAGAAGACATGGGAACCATCATCACAAGATGACGATGGAAATGGATAGGCCACACACTTCGTAAAGACCCACAGTCAATCACAAGAACAGCACTGCACTGGACCCCAGATGGCAAAAGGAAAAGAGGAAGACCACGAATAACCTGAAGAAGAACAGTCGAAGGGGAGATGAAAACCATGCAGCACTCTTGGGGTTCATTGGCTAGGCTGGCCCAGGATAGGCAGAGGTGGAGAGACTTTGTTGCTGCCCTACACACCAATGGGTGTAATGGCTGATGATGATGATATCCATTAAAGAGCTGCAGCCTACATGATAATCTAATTCAGGGGCCTGTAGCCACTTGGGACTAGAGCTATTGTTTCCATTGAACGTATGCAAATGGTATGATAAGCAATTACCTCACATGTGGCTAACTCAATTTAGAGAAAAAAGGATTCTATGACATATGCTCCAGCAACAGTTGCTCTACTGTAAATTTCTAACACTAGTCTAATTCCACAAGCCAGGATAAAATACTATACATAATCCTACATGAAACATAAAACATTGTTCAACCCAAGCCAAACAAACCTGTTTATCTTTATCACACTAAAATCCTTGGAGCATGTCACTGGAGCAAATGTCAGATCACCAAAAAACGCTTGTTGGGGTATCCCTTTAAACTCCAGTCTAAGTTAAAACCAGGGCCCTGTTTCATACAACTTATTATCAATAACAACTTCCATAAATCTATGACAAATTTGCTCTCAGCTAATCAGATGCAGGTATTTCAGTAGCTTATAACTGGAAATGTTGGATCGCCATTATCGCATGATTTACCGAAGAGTAAACTGACTGATGGGAGGCTTCTCAAAGTAATCCATCTGGCCGTCCTCCTCCAGAAACTTTATGAGCTGGTTCTGAGTGTTTGGTTCTTCGTTGTGGTGCATGATGATGGATGCATTAAGGGTGAGGGGGCTCGCCTCCGTGGGCCCGTCCTGTGGGGTGTCGGCTCCCGAGTTTGGTTGACTTACGACCCCTCCATTCTCAGGCTTGGTGTCGCCTCCCTATCGAAGATGAAAAAATACAGAGATCATTTAGAGTACTGATGATGAAGAAAAATGATTTTCATTCACAGATCCTACAAAATTCACATTGAATGTTATACTGTAATAAAACGTTAAATACTTTCCTTTTTTGTTGTTCTGAGAAGAAAAGGTAAAAGACAAATTACTAGAGGTATACTATGTTTAGTGCTTTGTACTATATTTGTTATTGTTCCAAATATACATTCTACTTTTGTTATATCAGTGCTCTGATCAGTTTACTGTAAAAGTGCTTTAAAAGAAACAATTATTATTGATTCATTAATTGAGAGGTATACGTTCCAAGGAAATTGTCATAAAAGAATTTTTAACAGTCAGGAATTCACTGGCAGGAAAAGTTCTTCTCAATTTGTGCATAAATGTACATTTAACATACAGAGTCAATCTGGTGCATAAATTTACATTTAATACACATAGTCAATCTAAATCAAACCTACAGAAGTGTTATGTAATGAAATGTATGGTTTGGGTTGCCTCCTGGATGTTTCTTTTGGTTAAAAGATTCCGGCAACCTGTTAGTAGGCAGAAAAATGAATAGATACATGTAGGAATTGTTGTGGGTAATTCAGGGAGAACTCTTCATGACTGAGCTAGTGGGCAGAAGCTCTGCACCAGCTAGGCTTAGATTAGCAGCAGAAACATTTTTCTGGGGGTTTTCCACATCAAGGCGAGATGTGAGCCCAAGCTGCAACCTTTTGTTGTAATTACTGGATCCTCGTCAAATAAGGTGCTCGATCTCGGCCTACCCGCACGTCATCCGTGGTCAAGGAGGGACCCCAGCAGAGAGAGAGGCTAGCACGTCATCCGTGGTCGAGGAGAGAGTCTGGTAGAAAGATGCTACAGGACTGAGCTGCCAAGATCTACCGAGAGACTGGCCAAACGACCTGGGGCTGAGGCGGACCCTCCAGATAGAAGCTACCGACCCATTTCAGTTATGTACATATAATATTTGTATATTTATTTTGTTACATAAATGTTGAACATCAGAATTTGAAGACTTAAAGATTAAACATTGTTTGAATTTACATAACTGCTTAGCTTTGTTTGAGTCATAGTAGCAGTTAGTAAAAAAAAATACGGAGCTGTATTGGAGCTGGCGTCCATGTGCCCTCCTTCCTTCAACAGCACCAGTAAAGGCAACTGTCTCTGCAAAGTATGTGGGTCTCTTAAAGTCTCTAAAAGTCTGATAAAATGCTCTAATGCAACTTTCAGCCATTCAGAATCTCGTATTTGTGACTTGTGTTTGACTGCATTTTATCACATTTTTTAATGCAAAATAAACCCCTGTATCTTACTTTTGAGTAGATAATTATCTGGTTGTATGAAACATGCTTTGGTGACAATTGCTCTGCGGTCAATTTCCTGCACGAACCTAATTCCTAACTTCAACACTAGACCAAACCTAACCCTGGCCCTGACCCTAAACAAAGTCTAAATTCACATTGCAACAGTAACTCTAACCCTATATCTATGTCCCAAAGAAGCCTGGAACAATTGTCGCTGAAGCAACTTTTGGATCACCAATTATCTTCTACTAAAGAAAACCAAAAAATCATTTGAAATTTTCACTGGCCAATAGCAAATACTTACTGCTTGGTTTTCAGCATGGTTCACGATTGCATCCTTTCCCTCCTCTGGTGCCTCTGAGCTCTCCCCAACAGACTTCTCTGGACTACCACCCCCACTGCCACTGGCACCATTGGTGTTGGAGGACAGCAATGGTTTCCTGCTCTGCAAGTCCTGTTTCACCTCGCTCCCTTCGCCACGCTCGCTGTCCGTGTCTTCAGCCACGTTGGCTGCACTCCCTGAAGCAGCGTCAAGTGAGGCGGCCGACGACATGTTGCCATGGTACTTGGTTGCCGGGCTGGCAGAGGCATTGCGCCCTGCGATGAAATAAGTCTTCATACCTATTAGAAAGAACAAAAAAGGACAATAAAATAGTGATTTGGATTCATTTCTTACAGAGGAAAGAAATACCATTTTCTGCATACCTGTGAAAAATGAAAAGGGAGGAAAAATTACAACTTTAACCAAACATATGTAAGAAAAAATATATGACAGGGGTGGCTTACTAAATGTGAAATTTCAATTTTTGAAATAGTCACAAAGTGGAAGTCTTGATACAATATCATCTCCATCTTAATAGTTTTATAATAATCACTATTTTCATACATGTGTACTTCTTAAAGCAAAATGCAATACTGAGTAATAAATATACAAGGCAGAAGTACATTTAATTTATCACTAAATACATTGAACTCCTTTAGGGCACACACAGAAACATGCGTTAAATTGAAGCACATCAAAAATTCATACTTAAATAATCTCTTGACAAAAAACATAATTCACAGAGTAGCTACAACACTAATGGTACTACAAAATTAGGTACTTTATTTGGGCAGTTAATCCGCTACATTAAATGCTGTGAAGGCTGAAAAGAGGCTAAAAAGAGGCTAATCACAAAATACGACTTCTCATTGCTTGGAACAGTGGAAATGCACTGCAGATCACATAATTCCTCTAAAATACACCAAAGTGTCCAAGCTTCGACATAGGGGTGAAATATGAAAGAATGTGCCTTCCAAACACCATTTCTCCAGAAAAGATTCACAGCCAACAAGTATTCAATTTTATATGAATATATTTGATCAGCTACCATTATGTCATCTTACTTATGCTAGTCCCAAATGCATCGGCAGAGGATGAATTGCTGCATGCAATATCACAGGTACAGAAACTAAAGCAGTATCCAATGACAAATCAAGTCTACTGCCCTCTACAGCTCAAGTGATACACAGTGGACATCTGATGAAAGTAATGTTTGTCTTTCACTGAACAACATATCATGGGTTTATTGTCCAACATGTACACAGTGACATTCGCTTGTCTCTCTGTCTTTAGAAAAATGTAACCTGGCATATCAAATTTATGTAATTTCTGTTGTATTCAAAGCAAGGATGTTTTTTGTTCTATGAAGTTTTCTGTGATTTGTAGTTTTGAACGATGGAAATCTTCTATCTAGAGATAGTACTTATTTTTTGACAATATGTATTGTGATTTCCTAAAACAAAGATTATTAACAAATCTGATCAGCTTTTTTGTCACTTTCAAATATTACCCGGCTGCTGAAGATAATTGGTGAACAAAATAAATCCTTTCTTCAAATTAATTCTACAATTACCAATGACCACATCTAAACTTGTAAATAGAAAACAGAAATTGTAATTGGAGTTTATTTCATTGTGAAAGAAAGCGAAAGAAGGCATTTACCCATATACATAACTTATGAAGCAATAGAGGAGGACTGCTGGAAAATGATTCAATCTCATAATAATCCTTAATGCTGATAAAAAGTAGTATCTAATGAGCCATAAGGCAAAACAAAAGTAACCAATATTTTTAGTCAAATTCATAGCTTCATCCTGACGAAATCAAAACAAACCACTTCAGGGTTTTCGCATAAGTTTGCATACCCGATACATGTGTCATCAGAATTCGAAACCATAATTCTGAGTAGGGAAATGTGATAATTCCTCCTGTGTCCCTGCCATGATGTTTTATGGAGCTATGCCAGAGATAAAGAGGGGTGAGAGAGAGGGGGAGAGTGAGAGGAATGGGGAGATGGGGAAGTAGGAGGAGGAGGAGGGAAGTAGGAGGATGGAGGGAGGGAGGAGCACAGACAGCCGGAGAGGGAGAGAGACAGACAGACAGACAAACAAACAGACACAGAATTAGCAAAAAAAAGTGATAGGGAGATAAAGAGTGAGGGGAAAGAGGATGGATGAAAGAGAAAGGGGAAGAGGTGCAGAGGGGAAGCGGGGTACAAAGTAAGCAAGATATGGGAGCCCAAGTTGAAGGAAAAGGAAAGTGAGGGGAAGAGGGGAAGGGGGAAAGGGGGAAAGAGGGAGAGAGGGAGAGGGAGAGAGGGAGAATTATTTCGAGAGAGAAAGGGAAAGAGGGAGAGAAGGATGGAAAGAGAGAGGAGGGAGGGAGTAAGGGAGAAGAGAGTGGGAGGAAGAAAGGGAATTGGCATCGTATAAAGGAAATCATGATCCCCTGACTTTAAGCCTTTCGATATCCCTTTTTTTTTTAAACCTAATAAAAGAAGTATAACAGAGAAAGAGGTGCAGTAAGAGGGAGCCAGAAAAAAGGATGTGCAGAAACAAGGAAACAACCCAGAGACACAGAGACACAGAGACAGAGACAGACAGACAGAGACAGAGACAGAGACACACAGACAGACAGAGACACAGACAGAGACGGAGACAGAGATAGGGGAGGAGACAGACAGACAGAAGGGGGGGGGGGGGGGAGGGAGACAAACAGGGATGGAGGCAGATAATGAATAAGGGGAAATCCCTGCCCCTCTTGGAAGCTTCAGAGAGCCGTAAATTATAAAGAAATCCTGTTGAATGACTGCCAGCTTAGAAACTTGAAATCCCTTCATAGGTCAATGACTTTGTGGTTCGCTTGCAATGTAAGATTTTCATATTATTGCATTAAATATCCAACTTCATGCAACTGCATTAACACCATACTCATGGACATAAGTGTTTAAGCAATAAGAAAGTTACGGTGGGTCCAGCGTAATTGTCACATTTTGATGCAATCCGATCTTGGAGTTCTGGCTCATGTACATATATGAAAGTGTTTGAACTTTTAATATTTCTATACATGTACTCTGCTATTTTTATTTTTATTATATTTTATTTTTTCTGTTTTTTTTATCATCTGAATTATTTGTAAATATCTTGATTTGTCATTAATTTTTATATAACAATGTTTGTATCTGCTTGAAAGCTTTTTATATGTTTGTGAATTCTCAATAAATACACAATTTAAAAAAAGGTTATGGCTTTTAAACAGATGTCATCACTATACATATGGGAATTTCTTTTCAGAGGACCTATAATATTATGATACCTACAATACACTGAGTACTACCCTGACAAAAAGGCGCTCAGGAAAAAATGATATTTTACTGTACGACAAATGGGAGAGTTGACCGTGAAAATGTTATAATAGATTATCAAATTGCCAATTTGAGATTTGCATAGATGTAGTGATCTCATTATTCAAACATTCATAACTTTCTTATTCTTTATCTGATTTCTTTCTTTCACCACCCTGTTTCTCTTATTTTTCTCCTTTCATATCAATCAGCTTTTTACAAAGGTTGGATTGCCCTATTAGGTCAAATAAAATCAATTACTAGTTTATCATCCCCTCCTTTTTATACGATTTGATATTTTTGTTTTTTGTTGTACGAAACTGAGCACAGACCGATTTCACCGCAGCATTTGTCATACTATCGAAAAATATATATGCACATACTTTGAAGAACATCCAGACTGCTCTGTTCAGCCGTCACAAATTTCATATCTCAATAAACACTTCTTTCAAAGCTGTTTTAAAATCTGACACCTAGGGAAATACGACAGGGGAAAATAATAATGCTTTTCTAAATTAAAGGCAGCACCTTTATTGCTGGGCAATGACTTGAGGGGACCTTCTTTACAAATGGAGAGGTGAGCGTAACTTAATTTGAGGCAGAGATATTGTGACTTCCGTGCACCTTCCTCTTATTGGCTCTTTTTCCCTCTCTCCAGCATCATCTTAAACTCTGTCTCCCTCTTTCTCTCTCTTCCCTCACGGATGCCTACCTCTCACCATATCTTTCTTTTCTCCCTCTCCCACACTGTCTCTTTCTTCTCTTGCTGCTTCATCTCTCTCTCTTTCTCACCATTATATCTCTTTCATTCTCCCTTTCTCTTCTCTTTCTCCCCACCTCTTGCATCAGCTTAATCTTTTTCCCTCCCTCTCTCTCTCACCATCATCATCTCTATTCTCTTTCTATCTTACCCTCCTTATCATTCTTCTCTCTCTCTCCATCCTAGCTCTTCCCTATAACCTTTTCATTTCCATACAGGCGAATTGCTATTGGGTATGCGAAGCTAATATTATTAGAATTCTAATTTATCTTTTTTTATGGAAGACAATTTATTAGATTTTTAAAGCATCTTTCAGGCAAAGCTGCCATTTTTATGTCACTCTCCTGCAGGCCTCCCAGCAAGGGGTGAAAATTAGACTAGAAAAGAGGGCTAATAATGCCCTGATTGGTCACAATATTCACTGAATGCTCATGTTTTTCTATCAATCTGAAAGCTATTCCTGGTTACTGCACGAAATTAACTTCACATTGCAAAACAAGTCATGCCTTCGTTTTGAATTCACAGTACAGAGAAGTGAGACGACCACATGCAGAGAATAAAAGCACGAAATCATTTCGCCCATCTTTTTCAAAAATGCTTGTGGCATTCAGAATTTTGTAGTTTGAATAATCTCCAAACTAGAATTTATGGTGATGTGACATTTAGAATTAATACCGCTTGTATCCAAGGAGTGTATATATTATAAGGTTACAAGTCGCCGCAGTATGTGCATTTTTCCTCGCAAACTGAGGGTATCAACCTGTGCTAAGTCTGAAACTATTATAATTTATCCTATTTTCTTGGAATTGAAACTGCTTTGTGTTTGTAGATAGAATGCCATGTAACAAAATTAAATAAGAATGAATAAAACAATGTGAAACCATACAGCAATAAAAATGCATGTACTGACTATGTATGAATTTTATTGACATCTTAACACATTTTGTATATAATTCTTACAATGTATATTGTAGTGCAATTCGGTCAGAAAATAAGCTACTTTTAAAGCAGAATCTCAAGGGGGAATAAAGACAAATGATTTCAAAATATTTCATGTTTCAACAAGCTAACCTTATCCTTTTAATAAGCATGCACACATAAGGAAACATTTCTTTGGATAAAAGATGAAATGTAAAATTCAACTGAGAAAAAAAATAAACAAACAAATTATAAAATTTAAATGACCTCCAATGGTCACACATAAGGAAACATTTCTTTGGATAAAATATGAAATGTAAAATTCAACTGAGAAAAAAAATAAACAAACAAATTATAAAATTTAAATGACCTCCAATGGTCTCCAAAAGATTGATCTCTCAAATTAAAATAAAAATTGTGATTATTTTTATATTGCTGAGGATTTTCCCCTAAACTTCTGATGATCCATTTCTCTGATTATTCGGCTTTTGATGAAAGCAAAGTATTATCAGGCAGGAACCATCCTTTAATTCATGAACAAACCCGTCGCTTCCCTGCAGAAAGGCCATTACTGCCAGTGACAATACATGGCTCTAACGGCCTTATTGCAGGCAGTCAACGAAACATGGGTTGATGGAGATGTAATTTCAGCCACATGAATGTCAGTATCATTAGCATTCATTTTTTAAAACCTAATGTAGCAAAAATGAGTTGGAGCCCTGCGCGTGCTCGACAGCGGCCAACAGGAATTAGGGTTAACAGAATCCTAGTCTTCTACCAGGAACAGGGTAATCTCGCCCTTTCTTTAAATAATGCTCATCTGACTGCGAAAATATCAAGCACATTTTACTTGGGGCGGGCTGATATCATGAAGCTTCTTTCAAATACACCATGCCTCATGAAGGGGTGTTCCCACAGTAAAAGCACTACCAGACAGATAACGTACAGAGTTATCGCTCAGTTTGTTACAGATAAGCAAAGGGCTCCTAAACAGAGAGTCCTCCTAGGTTCCAATCCCAGAACAGAAATGATCTGATGGATGGACAGGTAAAATGGCGTCCTCAAATAAACCATCCTCACGAAGGGACGTTCCCACTCCCACACTACCGGGCTGATATCATGAAGCTTCTTTCAAATACACCATGCCTCATGAAGGGGTGTTCCCACAGTAAAAACACTACCAGACAGATAACGTACAGAGTTATCGCTCAGTTTGTTACAGATAAGCAAAGGGCTCCTAAACAGAGAGTCCTCCTAGGTTCCAATCCCAGAACAGAAATGATCTGCTGGTTGGACAGGTAAAATGGGGGTGTAAATTATCATACAAAACACAAGCACAAAGGCCCAAATTCATGAAAGAGGTTTATCTAACCCATGGTGTAAACCTCCATAAGCATGGTATGTGCATGTCCTTATGACCAATGGGAGGATAGTAATGCACTTTAGGTTTATTCATGCTTATTTACACTTATTTTAGTCTGCGGCGGAGGTTTAAACCATGGTTTAGACCATGGTTTAAGATAAACCTCTTTTGTGAATTCGGGCCATAGAGTTTAAGAAGTCAACCTAAGGCAATATCAATGGCCTTATGCATCACCTTTTATTAAGATGTGCAAATATTATAATATTTTACATAATCCGGCCATAGAATATTGAATTTGCCTTTGATTTCTTGAAAGTTTTATCATCATCTCACATCTACTTGACTCACTATCAGCTGTTGAGAACCAGAAGGGAATTAAAGTGATGTAAACGTATAGAGGTGATACTCCTGAGGCTCTAAGCAAACAATACAGTGTAGAAAGACCCAAGCTATGAAACAACACTCGATTTGATGATGATGACGACGACGACAACGAAATGTGTCTCTTGACATGTGTCTCTTGACATCTGTATAAAACATCAATTTTCCTGCCTGGACACAAGCAAGCATGTGAGTCCATCTACAACCATGCAAAATATTCTACTGGTTACCTCCATGAGGACAACACTTTTGCACTTGCCCCTCCCCTTTTCTCTCCCTCCCGATCACCTTGCGCAACTTCCTCCAAACATCACGTTTCACCTAGTTCTGGCTCGCTTTCGAGAGGCAAAGCTGCCCGTTCAGGCTGAAACGCGAAGCCGGTAACGGGATCTTTATTCGTGAACCTTCAGCTCGGTAAGATGTGCGTAATGACCATCTGCATTGTCTGCACCATGCGCAAACTGTAACCCTATCTCCGATGCCACACATCTGCAAAAGCTAGGGCGAAAAGAGAGGCCACATTAGGCCCATTGTGAGGAGTTGAATCACTTATTAAGACTGTTACATGTTGAAATTTGTGAATGCTGCAAATGTCGCCACATTAAACTTCATCCATCGTTTGGTGGATGACAAAAGGGTGAAACAGCAAGATGCATCCATCGGGATGTCAATTATTATCGCATGAAGCATATGAAAAGGAAGAAAAATACAGCTGGTATATTCTGAAAACTATATTGTCTGTTTGTAGCCAGAAGGGCATTAACTCAAAGTTTTCGCTCTTCTGGCTCCAAACAGGCGATATCATCTTTTGGGTATGTTAATTGTAAGAACAAATCTAAATTACTCACTCTCTAAAAAAAAAGAAGAGCATATGTCCACTCTATTTTACTGTCCCCGGAGTCACGTCAGTGATCACTTGTTTAGGAGTTAATAGGAATTTATTTTATAATACTCTCCGAGAAGAAAAGAGATCAGTGATCACTTGATTTCTTTCAGAGAGTGGAACAAAACCAAGTCATTGGTTAATGTTTGGCTTCCACAAAATTTCAGTTTCTCATGACAATAACATACCTTTTGGAAATATAAAAGAAAACATAGTTTTCAGAATATGGCCCTAATGAAAGAGGGTAATTTACACTAGTTTCAGAAAAATCACACACCTTTTGATAACATTTTCCCCCAGTCTTGCTCAGATCTAATACCAATAGACATTGTACAGCAACCTCAAATGCACTATGTTGAAATGAATAATAAATTGTTGACTGTGGGTCGTATGCGAGAGAAGATGGGATAGGGCGGGGAAAGATGGAAATGTCATCATCATTTCCAGGGTCTACGATCGGCACGTCTGGCAATGCCCGACATTTCATCAATGCATGCCCAGCGCGGACCACTCGCCGGCAAGCCTGGATGCTGTGTCCCATTACCTAAATCTTTAGATAGGGATTACACACACAGAGCTGTTCCATTTATTTTTCCTATTAAGAGGTGCTACATGACAAGGTGTTGATGTTTGTCTAGGCCTGTGAAGTAGGATGGGCTTAAACATCAGTTAGCAAGCATGCATCTAGTACATGAGAAAAACTGTCATTGCTTGGTATTTGCAAATATTTTCCCATTGCAACCCAGGAATGACATTTTAAAATCAATCTGTATCTCATGGGAAAGGCACTTTAGAGATGACTTAACATTATCATCACTATCATGTCATCATCATCATTATCATTATCATCATCATCATCATCATCATCATCATCAGCACTCAAAAAAAAGAGAAGAGAAATTTGAGTTACATGAAAAAGAGCTCTTTTTAAAGATGGAAGGATGCAATGCTTCCTACACCAATAAAAATTCTGATAATTATTATAATAAACGGTAATAAAATGAAAAATATATTCTTCCCTGTTAAAATGTAATACTTTGAGAGTCCATGAAAATAAATTCTATCTATATCATTCTGTATTTCTAACAAGATTTTTGGTAATTTTTTTTTTAAACTTGTATTTTAACATTGAATAAAGAAATAAGCAAAGATCCATAGATAATCTACTGCTTCTGTCTGCTGACCTTTACTGCACATACATGTATCAACAATAAATTTGAGAGTACTAGCTATCTCTATAAAAACATGTCGAAATAAGAGTATAGGAGGAAACACATGGTACTTGATTTCAAAATGTGGATTATCATTGCTTTAAGACTACAGAATCAGAATTTCAAAAGTACATCATTTATAAAAGAATGCAGTGCAAATGGCAAGCATCTTTTCCCTAAATAAATTTACATGTAATACAAAATATGAATTACATCCATTCAAAATGCCCTAGATAAATATTCATGGAGGATAAGTAAGAGCTATCTTTCATTCGCATCCACAGCCCTTTGTTGGGTACAAAAAAGAAGTTGTTACCCTAAAAACTTCTTTGTACAGGGATGGCGATGCAAGTATGCAGCTCACTGGATCAGTATTGTGTATGTAGTATCAGAAAGCAGGGATGTCATTTGAATTCAGAGCGTAACCTTTCTCTGTCTCCCGGTGTAGTGACAGCTAAAAGCGCACTCTAACAGACAAACACTGCTTTGCATATACACAGCGTGTGTTCACACTAGCATTTTAGACAGGTCAAATCTAACTTATCTCGAAGTTCTTACATCACACTGCACTCCTCTAATGGGATCTTTCAGATAACGTTTGGGGCAACCATGGTTCTGTGGTTCATTCACTTGACTTTCAAACACAAGTTAAATCTTTCAAATCCTTATCCCGTGTTCATTATTCAAGACATTGTATATACAGTTATCTCTCTCAACCCAGGAGCAGAAAATGGGTATCTGGTCAGAAGTGGATACAGTGAAACCTGTCTATAAAGACCGCTCAAGGAAGACAAGAAAAACGGTCTTGATGAGCAGGTGGTCTTTATGTACAGGTTATTTTAATACATGTTTCAATGAGAAACACTTTTCAAGGGAAACAAAAATTGTGGTCTTTATAGACAGGTGGTCGCTATAGCAGGTTTGACTGTACTACTCAATAGCTTGGAACAATTACAAATTCTTCTGCAATCTATCTTTTCATTGATTTCACAGTTCAGAAACGATGAAAGTTGGTAGGGTTATATACAACGTGGTTACGACTTTGGTGAATGCTTCAAAGATTACAACATGGCGTCAAGTGTAGTGAAAGATACCACACCGGATTGACAACCTAGTCCTTGACTAATATTAATTGATGACATTGTGAGTGTAGGGTAGATAGGATAACACCAAGTCCTAATTATTCAGCAGAAACACAGGTGAAGGCTCAGATTATACAGAGCTGCTACATTATCTCTTTCATCAGCATTCAAATGAATGCATTGCCATTCTACGAATGAGATTGTTTGTTATCTATTCACCACCAGGCATACTTCAGGTAGAGGCAAATAAGACGATGGGAATTCTGAATCAGTATAGTGCCGTCCATTTGAGGATTCTCGACAGAGGTGACTGGAAAAATATACTAAAACTTATATCTGTGTTTATATAACGAATGGATCGAGTGATAAAATGGGTGAGAGTAAACATTAGAGCGGAACAAAATAGTGGCTGGAAAAGGCAGAAGTCTACCTGATGGAGTAATAGAATAATCAAAGTAGATCTTCTGCAGTTATAGCTTGTAAAGTGGCCACTGCTTTCTTTTTGGGTCAGTGAAATTCCCCGATCTTTCCCTGATCTGAGTGATTTTTCTCAAAGTCCCTAACTTTTCCCTAAATGGGAAAAACGGAAAGCCATTTTAAAGTTTTACTGTGATTTCTGGGATAGCTGGGAACCTGCAGGATATAAAACTACCCCCACTACAGTACTTTTCTGCTTCAACAATGGAATAACATTGGACACATTTGTAGAACTACAGGAAAATTGGAGAATTTCATGGGCCTGAATAAAGATGGAAAAAATAAGGGAAGGTCGTTCCACTTTCATCAGAGCCTTGTTGGGATATTCTATGCAAATTGTCAATGGGATCTTACATTAACGAAGCCTTTTCTCTTAATAGAGGGGAAGTTGGGGGTTTCTTTTAAAGAAAAGGCAGATATTTCCTGAATACATAAATCAGTTGGCACCAAGTGCATGACTACCTTGGGACTACTTCCAAGTGATTAATGGGCTAATTTAGCTCCAAGGTGGCCGTTGAGAGAGCTCTACAGCTCCAGAACATCCACATTTGCTATGCTCATGGAAGTCATGTCTAAGGAATACCCTCAAGAAGAAAAATGTGAGTTGAGGAGCACATTACAAAAGGTCATTTGCAGCACTGACTGGCCTCAAATTATCTCCAGATAAGAAAGTGAACCAGAACTACTTGACTGGTTTTGGGATTGAAAACTTGGTGTTATTTTGTTAAATGTAAAAATGACTTGTTTGCTAATGAGATCTGTTTTGGGATCGTTCTGTTTTTCTATAAAAATATTTATACTTCTTCAAGTTCTTCATTTTGTCTTTACATTTTCCAAGAACTCTTTCAGAGATTTCTAGAGCTACACAATGCAGCTCTTCCCTCCCATGTTATCTATTTACTGGTTTGATTGATTTCTAAGTAATATTGGAAATCTCTCTCCCTCCCCCCCCCCCCCCCCCCTCTCTCTCTCTCCCTTTACTTTTAATATAATCTGACAAAGAAAAAATCTGGAAATAAGTGAAATACCATAAGTGAATGTAACAGAAGTAGGGTGGAGACAGAAGAAATGATGAACATCCCCCACCCCTACTTCATGATAAATCGAGATAGAAATGCAGGTGGAGCAGTTGTTCTTTCCACCTGAGAAAAACGCAGCCTGACCTCCTTTATCTATCATGAGCTCATCATTTTGAGTACCTACTACTGTTTATCTTGACTGGCCAAGCAAGCTCGCAGATGCTATAAATATATTTCCAGTCATTTGGTGATTCAACCCTCCTATGTCACTCCTTGTTATGTCGGCCATTACCACAAGATCTGAGACACCTTTGTGTCTTATGCTGCATTACATTTCTCTGCATTCATTAGTCAGATCTGCAGCACTGGCCTTATCCTTCAGGAGACCCGAGCCATAGGGGACATTTTGGTTTAATAAAAGAAGACACTACAAAAACCAACATATACCTTAATACAACAGCCTTGCACAAAATTACAAAAATTTTGTGCTCTACATATGTATCTTCGAGGAGATACAATTGTACACATAAAGTTCTGGAAGAAGCAGAATCCGAGGTCCAAACATCCAACAATCTTCCAGAAGATAGTTCAGGAAGGACCAGAAGACAGTTCAGGAAGGACCAAAATCTGAAATGTGAAGACGAAGCAATTTGCTAGATGATGGTGTCCTGGATGGAACAGAATCCGATATGAAAAAGAAAATCCTGTAATCTTCCAGAAGATAATATACTGGAGGAAATGAAATCTAATGTGCTAATAATATCCACCAAGCTCTCCTGTATAATTTAAGATGTCCCCTTGAGGAACATCTAGTGATCTGTCACGAACCAATGATGTTAAGGCCACTCTTATTAACCCAATCAATCCCAACCAATCTCAACCTAATCCTCAAGCTGTCCAAGACCTCACTCAATGCCTCATCTAAAAGTCATGATCACTGGAAACTTGGGATTTTCCCCTTGACACTCCTGCCCTACTGCCATCAAATAAACATACAGAGATGGGAATATCTTCAGTCCATCATGCTGGCCCCTCAAGAGGGTCTTACTGTGTCAAGGATGCTGAAATCCCTTGACCTAATTTCTATTCAACTATAGCCATGTTTGCATGCCCTCAAAAGTTTAAAACTTTCAGCAACCTACTATCAAACAATGAAACGGATCCACATAGCACAAAAACAATGACTGCTCAAAGTTTGAAACTACAAGCCGAGCAAGCAGTCGCAACTACAAAAGTAGTAAAAATCAAATCAATTTACTGAATTACAATCCACAATTTTGGATTATCATCAACACACAAGTTAAGTGCAAGATGGTGAAACCTCATCCTTAACCCACTGTGGTGATTGGTGTTCACCCTAACCTAAGATCACTTATGGTCTAAAACTTCAAGTAAACTTTAATTTTCCCACATCATGAGGGCTTGTCTCGAATGGGTGGGGTGCGGGAGCGGGATGGGAGCGGGATGGGAGCGGGAACGGGCACACCCTTTCGAGACAAGCCCCCCCCGGTTATCTCGAATGGACGCGTTCCCAGCGAGAAGTTCAATGAACGCGCCACTTCGAGACAACCGGGGGGGCTTTCCTCGAATGAGTGTGTTGAGTAGACTTTTGTAATAGACGTTTTAGAATTTTTTTTGAAAAATGTACTCTTGCTGGTTTTTTCGTTTTTCTTTTGTCTAAGATGTAGAAAATATAACCGGCAGTGGCGGCACCAGGATTTTTAAAGTGGGGTGGGGGGGGGGGGGGCAAATGGGGGGCAAAAGAAATTGTTGGGGGCAAGGGCGGACAAACAAAATTTTCCACCCTTTTATTTTTTTCACTCCGAAAATTATTGGGGGCAACTGGGGGGCAAAGCTTCTGACTGGGGGGCAAATGCCCCCCCCCCATGCCCCCCGGTGCCGTCACTGATAACCGGGGGTTGTCAAATGAATGTATGAGGTTGCATGAATTCATAATGGAATGTTCATTTAAAATTCAAAGGTCTGGTCGGGCAGACAGTCCAGAATAGAATGTTAATTCACTGCGGCGTATTTTTTTACGGGGGGGGGGGGGGAGGCACGAGATGGCCATGCCCCACCCCTTATTGGTGGGTGAGTAAGAAAATAGGAAGATGAATGAGGAAGATGAAAAAATATTCCCGGGAAAATGTAAATAGGGGTCAATTTTCGCAGACTCTGGTGGTTTCCTCCCCGGGGATAGGTGGGGGGGGGGGTTAATTTCCTAAATTGCCTGGATAAGGGGTCCAATATCTCAGAAAATTTCCCGGGATAGGGGGTAAAACAAATTCCAACTTCTCCGGAATAGGGGGTCACTTTTGAAAAGGAGTTACGAGCATAGGCCTACCCCTGGTATGGGGAGTTGGGGGCCGGGTACAAACGACCTTTTGATATGAGTTTTGACTTTTGATAGTGGGTATTGATAGAATGATAGTGGCATTAAAAGGTGTTTCTAACTTTGGAAAGATGATAAACACACCTTGGCTTATGTCAGCACATGTCTGTAACACAATTTCACAATATTTAACAGGTCACGCCAAAAAAATAAAAATAAATTAACAATCCTAGCTACGCCACTTGCCCTTTCTTCCCCGTGTGTTTTAATGCATAATTATTCAATTCTCCGATTTATTTTGCACAAATAATGATTTCCTTGTCAAAAGCATTTTTAGATACCGTTTTTTTATATTTTCTACATCTTAGACAAAAGAAAAACGAAAAAACCAGCAAGAGTACATTTTTCAAAAAAAATTCTAAAACGTCTGTTACAAAAGTCTACTCAACACACTCATTCGAGGAAAGCCCCCCCGGTTGTCTCGAAGTGGCGCGTTCATTGAACTTCTCGCTGGGAACGCGTCCATTCGAGATAACCGGGGGGGCTTGTCTCGAAAGGGTGTGCCCGTTCCCGCTCCCATCCCGCTCCCATCCCGCTCCCGCACCCCACCCATTCGAGACAAGCCCATCATGAGTGTGTCTGCAGGTCCTGAACTACAAGAAGACTTTGAGGTTTAAAACCATGAGCTAAACTTATAGTTTATGGCCTGTTGGGGGAACCTAACTTATGCTTACATGAATTAGGAAATCTTTCTTTTCCTTATGAACCACTGATCTTACAAGGTATTAACACTATCAAAGAGACTTAAATTGTCAGAATGTTTACTGGGGATTCTTGGGGGGGGGTAAAAAGCCGAGATGTTTTTTTTAACAATTAACTCATTCAAATGAATACTTAGGAGAAAAAAAGCAAAGCAGCCGTTTTCATGAGTGGAAACGTGACAGCGATTCACATTTATCACATGTCTCAAATACTTCTGAATTATTGGTAAAGTTATATTCAGGATACCATCCTCTATTAACAAACAGCCATCTCTTTCTGTCTCGTCCCCTTCCATGATTCTATTACATGAATGATCATTCTCACATATACAATCAAACCTTTGTTTTGAAAATATGGAACACAAATGAATCTATATAAATTTTTCCTGCATCAAATAATGTATTCACTAAATATGGTATATTATCTGCTCAGACACAGAAGAATGTTAATCCATATTATTAAAAGAGGTAATGCCCTTCTGGCTCTAAACAGGCAATATCATCTGCTTAGTGCTAGAATGCCAGAAGGGCACTAACTCATCCCTAAACATGGAGTTAATACCCCCTTCCAGCTCTCGACAATGTAATGAAACTGTATAAAGATACATGTACTTTTTTCATTTGACGTTCATTTGTCAGAAACAGTGCTTACTATTACCTATATGTAGGGCATTTTAGCCGCAAAATAAAAGGCCAAATTTTTGAACGCTACTCCGAATCCGTAACCGGAGTGTGCAATATTTGCCATATTGCATTCTTCCGGGTTTTCCCATAGACCACTGTACTAAAAAAGAGTGCAACATTTTGCCATATTCCACTCTTTCGTGTCAGTGCGCTTATCAAAGTGCATACGCCCAGTATTGAGTACACGTAATAATGTATACAAAGGCTTAAACAACGGATAAGTGCTGTAACAATTTACGTCACAATTGCTTGGCCCAGATTACATACCTGTATGAATAACCTGAAATCAGAGGAACTGACAGGCAAACAGACATGTTTGTAATTGTTACAAAATAGGCATATAGATGATATAGGTAATAATAATAATATTGACTGGCTCTACTTTCGGTGAATATTGAAAATATTGCCCTTAAAAAAAACCATATTGCCCTCGTCTTTGACTCGGGGCAATATGATTCTGTTGCGGGCAACTTATTCGATGTCCCCCTCAAAGCCAGTCAATATTATATAAATAATTAACAATTTCCCCCAAAAATAGTAAATGCACACTTCAAGATTAGAGGCATAATTTTGGAAGTAATATTACTTTTGTAATCAAATGAACTTGCATTTAATGGATTAACCATTCCAGCCAATGACTCCCTAGTATTTGTTAAATTTTCTACTGATATGAATTCCAAATATGAGATTTTTCTCATTTCGTCATATTTTCTGAATCCATCCATCAATTTGGAATAAAAAGTCATGATAAGACAACTCAGAAGAATGGGGACTGAAAGGTACATGTAGGTAGGGGTGGGGTACGTGAAATCATCTAAAAGGTCATGCTGTTGGAGTCTAAGCTCTCTCCATCTTTCCCAGTTAGTCACTGCTTTTCTTTCGGTCTCTCCAGGCGCCCACATGATACAGCACAGTGGGACGAGATGCCAAGATGCTCTTCTTTATTCCTCTCTTTCAGGTTGCCTCCTGGAGGCTAGGAATATCTCTGCGCAATCAGTCAAACATATGGCACTATTAGTGTCTCATGCATATTCACAAATGCCAACAAATTAGCATGCTCATGGTAAGTACATGCCATGATGATGCAGGCTCGGGATGTTCGCCAGTGCTGTGTAATGCACCGAGATACTGCTCATGTACATGGCATGATTCGTGTGAATGAAAGTATGAGTGCTGTTTCTGTTCCACTACAGTATGCTGCAATTCAGTAAATGAGAACAGTAAAGGCCAGGGCTATTAATAGCCCAGAATTCTAATTAATCAATTTCAAGTCCTACTGTCGGTGAACAAAATATTAACTAATGAATCAAAAGAAGGTCACAGAGATGACGCATTCCATATATAGAACTCATGTCCTCTTTTTTTTTATAAAAAAGAAAGGAGGCATCTATACAACACTGATCAATAATTCACAGTCGACTAGAAATATGGGTTTCAATCTATGCCAAAAGTAGAATAATCTATTGCTCATGAGCTCCGACTCCGATCAATTGCGGACGATAATTCAATCTGAAAGCATTGTTCTAAATACAGATGTCAGGGACTGGCCTCTACGTTCCTACATTCAGATTTAATTAATTTGCAATCAGGAATACATAGTGCAGCACAGTTCAGCAGTGCTCTCCCAGCAACGTTTTTCTTCTAATCTGACCATCTAGGCATCTAGGCATCTACCAGTCTCCTACATGTACTACTACAGCAAGAGTTCATGCAAATTGTCTTCATCAAGTTACTCTCATTAAAATGCTTGCAAGAAGCTTTTCTCACATTGCAACAAATAGTGTACAAAAGATGGATTCCAACTAAGAGAGGCTGTATTACTATATGGATGAGTTGGTTGGTCTATTTCATTGATTGGCTGCAGCATTGTGGTCTGTACTTATTCATCAACTTTTTATCCCTTATTTTCTTCCTCAACCTGTACAATGGCTGGTAGGAATTGATATCTTCACTTCATGAATTTACAATTAGGAGATTATGTTCTGATGGGAGAGTGACAGCTAAAAAGTTTTTAAATCCTATCCTTTTGGGAAATATGAATTTTGATAGAACAACTTCTCTTGAGAACAAACTGTACATGTAAATTCAGAGAGTATGACAGGTGAAATTTACGGCTAGTCACAAAATTCCCATACATAGAGATCCATATCCTTCATTGAGGTACATAACATAAATGAATTAAGGCTGCTAAAGAAAAGATAACATCATGACTAGTCCCATATACAGTGCGTCCCAGAAAAACGTAACCGAGCTTTATCAATGTTTAATGACGTTTGGCCAACGACATTTGAATTTCAAAGAGATAATCGCATTTCTCGAAAGTTCATTTTTCCGCCCTTTCATACGACACCTCAGTCGGGGAAAATGAGCCAGGGATAACAAAGTTCTGTTCGTGTAAATTGATGCTTGCATTTCCATGATTTATTAAAGGCTCCCAGATCGTCCCCATTTTGTTACCAGAAATACTAGTTACTCTGTTGTTAACTGCATGGTCAAGTAGGTTAATGAAAACGTACCTCACTATCAATCAGCAATTTATCGTCTTGTACTCACCACTCCATTTTGTTGCCGATCAGCCATGCATGAAGTCTTTTTGTCTTGTTTGTTTATTGCTAGAACAAGCAGCCAGCGCAAACTGATTCGTTTAATAAAATCATAGAAATGCAAGCATCACTTTAAACCGACAGAGCCGTGTCATCCCTGGCTCATTTTTCCCAGATTCAGATATCGTTGGCCAAACGCCTTTTTGGTAGCCCTGCTTCATATTGTCTTTATTCACTCATGTGTGAAGTATGTATCATATGAGTGGCATCACATGAAAGAAGAGGATCCAAGCTTTACAAATATGTGTCATTTATTAATCATAACTGTGATCAAGTTATGATTAAACATCGATAAATCTCGGTTTTTCGTTTTTTCTGGGACGCACTGTATAGAAATCAATATCCTTCTTTGAGGTATGCAATATGAACCAATTAAAGGTAGCTTAAGAATAGTAAATATCATGACTAGTCCCATACATAGAAATCCACATCCTTCTTTGAGGTATGCAATACGAATGAATTAAGGCATCTAAAGAAAATATTAAAGCTTGTCCCATACATAGCAATTCATGTCTTCTTAACATAGCTAACCCATGCCCGATTTAATTTACTGATTGGGTAGCTCCAAGGCTCATATTGAAAAATTCCCAGCCAAAGACACCTGCCATTCCTTCCTGTTGCTTATCAATCCAATGCTTTTCCAACCCACTTTAGGTGATTTTCTCAGTCCTGCCCTTCACCGAGAGAGAAAGAACCTGGACATGAACTGCAATGTCCGCACACATGTTGCACCTATTCATGTAGAATTTTTGAAATGGCAGGAGTTCACCAACAAGCCCCGTGAATTTTGGACGATCAATGACGATTATTGATTGAGCCGCTAGAATAACGCCTACCAGCGGCACACACAAACAACCCACGTCGCACGTCGGGATGGGTACTGCCACATTCATTTCAAAGTTGTAAGGCACGGAACCTTGGGGGAGGCAAATTAAAAAGGGATGGTGATGTTTATGCAATGGCATACATGTATGCGCCTTTCTGTTAACTGGGAGACAACACCACATGTATTTTCATAGAACAAATCACAACACACTCACTTGAGGTGTGTATATGAACTTATTCTTCAGACATGTACAATGTAAGATGTGTGAATATAAATACACTGTATTAAACTTACTCTTAATCTCAGAATTATGAGAAGTGACTTGAAGAGAAGATTAATTTTTCTATGGATATGGAAGTACGCGTGAATATAAAGATGAGATTACATACACATATTTCATCGACTATGGTATGTTAATTAATAATACTTCTATAGATGGGATTACACATGTATATATGAAGATAAGATTATTCTATGGAAATAAGAGGTGTGAAAACAATTGCAATTTGGGTTAAGGTGAGGATTTATCAATAATTTCTCATTAATTTCTATTTTTATTGAAATAACATGGGAGTAAAATCTGAATCTATCAGTTTTCAGGAAATAGTTGTAACAATTTGACAGTTGATTGTAATACATGTAATTATGTATGTATTATATTACTTCTCCTCTCTTTATTGCTTTCTTTCTCTCCCTCTCTCTCTCTTCTTGTCTCTCTTTCTCTTTGTCTTCTACCCTACAGTTGTTGTTATACATATATGTTTACATTACAGTTCAGTGGTTCATACACAAAGTACTAGGACATGTACAGCTGCAATAATAATAATAAAGCAATTAGGCAGATTAGGAGATCTATGCAACATTTAATGTAACATTCAAATCAGTATTACCATTTAAATAATTCAAACAGTGCAATTTATACGAGTAAACCAGAACTTCAAAACCAACAAGACAATAATAATCTAAGGAATGTCATATTTTAATCATTTTTATCTGAACTGCATTTAAAAAAGAAAAAGAAATATGTGACCTGTGCTGTTATACCCAAGCAATTATTACTATGGATTTTGATATTGTTCTTGTAATCTTAGACTTTTGTTCTATTTGTATGTCGTTGCTTGTTGTCATGTACATTTATTATGAAATATATTACATTTATTTATCATCTGTTGGGAGCCACAGGGGTGCAAACTCTGTGTTAAGATATGAGGTAATGCCCTTCTGGCTCTCAGCATATGTTATCTCCTAATTTATGCTCTTAAGTTATCGGTAAATGTTAGTTCATGATATGTTGATGTACTACTATATGCTTTATACAAATGTACAACAATTTTTATGCCTGTTCAGTTGTGCATGACAATAAATAAATTCAATTCAATTACTTCTTCGAAACACCCAGTCA
This sequence comes from Heliocidaris erythrogramma, assembly GCA_025617745.1. NCBI lineage: Eukaryota > Metazoa > Echinodermata > Echinoidea > Camarodonta > Echinometridae > Heliocidaris > Heliocidaris erythrogramma. Next base: position 19,654,937 of record CM046867.1, read on the forward strand.
GACTCGCACCATCAGAAACCGACATCACACTGAGCAAACATCATGAATGGCGAAGAATTGACACCTTTGCTACCTTTCATATTTATGGCTGCCAGAACACATCTCATATGCTGAAAACCAGAAGGGCGTTAACTCATACTTTTTGAGAGTTAATGCCCTTCTGGCTCCCAACAAATAATATTATCTGATCTATTTTTACACCTTGTGCACAAAATCATGACAAATACATAGCATGTCCTGGAGCTGGGGGTGTTTCACAAAGAGTTAAGTTGGACTTAGAATCACGTGTAAGCACCAATGCGCATCCGGTATTTAACACGTAATCTCATAGATAGACTTCCCAACAGCGCGCTACCCCTGAGCATCATCTGACCAATGCGGTGATGCATAATATACAGCACGCAACTAGGAATTTAAGTGCGACTTTAAGTCCAACTTAACTCTTTGTGAAACACCCCCCAGTTGTCCACAAAGAAATATTTCCATCTGCATCTATAGTGCGGAGGCCATTCACAATCCAGAGAATGAACTTTCAAAGCAGGATACATGTAGGATCTGCACTCAACCCTCCTCTTGAAACAGCCAAGGATTCTGGACTGAGTGCAGAGCGAAGTCATGCTGATACCATTCAGCATTTGGGTACGGATCAAGACGGGACTCGACCCTCATCGTCAGTAAATATGAACAAGGTATAGGTACAAGAGAGCAATAGACAGAAAGTTGGAGAGAGTTTGAAACAAGTGGGTGTGTAAGTATGACTAAGTGAGCAACCATCGTCCCTTTTTCTTTCTCAATTCCAACAGCTAATCTCTCCTAGCTGTAAATGCCTTAGATGCAACCGTCATTACCACAAAATACGTGAGAAAAAAGACAAAAAGCCGTCCAGGCACCAGCACGAGCGGATCAGCTTCATTTCTGCCCGGAATGGAATTCAGTTTTCTCGTGTTCGTTCAGGGAAATCTACCCGAAATGTCATTGCATTTGCCCCACAGCAAGGCCACAGCCTATCCTATCTTTATGAGGGAGACGTTGGTACACGTAAAGACAGAGCCATGCATAAGACAAGAAAAAGAGTCTCTTGTCATCTGGTAGATTAGTGGGAATGCTAAATCAATGCACAGACCTTTCTCAAGGTTCATTTTCAAGGTCTCACAGAGATACATCTCTATCTACCTTCTTTCTTTGGATATAAGACTGAGCTCCATATATCTTTTATGTTAGGATAAAATCGTCTTACACTGCTACACAGTTTTCTTAATAAGTTCTATACATGTAATTGCTTTCATCTCAGTATTTCTCCACCCAGTTTGCAGCAAGATTATCTCATTTAAGATTACACCCCTCCCTCTCTCCATCTATCAGAATTGCACCTTCCCTCTTTCAAATTGGCTCATGCTCAGTGTAATGAGTGCATTACACTGAAAAAAAAGCTAATTATTCTGGAAGCCCCATTGGCCCTGTGAATCATTACATTAAGACGCATCGTTCTTGCCAGTTTGGTTAAAATGAGTGTGAGCTTCAACTTGCCATGTCACAAGTGTACAGCACATGCTCTGCCAACAATTGCACAGTGGTCCATTTTCTAATACAAACCAAATTCCTAACTTCAAGCGTTTTGTCAGTGATTTTTACTGACAAATTTGCTCTCAGCCAATCAGATGCAAGGATTTCAGTAGCTTATAACAGTTGTCGGTAAAAATCACTGACAAAACGCTTGATGAAACGCTCCCCTGGACGCAATACTACATGTATATCCAAAACGAAAACCAACCCTAAACCTAAACCAAATCTAACCTACCCAATGGCAAACCAAGCCCTAACCCTGTATCTTTGGGCAGGTTGATACATTCTTTGTGAAAGCAGAATGAATGTTTTGAAATGCTCATCTAAATCGCAGTTTCACGGGGTACTGTTTATACTTTTGCAGGCGAATTCGGGCTCTGCAGCTGGTTTCGCAAACCTCGCTGTGCATGGTACACATTTCTATGATATCGTATCAACGCGTTTACATATGATTGTGTGTTTATGCTTAGAAACCATGTTTTTGGAGAAACACCGATTCAAACGTACCTTTTCGTGAGTTTTACATCAGTGTTTTATATCAGCGATTTTACGAAAATGACTGTGGACGCCAACAGTGTTTTGAACTAAATGCGTAACAAAATGCTTATTCTGGACTAAAAAATGAGAGCATTTAAACCCACTCTTTGATAAAATAAAGGCTGAAGCAAATTTCACTAGAACAAATTTCAGATCATTTACACCACTGGCTTTTGCATATGAAAAATGTGTATTTCATGTAGAAAAAAATGAATACAAAAATTATGTATGAATATTATATGCAGTGAAATGAGAAGAATGCAGCACAGGGAATTGTTGATCATCTTTTTGTACCTATGTTTATCTAAATCTTTCTTCTTACTTCCTCAAAAGGTCAATTGTACATCTTCGGGCACCCTATTGATCTGTCGTCCCATCAATGCTTATATAGCCATCCATCAGCCTAATTTGATTTCACTTGCCAATGCATGTCCCCATTCCCTTCCATGGCCAGTATAGGAAGATAGCATGATCCAAGAGAGAGAGAGAGAGAGAGAGAAAGGGAGAGAGAGAGAGAGAGAGAGAGAGAGAAAGGGAGAGAGAGAGAGGGAGGGGGATGGTGTAGTGGGAATGATATGGTGAAATAGACAGAGATCGAGAGATGAAGAGAGATGAAGAGAGAGATGAAGAGGGAGCGAGAGGGGAGCGAGAGAGAGGAAGAGAGTGGGGATAGAAAGAAATCTCAAGAAAAAGTAAAGAGAGCTCAAGAAGAAGTGAAGAGAGAAAAGAATAACAGATAGAGGAAGAGATATGGAGAATTAGCTGTAAAGCGCTGGAAGGAGACTGCGATGTGTATAGGAGGGCAAAATAGATATCAAAACAAATACCAGAGAAAAACAGTGGAAGGGTGTGAAGTAATGTGACGTAATTGATTGAGAAGTATGGAGAAGAGAACAAAAGGAGTCTCTAGATTATTGATACAGTATCTTATCCATGTTTCAACATCCTCTATCCTCCACTGATCTATCCTCTTCCTCTTGCCTTTCTTTCTCCTTCTTTCTCTCTTTCTCTCTGTAATCTCTCTAGATAGACCCTGTTCTCATTACAAGAGACAGCCACTCTAGATCGCGCCATCTCTGGGTTGAGAATGCGGTCATTTCGGTGTGATCCATGGAGGTCCTCGGCGGATCGTTGGAGCACCCCAAGAGATGATGCTAAATCATACCCTCTTGTGCAGAAGGTGCTAAGATAGATCGCGCTAACCACTGCAAGTGTGTATGTGGCAGGTGCCATTGGACCTCGATCCCTCCATGGGTCGCCCCGCGATAGCGCGATCCAAGCTCCAATCTTGTAATGAGAACGGAGCCCAAGCCTCTCTGTAGTCCCACTCTGGTCCTGTCACTCCTCTCTCTCTCTCTCTCTTTCTCTCTTTACCTCCCTCTCCATTCTCCTCCCCCCCCCCCCATATCTGTCACCTCTATCTCTATTTGTCACCCTGATGTGCTTATCACTTTCTTCTTTTCTACAGATAGAGATATCAAACCTTCTTTCTATCGCACCTGTTGTCCCTATCCTCTCCCTCTAATCAATTCCAAATGCAATCATGAATCAATATGGTGGGTCAAGTGCGTCACTGTAGAAACACACGAAAAAAAACATCCCCACAGTTGAATCCAACAGAGTATCAATCATTCTTCCTGTTTTTATGCTCAAAAGCTAACCCTGAAATTTGTTAAAATTGTATTATTTTACTTAAAGTAAAACGGGATACCCTAACGGATAAAGACAAGCTTAGTAAAATGTATGAAGTATACATTACAAACACCAATTCCTTCAGGACCATCAACCCACTGCATTTTAACAATATCAATGATTGAAACATTTGCAATGTTCTATTACAGCCACTGTATGGAAGTTAAAAATTTTATTTCTCATGTTTTCCCCCATCACCAATATATATAAGGGCATCTGAAGAGCAATTGTTTTCAGGGGATATTTCTTCTGTGATAACCTATCAAACTGACATAAAGAGACTCAGAGAAAGCTCACAAATCATCATTTTTTACCTTTCCCAGAACTCCACGTTCTCTTTAAATCAAGATCTCGGCTAGATCAATAACGGGGGTCAAGTGGATGACACGAGATGAAATAAATATCATGCATCTGCAACTACCCGCTTCCCTATCTTTCTCATCTTTCTCCCTTCCATTATTATCATTCTCCGCTCATCACTAACAGGCCAAACCCAGTAGAATGACAAAATCATGAAGTAAGGTGAACATATGTGACTGTTCACATTGAAATAAATGTATGTTTTCAATGTCATTACATTTGGACCTAAAAGCCTTTATTGTCCGTTTATAGCCAGAAGGGGAATAATTCATGTTTTTATATAGCTAAACGCCCTTCTGGCTCTCACGACGTGTGAAACAAGGAGAGTGTGCAACATGCTGTAGAATCTAAAAGTCAACAAGTTTGGAACGGATTGGGAATTACGACAAATATCTTGTAGGACTTGCCAACTCTTTCTGATAGTGATAGAAGTGCCGGTGCAGTTGTCACAGAAACTATATAAACACAGGCACAAGAAATCCATTAAGCAAAGTATCTTCTCCAACTTGGTAGTGATGGCTATTTGCTTTGTCGATGCAAACTGATTCTGATTCTGCAAGTCATAGGCCTGTAGATACTAAAGGTTTATAGCATCCAAAACCTAAATCATAATGACTTTCATATTTCAGTCCAGATTCCATACTAGCATCGAAACGCAAATATTAAAAATTGTTAAATGTGTGGTTGTAAGGGGGGGGGGGGGGAAACTTACTCCTCCTTTTTCAATAAAAATCTTTGCTTCAGTTGAAATGGCTATTAATTCTGATTCCCTTCATTCTAAAGATTTCTAAACACAAACACAAAATGAATACCAAAGATGTACACGTAGGCCTAGGACAACAGTACAGTCATTCAAAACTAAATGCACTTGGACCCTGGGATCTGTACTGAATACCAAAGATCTCAACCATATGGATGAAAGAAGGTGTGTAGCGATTTCTGCCATCCAGGCCCAGGATGATGCAAATTCCAGAGAGTACCCTAAGGGTAACCAATGTCAACACAGGGCTATAAATAGCAGCCCCAGACTGGGCACAGTAGGCAGTCAACATAGTCTACAACTACATACACCTGTACTGTAATAACTACAATTGTTCACTACCTATAAAAACCTGTCGTAAATTGTCAATGATGGCTGTCTTCACGGCAAAAGACTTTCATCCCAAAAAGTGAAAATTTCAACATGATTAAAAAATTCATGGAATGGACCAAGTAAATGTAGACCACTCGCTATATTTGCAACGGTTTTACTTATAGGAATACAGTATTCTCAATGGAAGGCGACAGATCGTCACTGGTTTTGCAAATCAATGTATGTGTATACATGTAGGCTCAAGCAGTGGAGATACATGTACATTGATTCAACAACCAGTGAGAAAATTATGTAGAGGTGTAAGCAGTCTCACCTATGATTCTAGTCTGCTAAATGCCTATTCTTCTTTTTTCCAAAAAGGCAAATATCAAAACAGTCAAATTAATAAATGATATGCGTCATTGTCATTTTAGCTTTAGATCAAGCTGCTTTTCAGAACTAGTGAAAACTCACAACATGCAGTCCAGTAATAGGATATATCTGGAACCTGAGTGATTCCATACATGTATACTGCTCTCACCATCAGAATTCACTCTAAAATGAGTCTGAATCTGTAGACATGGTGTCCCATGTCCAAAGTAAGGGAATATGCCAAGAATGACCTTGAAGTTGACCTGATGATGTCATAGACCTGATATACATGTATGCCTACATGTGTACACCAAATGAATGGAGATTTGAGTAGAGGAACATTATCTTGAATTCAACCTATATTGAATTGAAGAAAACAGTCATACCAGAGTCATATAGTCCAATAAATATGTAAATATGTGTTTATTTGTAATTCTATGGAAAATAGAGATATGTACACACGAGCTGGTCTGAATTCAATCACTAGCATGGATTTAAATTACTTTTTACTTCTCAAATTGACAAGTCCACCAAGAAGAAATATATTTGCAGCAAATTTTCAAATGTGGCGGTGTCATGGTATAGTGGAGGTGCCATGGTATAGTGGTTCATTCACTTGACTCTCAATCCAAGGGTTAAGGGTTCGAATCTCAGCCTGGCATTAGCGTCTTTTGGAAAGACATTAATCCTCGTTTGCCACTCTCTACCCAGGTGTTAAATGGGTACCTGGGAGGATTTATTCCTGTAAATGCACTGTGCGCTGATTACGGCAGCCGGAGCTAAAGCCAGGGTAATAACATCCAAACCCTTTGGAAGCGCATAGGGACATTATATCATCATGAGATATGCGCAAAACAAGGAGAGTTTGTTACTGTCTTTTTATCTTGCTATTTATCAACTTACTAAAGTCAAAGAAATGTGTTATATACTTATTATGAGGTCTAATGAAAACAGGGCAGAGGCTTTAACAAGGTCTCACACCTGTAGACTACACAGTTTGCTAGGTTTTATCCCCCAAATGCCCAAGCCACAAGACAGAAAGATAACATAAGGCTCATGGGAACTTGTCTGACCTTAAGTTGTCCTTACAAGGTAAACAAACGAGTCATACTACAGAGTTGACACTAGTAGCATGCCTGTAAGTCGAGAACAAGATTCTTTCTAGTCCTATATTAACCTGGGGGGGGGGGGGGGGGCTCAGGAGTAAAACAATTTGTTTCCACAAGTGTATACAGTTTGTACTTTGAGACTTAAGGTTTAATATTTGTGCTGATTCATTTTACTCATTGTCTACTATTAGTGTACACATACATGTACATGTATGTACTACATATAATGTAAACATAACAGTATTAGTCCCTGCTCTACTGTCTGTATATGCAGTACTGGTATATTTTTGTGTTGATAGAAACCAAATTGAACTCAACTGTCAATATGCAAGATAGACCCTTGTTGATATTTGGACATTTTGGGACTTTGGAGTAGTATTTTCTGATCCGTATGTACCAACTGGCAGAGTCAAGCCCTGCCTGTAAGCCTGAAATGTAGTACAAATGTGTTGGGGTTTTACAAGGTAGAGAGGGCTTTGTATTCCTGCCTGGATCCAAGACTAAGATGGGAGTTTCCCACTCTAAATCAATATTAGTTACATGTAAGTTTGGATGTAGACTATCTCCTGTCCTCTCTCAATTCCCAGGATTTAGTCTATATAAGCAAACTTAGTCAAACACAGTATAATTGAGGGGGGGAGTCACTTTGCAATTGCGATTAGGCAGGGCTCCACACTGCCTCTTTTGTAAGGGGTCCGAACTGACATTTTTAAGGTTTTCTTATGTATGAGCCCCTTGTTGAAATTTTGGGGATCAGACTATTTCCGTAGTCCATGTGTCCCATGCGGTAGCTATAAGAGTTGAGCCCTAATATAGGCTCCACCTCTTTTGGGAAAACCCAGTGTTTGCAGTAATGTTTGTCAATAATTATATTTTTTTCACCCCAAATATATGAAATTAGATGTTTAGTAATACACAGGCTTGATACTACAATGTACTACATTATATATATGTTTATACTGCATGCAGAAGTGGAGGAAGTATCATTTATTTGAGGTATACTAAAAGGAATTTCACATTGCTTGTTAACACAAAAGGTAGATTGTTAGGGGCACAGTAAAATTACAATTATTGTACAGTATTAATAGTGAGCACTGTTGGGACAACAGAATTGATTTTCTTTTCAAATTGAATACAGCTTTTATTTACAGGGCTTTTTAGTGTAAGAAATCAATCAGAACACCTTTTTTTAAAATAAAACCTTAAATGTTTATTTTAGAATTTGAAATTTGATTGAAATGACTCATCTGCCAAGAACCAAAAATGCATTAACTTTCATAACGGTGGGATAATGCCCTTCTTCCTCTTTTACATGTCGATAAGGAGACTATGTCTTACATTACGTTTGTTTCTTGAAAACAGATGGAACAACGAAGTGTAGACGTTTAGATGTACATGTAGCTTGCTTTTAATGGAAACGCATTAATCAAGCACAATTCCACTTAATTTGCATGACAATCATAAAGCATGGTCATAAAGTGATGCATCATCCATTATGTACTAGGCACATAATTTATGCATGCACCATACCTGCCGTAACCTTTCCAGCAACACACATAAAAAAAGGCATTATATTTATTGCTGGCTCTCTCATTCCTCCTCCTCCTCCCAATCCTAATTTTTTTCTTTCTTGTCTCTCGTCCTTTGGAAATGTTCCTCGGCATCCTCATCATAAATGCATGACACATACTCACCAAGGATGCGTGGCTCACTGTCTCTCTCTGTAAGCCACTGCGTCCAGGCAAAAGAATTGAGGCAAAAAACATGAGAGGATGAGACGAGATAAGAGAGAGAGAGAGAGATGAAGGCAATGTGCACAAATTTGGGCTAGAGATGACTAGTACTTGACTTGCAAGGGGGGACGCATGACCTGCTCGTGACCTTCCTCATAAGTTACAGTCAAGGGTGCTTTCCCTCACCCTGGTTTGATGCAGGGTGGGGCCCATGTGAGAGGGGTGGGAGGATGATGCGGATGGCATCAATGAGATGCTATATGCCTGGAAGATGAGTTAACAGTTGTCTTAACGGTTGCTGTCCAATAATCATTTGGACTTGGGAGCCTCTAGGGTTTAGGTTTGATCAGGAGTACTGCTTTAAAGTACATATAACTTTCCATGATCATTACTACCTGGATTATGCTGTACAACATCTCATCACACAGTGATGGGAAAATCTGTATAAGGAAATGATGAAGGTATGTTCTAAAACATCACTGCTCCCATATTGTAGATCAACCGTATTTGCTATCAGGTCCCAACTTCAATTCTAGATTGTGTACTTGGCATTTATTATTGCCCTTCCATGTTGTCTAAATGTATGCATTTAAACGGTGCCGTCAAGTGACATTTATATCTTGGATCTCATGGACATTACAATCTAAATAAATAAAAGCTTACCGGTAATCTGAAATGACAAAACAATGTCTCACAGTTATTGAAATATGACAGTTTGATAAGGAGAAGAAAAGGAGCAGAAATGAAATAAAAGATGGCGAGACTCTTGCATGCCGCTGCCGCCGCCACCGTGGGGAGATAAAATCCACTTAGCACCTGCATCCCAACTAAGGCATGTATCATTTATTCATGGGCATGGGCATGTATTATGTGCGGAGGAGAAGGAGAGAGAGAGAGGGGAAAGAAAGCCCAAGGGTTGGTGGTGGTACTGCTACGTATGAAGCCTGGCTTGCATGCGTGTAGGCATAGCCAGCAATATGATGAGCCAGATAGCTATCCTTTCCAACATGACCCTGTGTGCTCAGAGTATGAATAAATTATTGGACTTGGAGAGAGATAAGCGGGGGGGGGGGGGGAATGTGAGAGAAGGGAGGGGGAATCGCTGGCAGATGAGCAAGCGGGGGATGGAGGCAAAGGAACCAAATGCTGAGGGGAAGGGGAAGATATTATTGAGAGAGAGAGAGAAAGAAAGAGTTGGGAGTAGGGGGGGGGGTGTGGAAATAATCTTTTTTCATAGCATAGCCATACAGAATAAAAGATTAAATTGATACTCTACTATGGTATACTTCATAGGCCTACATTTCCATGTTAATGGACAAAGAGTTTAAGAGCAGAAAATAGACGGTACATAATATGGAACAAAAAACATACAAACCATACAATACAATTTTATTTCTCTACTTAATGTGTGGGCTCAGCAATCATTCCCAATGTAATGGTTACTGCAAGATTCAAATTCAGTAGAAGTTTGTGCATCAAAATCCAAACAAATCTTGTCGGAATGTAAAAATATTTTGCATATCCCTGTTTCAATCGCTATGGATCAAAACATGAATGTAGTCAGCAAGTTTGGTTTCAATGCATCTCATTTCTTTCCATTTCTCTTACAGGATGTCATTTTAACTTTTCGAGACAATTTTATTCAGAGCTCTAAAAAATATAACAGATGCATAAGTAAAAAGAGCAAAAATTTCTGCACAAATTATGTCCACATTTGAGCTTTAAAATCCTTAAATTGGCAACACATCATACGGAAAAATCAAATCTGCTCCATACGCCCCGCCGAATCCCGTTTAACACGGGAAATGAACATCGAAAACAACCCTTTTTATGAAATGACTATAATTACGCAAAATAAGTCACGTTTTCACAAAACTTCGGACAGTTTTTGAAAGTTTAAAATGTTTTGCTTAAAATGATACCAAATTTGCTATTATTCTAATAGAGGAAAGAGTTGCACTTTTGACGTTCGAATTTCAACTTTTTCAGCTTTCAATGGAGATTGTGCCATTTTCCCCTATTTTGGCAAGTAGTTGGTACAATAAATGGTCTGCCAAATATCACTTCAGTGTGGTATCAATTTTCTTCGGACGGTTTCGGAAAATAGATATTTTCAGCTCTATGTTTGTGTAACAATGACTCTTATTCATTGAGAGGAAATGGTTGCACGTTTAGCATCCAATCAGGTATAGTTATAACTGGGAGCACTACACACACGCACACCAGCATGCACTGTATCCCGGCGCGGCCCGAGCCGGCCACCAGGGTTACACAACTGTGTACAGGAGGACTCGCAGTGCGTGTAGCACTTCATGCACGTTTTAGGGTTAAACTTTTTCATATGGAGAGGTTCAAAATCATTGTTTTTCATTTTAATGGGCAATTTTTTCAACTTCTCAACAAAATTGCTAATCAACTATTATTATATAGTTCTCACAGACATTACACCTTATTAGAACCATGTAGCACAAAAAGAAATATATTATTGGTGCCAATTTGAAGAACAAAATGTGATCAATTTAGCCCTTGAATAATTCCAGTCCTGAAAGGGTTAACTCCGGCAGTCTAGAAAGGTAGACTAGGTGCCAGCAGGAGATGTGACAATGGCTTTGATGTCTGGTGAGGACTTCAGGAAACCAGGTGTCATCCTGTTTCTAAAATTAAACTTAAGAGCTCAACTGAAAATAGTTCCTGCTTAATCCTGGCCTGACCCAGCTAGCTGAGAACACAAGGTCAAAAACAACTCATCCATTAACAATGTTGGTAACTCAGTAAAAACATAAAGGTCTGAAATTTTTTTATGGTAGATTATTCGCATGAAGGTTGCAGCATTGAGTCATCTGTTATCATAGATCTATATGTACCTTGAAAGTCTATTCGTGTAGATATATATCAAAGAGAATTCTGAAATACAGAATGTATGAAAATTAGGTTCCTCAAGTTTCCAGCTTCCAAACATAATACACAATTACTGACACAACTGGACTTACACAGTTTCCATTAAACTATATAATTATGTATATTGTATTTTATAGGCTTGTAGAGCTATTTGTAACTACATGTACATGGAATTACTTCAAGAAATATTTACAGTACATGTACCACTATTAATTTCATGTCATTTAAAAAGGAAAAAATATAACTGCGCACACATGGGTAAACAGAGAAAAGTTGGTGGCCGAATCAAGATGAGATATGTGCAACAATTGCTTGAATAATTGAAGTTAAATTATGGGGTGAGATATAATTCTGACTGATATCTTTTATTTCAACTAAAACTGGCTATCATGCCTATCAATTTCACGCATGACAGAGGCTTTCTTCTTTAGTTTCCAGAATTTGGTGAATATGATACTTTGGCCCCATATTTCTTTTTTCACTGGTAAATTCCACTGCAGTACTGGGTAAAATTTGGCCTTGATTATAAAGCAATTGCCCTAATTTGACACTGTCTGGAATATGCCTGAAAATGAGTGCAGGAAGCGCTTCTCTTAATTGAAGGGGAAGGTTGTCCTTGCTATATGATACATGACAAAACAAACAGCACTTGGCAAGTATATGATTAGAGTTTTCATCCCTCTCAATGTTATTTAGACATTTAATTGAATGCACGATGCAAGGCTGCGGAATGACTGACTCATATTATGTGCATTCCTCGATATCATGGAATTATATGACCCACTGAGTATGGTCGAGCTGGAAAGCTCGATATTAATTGCTGTAGGTTGTTCAATGTGAGTGTGTTCATTTGTGCTTGATGCACACACTTGTTGTACTTTGCAAAAAGCAGATAACAGTTTCAGTTTTATTGCGGTTGGGTGGGTTAGCACTTATATGCAAGGGTAGGGCCCATCAGTGATCTTTTACCATGTTAGACCCCGTTTACAGTGCAGGGCCTGGCCCTAATTGCGGTACTCGGCCCCTCAATTTCATGCCTTACAGTAGCGGTCTTGGGACGGCCTAAAATAACCTTTCAATACTTTGTCGTAGTGGCGCTCTGCATGTAAACAAACGTTTATTTTGGTAGGCGCGGGTTATTTGTACCGATGAACGATGATAATTGAATTAAAGACACTAGTATCTCGACTTTTATTTATATGGACAAACTTTGGAAATCTCAGCAGAAAAGACAACGATGCAACATCTAAGAAAGTCGGCCTTACAACCACGGGATCATGACGTCATATCCGATGATGTCATGATCACTGCACTTCCGGGATCGCATTTGGTACTGCATTTGGGTCCGCGTGCGTTTACAGTGAAAGAAGGCCGGGCCGAGACTACCTCCAAAGCTGGTCCAAATGCGCGGTCGCTTTTGGTACTGCATTTGGCCTTTTGAGCGTTTACAGTGAAGTTTTGGCCGGCCACGGCCCGTGCTAACTTTCACTGTAAACGGGGTCTTTGTATACCCACATGTAGACCCGAGTGACAGCCTATCACTTGGACCTAGATAAACTAAAAAAGAATTCAATTTTCTATGACATGTCTATTAAAACATTTAACATGTGATTTAATTTTGTTTAATAGACATTGTCCCTAACATTTTCATGGAACACAATATCACTATAAACTAGTAACTATAAGAGACATAAAGCCTACTTGGTAAATAACAAAATCAACAGCACTGCTCCAAACAGTAAAATAGAATGTACACAAGGGAGCAATTCAGTGCTGAAAATCTCAACAAGAGTTCTAGGATAGACAGAACAATGCACTGAGCTGGAAAGAACTTCACATACATGTACTACATGTACAAATTGTAAGACTGGTATACAAGCCATAAAAGTACATTTATGAGTACATGTGTCAGCCTCAAAGCCTGTAACATTTGGCTCAAAATTTAGCAGACTTGAGAGCTTCATGTACAAGTAGGCTCGGCCCATGCAATGGATTGTAAAACTTATTGCACCAATTTATTTCTCTTTTCCCTTTAAAATATATCTCTGCACAGTCTGTCTGTGATTCCAATCCCACCATCTTTCCAGTCTTTCATGGAAGCACCATTACTGCCAGTCCATGACTAAATATAGCACCGAGAGATCTATGTAAACGGAATCCCAGCCCAGATGTTTAGTTTCATTTCTGGTCTATAAATACACTTTTCCTCCTCCCAGGGTACTACTAGTTTGTTGGGCTAGGCCTCTCTTGCCTCAATCCCAATATCAATTATCAAAAATTGCCCTGGATTTGGAAGTTTATTGAACTTTTGACAGTAGTAATTAGAACCTTCTATACTGTGCTGGACACGTCTGAAATAATGCTATTAAGTGGTATCGCTTTCATTTCTGAGCTAAAGTAAGAATAAATTTCCTGTTTTGAATGCACACTGTAAGTGCAGTGATGCCTAGCATCCAAATCTTATTTCATGCAGACCTTTGAATGATGTCCAATAAAAACTCACATTTTAGACAAATTTAGATCTTTTTTTATCGAATGCAAAGGTCGGCAGCGTGTGTGCTAGAAATAGAATTGCATAATTTAACCCAATAAAAGTAGATGTGTTGTAGTCGAGTGGTTTAAAGACCTGACTGGAGATGGGAAGGTCATGGCGTGACACTACTGTCCTATGGGCTATGGCAAGACATTAATCTACATTTGCCACTCTCCACCCAGGTGTTAAATGGGTACTGGCAGGAAGGACTTCTTTGTATGCTGTGAGCACCAAAATTAGTAGCCTACAGCTAGAGCCTTGGTAATATTGGAGTGCCTTGAGCACCTTGCGTGGTGACTATTAGCGCTATATAAATATCCAATATTACTATTATTATAAAAATGCAGGCATGAACTAAAATCTGTTTTTTATTTACATGTAGATGTATATACTAAGCCACATGCAGTCTATTACGATGTGCAGCAAATTTTAAGACATTATTTATTTTCTAAAAACTTAAGTAATAAATGCTACAAATCAAACAATACCTAGATTGTACTATACCACGATGACACAATACTATTAAAGGAGCATGTCCAAGCTATTTTTGTCCGTACATCTAACATTTTAGTTTACATATCTGATGATTGCATTATTATAGCTGCATTTAATACTAAGAGCTTGGATCAGATCAAATATCAAGTAAAATGATACCTTTGATTCCTAAGCAAATTTATGTTTATAATTACATAATATATGTTAACATATGGACACCAAATGACTAAACACCTTGTTGGAAATGCCTAGAAAACAAATCCATCTGAAATGGACAGACAGTTGATCTGCAGATTTATCTTTACACATCCGGCATTTATCATTCAATGAGTTAACTCCAATTCAATTAGTAAAAGAACTGCAGCTGCTACACACAGATATTTCTATTGATAATTTATATTATCTTCTGCTAGGGAACCATAGTCTGAGAGCACAGACTTCAAAGGGGACCAATCACTATTTGTCTATTTGTTGTTTGTTTGTTTGCTTCATTCTGAATGTTTGGGGTTCACAGCTGATATCTTACAGCCAGGCCTATATATATTCAAAATATCAGCTTTAGATAATGAGACTTCAGTAAAGAAATATTGCATGTTACATCAAGAAACTTGCATACGGTGCAAACAGAAGTGAACTCCATTGTAATCAACCTGAATAGGCCGGAATAATATAATTAGACATTATAATAAAATAATAATAATTTTTATCAGCATCAATGCTATTCTTCCCGAGGGACCTGCAATTATCATTACCTCAGCAAATTGTCCGGTACCCATTTACATCCTTGGACAGGATGTAAGCACCCAGCTAGGATCAAACCCAGGACCTCCGGTATAAGAGTCAAGAACATTCACCAATATACCACAGTGCTCCCATCAGTGACGAGCCCTAAGCTTGATCAGTTTCGAAAAAATTAACATTATCTGACTAACATAAAAGATAACATAGTTTGTAGAATACTATCCCTGGTATATATACATAATTCTTTAATATAAGAACCAACATTTTATGCAAGTTGGCCCAACAGAAAAAGTAAGTAATTACATACTAACTTTTAGGGTGAAATTCTCCCTTTTCCGCTGGGACTAAATTGATTTTTAATTGAACCCTGAAGAAGAGGCTGGTAAGTAGGCTAAGTGATTACCAGCATGTCTGATGATATTATCAACATTTGTCCACCTCTTGGGGGTCAGACGCATGTGAAAAAGTGCAACACGTCTTCCTCAACTGAATTAACTCATAAGGTCAGGAATAGACTGCAGGATCCAGTTTGATGTCTATTTTCCTCATTTGTGATTACCAGGTACTAATAAAATAAAATATATGTGATAAAAAAAGTGTCCATGAATAATTTTTTGAACCCACAAGGCATAATGTGTATGTGGTGAGACATATGCACACAAACTGTAGGCCTACATAATGTTGCATTGCTGAGTGGGTTTCTTTTTTTTTTTAAATCACTCAGCAAGTAAACAAGGATATAAATTTGATCATCTTCATACTCTACGTTCAATGTTTATTTACAGATTGAATTCATATGATACATGTACATCACACAAACTTAATGCCATAGATTTGTGAACACACAAACCACAAGATAGTTGTATGAATTTGTATTAGATAGCTTAGCGAATTAGAAATGGCACAAAAAGACGCGTCCAAAACGCAAACGGTGAAATCGTTGGTGATGGTTTAGAAATAATAGTTGTAAGTTGACATATACATGTATGTCATGACAGTTTTGGTGATATCAAGCCTTAACAAGTTATTAGAAATATTTTTCTATAGGGCTTAGTGATATGTTACCTTAATGCCATAAAATTATGACTTTTCAACAATCATGCATTTTGCGTTCTGGGGAGCGTTTCATCAAGCGTTTTGTCAGTGATTTTTACCGACAACTGTTATAAGCTACTGAAATACTTGCAATCTGATTGGCTGAGAGCAAATTTATCAGTAAAAATCACTGACAAAACGTTTCATGAATCGCTCCCCTGGATGCGTCTTTCATGCCACATTTCACTAAGCTACCTTAGTAGAAAACTACAATTTGACATCTATTTTATTCACTTGACTTTGTAAAATCAATCTACAAGTACATGTACGTCCATGCCATTTTGAAAATCAGACAAATATGAGAGTAAAAACTTGAATTTCTATTTTCAAGTGCATTTGTCATATTTGCAAGCCAAATTTGGACCTTAAAAATGTGCCATGCAGTATTCCATCCATTACAATGAATCAACTACAATTTTTGTAAGGAGCTTTCAACCACAAATTGCCCTCAGCCCTTGTCCATATTTCCAATGACTAAAATGAATGCATGGGGGGGGGGGGGAGAGAGAGAATCTATGGAGATGGTAATACATGTATGAAGGCAAATCTGTACCCTTGGGTAAATCTCCTACTATATTAAAGTAAGAAAGAGCTCATTTGGATTCAATCTTTGTAACCTTAGATCTCACCCAGAGGGTCAGTGTGGGAGAGGAAGGGGCAGGAAGGGGCAGGAAGGCGGGGTCATCAACGTCACGATGGTTTAAAGAATTGAGAATATTCATCAGTGTGCTCAGGGACGCACAAAAAGACAGTTTGAAGTGTTATGTGACAATATATGTACATCATATGTACATCAGATGCACCTCACTATTCCCATATAAATTCTTTACTGTCACAACAAATGTCTGGATATGTGCACTGTATAATATACATTGTAGGCTAGATGTATCTGATGCTGCATTTCCAAAAAGCTTGCAAAGATTTTTCGGGATAAAATAATTAGAATTAATTCCTTCTAGCAACTGAACAAAAATATTTAATCTTAGTACTGAATAGCTTAACATGAAGTCAAATATAAAAAGAGCCCTTCAGTTTTAAAAGAAAAACTTTCTAAATGAACTGCCTACAGCCAAAAATACTTGACAAGTACGATTCCGGTCTGAAATCTTGGCTCTCGGAAAAGGGTAAGTGTTCCCTTCCCGCTTTTCTGCATTCCTTGCCAAAAAGAGAGAGAAAAACAGAGAGGGCAAAAACCATGTGAAGGGCCACTTCTTCACTGCATCTTGGTTGTGTTATTGGCATGAATACCAAATGATGTAGAAAGTACTATGTCTTCATCTGGAGCCTAAACATCCTCAGAATGCAAGGCATGAATGTTGTATGAAATCAACATTATTTCTCCTTCATTAAAGTTTTAAACCACATTAACCCACATTAACCCATGGTCTACTGGAACCGGATAATGACTGTACTAAACCTATGGGAATTAGGAAATTCAGTAGTTGATGGGTAAAAGAGCACTTAAACTCTGCAGGTTGAACATTTAGATCACGTTCAGAACTCAAAGACTTATGAATTCAAAAGGTAGTCCTGAATATTTAAAGTACATGTATGTCCAGTGGTCCGATGCACAAAACTTGGATTTGAACGCAACTCAGGAAAATCAAACGTAAATTTACTTTCAGTCAGTCAGAAGTGCGCAATAATGACTTGCGTTTGATTTTTAAGAGTTGCGATTAAACGCGAATTTGTGCAACGGGCCCCAGATGGTGCAAATAAACTATACTTGTAAGAATTAATTTCATTTCTTTGCCTTCTTTTCCAAATCTTTCTCTCTCTTTTGTTTTTAATCATCAAAGAGATTCATTTTTTAACTGTAACATGTACACATACATGTACACTGTACATAACACAGCAAGAGGAGGCTTGATGGCTCAGTGGTAGGAGCAGTGGTCTTGTAACTGGGAGGACCCGGGTTCAAAACCAAGTGGATGCCTATAGTGCCCTTTGGTAAGGCATAATCCTCATTAGGGCAATTAGGGCAATTCCATGGGAAGGTGGACATGACACTAAAATTTCAAGTTTATCACACTGCAAAGAAATCATTTATGATTTACCCGTATGTTGAAATTAAAGAAACAAAAAGAATTACATCAATTGGTTGAATATTTTCCAACATACAGCTACAAACATTGGAGAGATTTTACTTGTCCAAACTGCTAAAATATATGTGCTTAACTTAGCAATATTTATCCATTGAAGAAATACAAACTAACGCTTAAATTGAGACAAGCAAACTGGGTCTACTCTAGTCTCTAAGAGGAAATTTCTACACTACCTTCTAAAATGTTTCAGCATCACATAAAAGTTACCCACTTGAGCCATGTAATGCGAGTTACCAAAACAATAATTGTTCTACATGCTGTAGATGTCTTCATTTTACTATCTGCAAAATTGTGCATAGATCTGTAAAAATATTTAAAACAAGATACGGTGCCAACAGAATAGTTGTATGCCATCAATTTGTGCAAGGCTTTTTGAATGGACATAGTGTAAAGCGAGTTTAATATGCTTCCTGCATTTTAGCAGTTCATTATTTCTCAAGCTTTATATTCTTAATTTATAAGTCATAACCTCCTATTAAGTTAAGGTAGAAAAAGTTTTATCAAGATCGTCTAGTATGAGGAGACTTTGCCAAAAGAGGCTCTCATAGAATTGACCATGTCCTTTTTTTGTAACGCAAGTTACCAAAATTAAACGATTCAAGAATCTCAATATGTTTGTCCTTTGTTTGTCTTTTATTAGATGGTCTATGTCTACCCTACCCATGTTGGAAAAAGGAACTTGTAGATCATAACAATTACAAAGATATAGGCACATTATCCCGTAAATGTACCCATTATTTGTAACGCGAGTTACCGTGGAATTGCCCATTACCAGGTCCCTCAGAGAGGACCTTAAATTAAAGCTCATGTTGAGTTTTGGTAGCAAAAAGGAAAAAAACGTGTTTAGTCTCATGTTGTTTTCCATGTACATGTATGTAAAGATGTTTGTATGAGAGCATTTGGTATTCCATCAATGATTTCCAATGAATTCTACAGTAAATATATGTAAAGAACGGTAGATCGCGGCAATATACTGCCCTACGCTAGGACTTTTCCACCCCAATGGCTTCCCGCACAACAATCAAAAGGCTTTGCACAGAGATAGCATTTGTGTCAGTGTGTGTAGGTTTTGAACGTGTGTATGGTGTAAAGTGTATAGTGGAAAGTGCATGCTGAAGTTGTTGGGAATTTATATCCCTGACCCGGTACCTAAATTATTTCTTGCCTCTCATTTGTTTAATATGCCACTTTAGGACGTGAAATCTTCATGTAGCATCTTTGTATTGCTAGTATCTTGCTATTTATCAACAAAAATCCAACAAAAATCTGATGAAAAGTTTTTGACGGCTTACCAAATCTAAACATTACTTTTAAGCAGTCAGTCCCCTGGTTGCTTTATACATACATGTACTTACAAGCATTCACATGCTTTCTTAGCAGTAAATTAAATGAACCATCAACCTTTTCAACATACCTGCCATCCTTCCAAAGCTAAATTTAGGAATTTATCAAGGTAAACTTAGAAATATAGTGTACTTTGTAGGCCTCTCTACACAGATAATTTTTAAAACATAGGAATCTGTGGTTTAATTGGAATATTACTTTGAAGGCCGAAAAATAGGAATTATTCTTCCACAATAGGACTAGTTGGCAGCTACATGTACATGTAAATAATGGACCAGCTGCATTCAGCCAAGAACATATTTTTTCTTAATCTATCCATGTGTATCTCAACAAGGTTCTTGGCAAGCTCAACATGATGTTTCCTTAACTCTACTCTAATCAAATTGATATTAATTATACTGTTTAATCGTTTGTGATCTTATGTGGGGTTCTGCCTTGAAAGGCCAATGCCCTGCGCAGTTCCCTTCCACACTTTAATTTCTTTTTTTTTTTTAATATGTTATTTTAATTTTGTCTTTAAAATGTTTTGATGCTGTTACTTTTTAATGGAATGTGGAAACAAAACTTGAAACATGAAACATGAATTTTAAACTTCACTTTAATTCCTACTCTCTGCCATCGAATCCCTCCTTAATCAAAACAAAAAAATCTAAATATGGCAACTCCTCATAAACAAGCCTTTCCTGTCAAGTTAATTATATCCATTTTCTATTTGAAAATTTCCTTGCTTTTTCTCTGTTCTATATAATATAGCCTACATGTATGTTTTTGTCTTGTTGCGTGCGAAGCGTTATTGCCCATTAATAGCTTGGCAAATTTGCCCCCGTCTTTACATGTACTCTGACTTTCAAAATTGTCAACGCCCACTCCGCTTTGGCTAGATGTATCACGATAGCATCGGGAAGCACGAAGCAGACAGCGATGTTCGTGATATATTGTTTGCTCTGCATTATTAAGAACATGGTCACAAGTATTTTGCAAATACATTTTCAAACATCAGAAATGTTTCAAGATCAATGAATACTCCATGGCTAATAAAAATAGCCCAAGATATCTCCAAAGTAGAAATTACACGACGGAAACCTTTTATTGATTCGGTTTCTGTGGAGGACTATTAAAGGGAAAAGAAAATGTGGGCTGAAATTGTTTGAGACATCTTTCTTTCCTGTCGCCCGCTGACTGAATTGACCTTAGGAAATAAAAAATGAAGGTAAGGAGATAAAATAGAGCAGACAGATTTTATTCAGGAATACATCGTAGTCAGACATGAAGGCTCCCGACCCACTCACTGCTAGGCATGCTACTGGCATTGCCAATTTACAGCATGAAAATAAGCAAGCATGAAATAAACAATGTAGGAGAAACATAATACTGTATATCCTTGACATTCAATCAAAGAATATCCACATCAAATCAGACTCATTTGAAGGGTAAGAAGTGAAGGTCCTAACAATTTATGTCACCATTGCCACAATGCTATATTTTAAAAATACACAGGCCTAGAGAATGTCTTTCTTTCAAAGGAAAACTCATTGAGATTCTCGAGTTCACCTAGACTAAATTTAAATTATTGGACTTTCTATTATGAATTTATGAATTAAAAAATTTATTATAAACATGAATACCAAACTGCCATTTTGATGTCATTTTGTTTGCAGTACATTCACCACAAAATGCTGATGGTGAAAACTAAAGAAAAGATTTAACATGCAAAATCAATATAGGAAAGGTTTGTTTGTTTGTTTTCTCCACACAAATATGACGTCAAATCAAACTCAACATCATCAGAGATCAGATCACAAAAATAAGTTATTAAAAGCTTCAAGTGGGGGAAAGATTTAAACAACAGAATCTGAAACACAGTGCAGAATAAGAAATCAAGAAGAAAATGAACATAAACTTGGAGGGAAAAAAACCCATTTAAAAAAAAAGACTTTCCACTTACCTATAAGAAGAGCATGTTTGTCTGCATTGCCCTCGTCCAGCACATATCGATCTCCTAGGAACTTGACAGACTCTGCTGATACATGCACCTTCCCTGGCTGGCCAGATGCCTCCATTTTGTTAGCAATGGTCACATCATTGGACCACACATCAAACTTGAAGCGGCGATTGCCCACGATGCCACAAAGCACCGTGCCCGTATGAATCCCAACGCGCATGTTGACCTTCTCTCCCGTCTCCTGACAGAAATCCTTGATGGCTTCGATCATGCTCAACCCCATCTCCACACAGCACTGAGCGTGATCCTCCCTGCCTACTGGACACCCGGACACGCAGTAGTAGCAGTCCCCCAAGGTGCAGATCTTCTCGCAGTTGTGCCGCCTGCAGAGGTGGTCGAAGCGACCAAAGAGGTTGTTGAGGAGACCAACAAGGACCTCAGCACTCTTGTTTGCGCTCATCTTGGTGAACCCGGCAATGTCAGCATAAAGGATGCTGACGTTCTCCACGCGATTCATGTAGAAGGGTCGGAAAATGGGTTCGGAAGACTGCTTGCGATCCTTGTGGGGCTTGACTTCAGGGTTGGACTCCCGGCCCTTAAGGAGCTCTTTGGCAATGATTTCAGGCATAAGGGATTGGATGGTGGCCTCCTTGATCTGCTTCTCCCGCTTGTGCAGGTTCTGAGCGACGACCGTCTCCACAACTTTCAAGAACGTGCTCCTGTTACGCACTTGAGACATAAAGAAAATGTGCATGCCCATCATGTGGATGCACAAGTGAAGGAACAGCTTGGTAAATACATGCGTTGCGTTCACTTCATCCGGCTGCAATGCGGTGGTGAAGAATAAGACCTCATAAACAAATGAAAACAACATCATGGTAACCACAGAGTACAGAAATGGTAAAGGTATCACAGTATATGTCATTAAGATTATTTCGACGCATACCGCAAAGGTAGCAACAGTACTTATCACTCTATTATCGCATTCACTATCATCGGTGAAAGACGCAAATGAAGCTAGAGTCAGTCCACATTCAACTACTATAAAGACAAGAGAAGTGTGCATGACATATTTCCTATAATACCTACATGTTGTGAAGGCTATAAGAGCTATACAAACCCCTATCATACACCCCAGTGCTATTTCAAAAATAATCCAGTCACATTTCTGATCCATGTTGTTCATATTGATGGGTATATAAATCATCCATGTTATACACACGAGTAGAGCGTACCCTACTGCATAGCGGAATCTCTTCTTGAGCTGAGGGAAGGACTGCTTTTGAAACTGTTCCTCGATGACATTTTGGTTGAACTTGGGCTCCCACCAGCTCCCTGAGGCACGCTCAAAGAGCTTTGGGCAGCAGCGTCCACTCAGGGATCGCCTGCTGCTCTCCGAGCTTTGTCTCCTGGTCGTGGGCATGTTGCTGGATCCTTTGACTGTCACCTCCACGGCACCCTCCTCCGTACCTCTACTACTCGGGGTGAAGCGGACCTCCGTCTCAGATACGGAGACCATGTCTGTAGCCTCTGATCTCCTCAGGGATGACCTCTTAGTTTACTGTACAATAGAGAATAGAACAAAAGGACAGTTATACATGCATGTACAACTGCATTCAGACCAAAATTCAAATAGAGCAAGTAGAGTAAAAACATAGTTTGAGGGTTATCCAGCTGTAAATGTATATTTTTGTGAATTCCCTGCACAATCATTTTGCATCCATGTACATCATACTGTTTCAAATCCTTGCTCCTCACCATGTTGCCAAGCCCGGTGATTGAGTCATCAAATGGCAAGTACCTTGAATACATTTGACAACCTTTTCCTCCGTAACATTAAACATAAATGCATGAGACATCTACAGTCGATCTTAAAGGGTACCAACCACCAGAACTCTGTTTTGCTCCATACATCTCGGGTTCTTAAGTTGGTGATCACATCCTAACTTTTAAAATAAACCAGCTAACTTCTGTAAAGAGATATTGCAAGTTTAAATACTTCAACAGGGAAAAGCAACACATAAGTAGTCTTGCAACTCGCATGACATTTGGCGCACCGAACTTAAAGTAATTCAAAGGTAAGCCTATATGGATGGTTTTGGATGAGCGAGAGAAAATGCGGTCCAAGTTTGTAGATGAACTTGTTCAAACGCATAACATGTGATCATTATTGAAAGACCCACTGCGTAAACAATTGTGCAGAAGTCCATCTTTTAGTTCAAATTTTGCATGATGGGAAGGCAATCTAACATACATGTACAAGTAATCAGACCATCAACTGACAGAGCGAGTTTGGGTTAGTTACAAAATATTGTATAATCACAACAATGTTTCAATCTTGTGGAATGTTGCACAATACAATTAATGTCTGTAGTCATATTTGATGAGACATGTATGGGAGTGGTACTAATAAAACTCTAACAAAATATTTGCCAGGATTTGGTCAACTTCATGATCTTCAATGTTTCAGTGCATAAGGCTGACAGGAACATATAACAAGCATGCGCGAAAGGAAAAACCTGTTGCAAATCCTGTACGATTCTATTCAATCTCATGAGAGCTCACTCGTGCACTGAATCTCATTGTTTCAACCTATTTCCAGTTTGAAAGGTGGATATGCTGTTCAGACATAAAACAAACAAAAGAGACTACTGGGTAACTACTTTCTCCAAGGGCCAATCAAATTCCCTGATCTTTCCCTGATTTTAGTGATTTTTCTCAAATTCCCTGACTATTCCCTGACTTTTCCCTGGCTTTTCCCCCCGACTAGAAAAAAGGGAACTCATTTTCGAGGTTTTCCCTGATTTCCAGGAACCCTGCTCTACTTCAGTAAAAAGGGAAATCACTATTAATTTTCTATGCAAACATCAAGAGAACTAAAATTTATATTTTTATGTTTTTTTACATCCATATGTTAAACAATGTCCACAAAATTACTGGTACATTATAAAAGAATATATTTCCTATTCCCTGAATAACTAGAATTCATGCAGCTTCCAAATTTCTATGGCAACAAATACAATTAAATCTAATCAAGTATATTTATGAGTTGCTCCCTTTTTGATGTAGCGAAGATTATGAGAGTGGTACAGGCTCATCAAGTATGATGTGGATGCCTTCCGTGCTCTACGACGGGGATGGACAAGGGATCGGAGGGTCGGTGCAATGGCGGAACCCCTAATGAGAGATCATTCATGGCTAGCGTCTGTCCCTGGCGGCGGTTATTATTCAATTTGAGCTAAGAGGATTAATAAAGGGATTATTAAGTTGGATTCTTCTAGCTCATGAATTGGTTTCAGGGAAAATATAGAAGGACACCGTGATATTGGGTCCACTATAATGATCAATTGAGAGGACTTTATTG